>CM046852.1:30802766-31192766 GCA_025618425.1 Heliocidaris tuberculata | reverse complement strand
AATAATCTAAACATGGTAGGATTATAGACATGTAGATATATCTTTTAAATGAATTACAAATTACTCATTTTAGCTTTATATTTAACATTGTAAATACAATTCTTATTTTCCTTTTTATTAATTGATATTTTTACCTGTAAAGACAATTCTTAAATGCTAATAATATTCTCTACATGATGTGTCATCTAATGTATTATGTAAATGCCATCAAAACTGATATTTTAATGCTATAATTGTTTGTATGTTTTAATGTGAAATTAATGTATTCACAAATTGTTTAATATATTCACAACAATGTCAAACATGCACAATTCAGCCCGTGGCTGCAAGGCATTTTTAAAAAATAAAAACCATTATTGAATTGAATTGATAATGAAGTAAATTTTATGTTTGAAGGAAACGATTAGTAGGCCTATAGAGCATTTGAATATTTGGAAAGTATGAAAATGAAAGCTGTTCACGCAACTCAAAATAGTATATAGAAAACGTTTCATCTCTTCATTTTACTTTCCAACAGTCTTTTATATTTTTCGATGCTTTTTCAATTATTTGGATATTACTGTACTAAGTGAATGAATAGTGCGAGGAAGAGGAGCGATCGAGCGGGGCAGGAGTCTGGACCTGTCCCCCCCCCCCCTCTCTCTCTCTCTCTCTCTCTCTCTCAATATATTTCTCTAAGAATCTCTCTCCCACTCTCCTTCTCTAATTATTCTATGTTCTATCCCCCTCCCTATTTCTTACTCTCTTTTTCTCATTTTCTCTCTTCGTTCAATTATCTCCTGCTCTCGTTTTTCCATTTCTATTATTTTCACATCATAAATATTATCTTCTTTCTTTTTAGTCTAAATGTCTCTCTCTCCCTCCCCCCCCCTCTCTCTCTCTTTCTCTTTTTCTATCTTCTTTTTCAATTCTCCTCTATCATTTTCTATTATGTTTCTCCCTCTATTTGCTCTCTTACTTTTTATCTCTTAGCCCCCCCCCCCCCCCTCTCTCTCTCTCTCTATTTGTCTATTCTCCTTTACCACTTTCTATTATGTTCTCCCTCTCTTTTCCCTTTTGGTCTCTCCTCTCTTTTCCCTTTTATGTTCTCTCGTACTTTTTGCCTTTTGGTCTCTCCTCTCTCTCTCTCTCTCTCTCTCTCGTCCTCTCTCTTCCTCCTCTCATCTTTCCAAGCCTACTCGCTTCCATTCTTTTTCCTCCCTTCTTTCATTCTATCCTCTCTCCTCCCTTCTTTTCTTCTATCCTCTCTCGTGTGAAACATTCAAAATGTAACACATAAACATGTTTACCATCTTACCGCTTCTCATTGCATCAGATTATGATCTAGAGATTTACAGAATAAAGATTTATCGATTTCCCTTCACAATTTCTCTAAGCTTTATTACAACGAATTCCAAAATCCGATTATTACTGACAACTGAGCCATCGGCATTGCCTACAGATTGAAGCAGATCATGGTATGCATGCATGACAAATGATCAGTGTTATCATATAAAACTTTTCTCAGTTTTCTGGATCATTTTGTAAGTTGCTACATTTAATTCGAGCATAGCAAATTTTTCAAGATTGAGATTAAAGAAAGAAAGAAAAAAACAACAACATTACTTTCCTGGCATCTGAAGGTTACATTCCAGGCGTCATTTGCTGATGTAGGACAACCATGACAACGTCAGCGATTTGCATGGTCTTTGACGATCTGTGTGACCATGATTTACAATGAATACAAAACGAATAGTGTAAACATAGCTTTGAACAAGGAGTACCTCCTTGCTTTGAATAAGCCAGTTTGTAATTACAATTTGTACATGTGCAGACAAAGGTCAGATTCATAAAAGAAATAGATTTTGATATTTGGTACACCCTGTTTTTTTTATTAAACAAAATCACTGGACTGATGAGGAGTAAAAATCGATAGGGTACTACCTATCTGATCTACCAAAGCGATTAGGGCCTGTCTCAGATACCAATTTATCACAAACTGGAGAAGTTAGCGAATACAAATTTGTATTTTGTATCTTGGACACGTTTACAATTCTTAATTGCACATCAAATGGAATTTGCTTAAAATTATCGATGAGTATTACACAAAGCATTCCGGAATCAATCCTCATTAAAAATTGTGTTCCAATTATTTTTTTTTCGGCGATTCGTATCACTCTGATATGTTTTCATTATGAAGTGTACTACTTATACCACTGCGAAACCAGGTTTGGCGCAATTTCAACTCCTTGTTTATACTTCCTTGGTGATATACAGAGTGTTTCTTGAAAAAGGAAACCCAAATTTCTCCAGCAACATTTCATCAAATAAACATTACTTCATTTGTTGTAATACATCATAAAAAGAGGAATTTTATCCCCTTTCATATGCTACCACATTTGTGATGATATAGTCTGCGTTCATTGATCTATAACAATTTTAAACCAGCAATGTAAAATTTGATTTGCGGACGAGAGTGGGATCCATTCATAGCCATTCATTGAATCTCACTCTACTTTTTCGAGCACACATTTGCTTGGACCATGGAAGGATATTGAGATTAATTTTGGACTCGTTTCTCATCCAAGGTTGCACACATGTTGAAATATGAATAAGGAAACATCTTGAAATATCACTTTTCTTTGCTAAGCGTCTTTATCACTTGTTTTGTTTCTTTGCATTGTACCTAATGGCATTACACTTTGCATTACTTCTGTGTGCAAACTACTTTTGACATCGCTCACTTAAAACCATTCAAATTTATTAATGCATGAAAATATAACATTTTTGGTATCATATGAAAGAAGATGAATTGAACTTTGACATGAATAATATGAATCAAGCCATAAATATCTATTTTTCTACTAATCGATGGGAAAATTTGGATTTCTTTTTTAAGAAACATACTGTGTATACATGGGTTCGGGAAGAGAGCGGGGGGGGGGGGGGGGGTGAGAGCAACGGCAAGGCGGGGGTTGGAGATTCACATTTATTATGGAACAACATTCGTCACCTCATATTCCAGCAGAAATGAAGTTTATACGAAAATGGTAAACTTTTTACCCAAAATTGACAAACCATAATGTATTACTTGGGGGGGAAAAGATAGTTTGCTAAACAGCTGAGTCATTTTTATACCTTGAGCCAAACTCGACTTAACCCAATGCTTCTATGGCCAGTTGATACTCTGATATCTACATGTCTTTAAAAAAATTCTTTAAAAAGTAACGAGATTATAACTGCGAAAAAATAAATAAATGAATACATAAATGAGTGATAAATAAATAAATAAATAAATTGATAAATCAACTAATTGCTTAATGAATAAATAAATAAATAAATAAATAAATAGATAAATGCATTTGCCCGCGCATGTCCTAAATTATGGAATAGCCTTCCTGAAGACATCAAAAAGTGTATAACATCTGATTCTTTTAAAAATGGTGTAAAAACATTATTTTCTGTTTAATTCTTAATTAATTCTACATGCGCCTTGAGCACTCCACAGAGTGGATTTGGAGCTATATTTGTTTGTTTGTTTGTTTTTATTTCCGTCATATAAAAAGAATATACAATCAAATGAATCTAAAGCAATTAACAAAATTCATATACATATACAACACAAGCCAAACTGTACGGTAGTATGGCATTAAATTGAACAACACAATAAAGAACGACTGAAAATAAAATATAAACAAGAAAAGGCAAGAAAGAGACGGCTGGATAGCCCATTTTCAGCTACACTTACATAGTGCAACTGGTCTTCCATGGGGACCAGATAATAAAAGAAAAAGAGAAAGAAAAGGTGAAAGAGAAGGAGAAGGAAAATAAGAGATGAAGAAAGACATCATGAACACTATATTAAAAAAGAAAAATAAATAAATAAGGTCTCATATATATAAGTTACATTAATTATTATTTATTAATAGATGAATAAATGAATAAGTAAATGAATGAATAAATGGCTGACTGAATGACTGAATGAATAAATAAACAAATTGTACAAACATAAAACATGGACTGTACATGAAGTACAGCCCACGTAATAAATACAATATCTATCCCATTTGTAGTTTGTACGTTTTTGTGGTTTTGTTTTTTTAATCATACTTCGGGTATCTCCGAGCACAGGAGGGGCGTGCCATTGATTTCCATTGTAACAGGTGGTCCATGTAATTGAGTTTTCATTTGATCACTGACTGCATGATTCCTGAGAAAACGGGAATGAAATCAGTTTTGATGTAGAGTTGAAACGCAGCTTAAAAAACTGCCAATAATGTAGAAACTTCATCCGAGACAAACTTCCTCAAAAGGGCTTTGACTATTGATTTGATTTATAGTTTTGATTTATGTCTATTGATTTAAACATGCAATGATAATATGTCTTCGTCACAATAAGAAGTAATCAAAACAGTGCATTGAGAAATATATACTAAATTTACATTGCTTTATAACCAAAATTCTGAAAAGCTTGCAAAGCATTTTATCATGTAGAAATCAATCAAAATGTTGGTTGACATCCAGTGTTTCTACTACATCAAATAATCATAATATTGCGTACAAATCATGTGAGTGTAATGTTAGCTTTCATCTATCAAAATGTATGACTCTGAAACCTTTCGAAACTATACTTGAAAAAATGTCAAATGAAAATAAAACTGCACAAGAATACTTAGCAAAATACATTAAAAATGTGTGGATTTCAACGAAAACTGACGGAAACGATTTGAATAATATGCTCAATATCATCACGAATATGATATTACACATCCAACATCCTCTTCACTTGATATCAAATATTATGCATGTCCATTTTTGCCCTAATTCCAAGAACAGTTTTGCAACCGAATGAATAATTTAGTTTTGTAGGGAAGTGACCCCAGTTTATTAGTTTATCTATCTGTGGGAAAGTTTTGAATGGATAAACCTCACAAGCTATGGTTGTATTTCCGATACACATCCGACCATCTCTGGTCTAAAGATCTGAACCGGTAGCAGGTGGCTATATGTCTGATTAATAACGGAAAATGTGGTATGCATTTCACTGAAGATAGGGCGAGATTAAACTTCTGACCTATAACATGTATACAGTTACAGAACCGTATAGTTATGGTAGGGATAGGATGGACAGCGATGAATTGAAGAAGCAGTGGTGTACTTACGGGGGCACACGCCCCTCCTCAAAATCAAATTGCGAAAACAGAAAAAAGAGACAGAAAAAAGAGGAAGCCAACCTGAAAATAATATGACAATGACCTCTCCACCTCTTGCTCGATTGCCTTGTTATCTCGCATTGCATTCATCTCTTAAGAACTGTTACGTAACCCACTCCATGACACCAGTCTCTGATCAGAGGCTATAGCCACGCTACACCACTGGGAAGGGGTGTGTTTGTATTTTCGTGGGAAGTGCGAAATACTCTACCTGCAGATTTATGTTACTATTTTCATGATTTTGATCACCCGCAGAGGCAAGTCTAATCGTAAAATTCATCTGATTATTCATCAGCGAATCTGGTGGCTGGGGGTGCGGGGCACGAGCGGTCACAAATTTTGGGGGTAGAGATTCCTAGATGTGCTGTTGCTGTTGCATTATGGAATTCAATCAAATTGATACATAAGGTTTCAGTAACCATCAATATAAAATTGGACAAAGTTGATGTTCACTGAAAAGACAACAGCACCCCCCCCCCCCCCCCCCCCGCTCAACTCCTTGTGAAATTGTACATGCATGCCTATGAATGACATCACTGAATAATTTGGGGTCGAGTAAAATGGACAGTTTGTCAGAAACAATAATTTCTACTGGGTTAATTAAAAGCAGTACATGTTATAGTTTGAAATATAGTTTACAATAAACAGACAAACAATGAATATGCTTAGCTTGTATTCGTCATACACATGTACCTATATATTGTAAATGGTTTACTATTACCAAGGAGTTATCACAGCCTGTATCATTAGTCCTACTGATTTACATGGGAGAATTTTCAACAATGAAAATACACACCGCCATTTGTCATTCATAGTTATTAGTATCATAAATACTGCTTCGCTTGTTCATGCTTAAATGCAGTTTGATTTAACAGAGATAAATATGGTTTTGTATGCTCAGAAGTAACTGAAGAAAGAGGTAGATATAGGGCGCTGTTATCAAGATCAAAGTCTCCTGTTTGTAAAATATCCCTTTCCGTAGTTTAGCAGTTATCCACAATACCCTTACGGATGATTTTGTCATAATTAGGATGAACAAAGCCTTGCACATGGACTTAATCATGTTAATACTATAACCAGACCGGATAGGTAGCAAGTTTGTTTAAACATATTTCAAAATCATTAATATCAGCAAGTCTCTGTGACTTCTAATTTACCCTCTACCCCCCCCCCCCCACCCCCCATAGAGAAGACACTAGTATTCTCTCTCTCTCTCTTTCTCTCTCTCTCTTTCTAGACTTCTAATTTACCCTCTACCCCCCCCCCTCGAGTAGACACTAGTATTCTCTCTCTCTCTTTCTCTCTCTCTTTCTAGACTTCTAATTTACCCTCTAACCCCCCCCCCCTCGAGTAGATACTAGTATTCTCTCTCTCTCTCTCTCTCTCTCTCTCTCTCTCCCTCACACACCCTTCTAATTCACCCTCTACCCCCCCCCCCCCGAGTAGATACTAGTATTCTCTCTCTCTCTCTTTCTCTCTCTCTCCCTCTCTCTCTCTCTCTCTCTCTCTCTCTCTCACACACACCTTCTAATCTACCCTCTACCCCCCCCCCCCCCCCGATAGATAAGATACTAGTATTCCACCACACAGGTACCATTTAGCAAGACTATCGTCATGATTGTAATATTTCAAAAACATTAATCAACGCCCTTCTGCAGGCAGCAATTAGGTTTTATAGGCGTATTATATTCATCCTTTGGGGATTCATTAGTTTATCACCAGTCACCCATCAAAGTAGCCTCAAAAAGTCATCTTAGATTGAAATTGCAATGATTCTGTTTATTTCTAAACTGATATCTTTTTCTTCTTTTAAATAACCACGTTTGTCAGAATACTATACACTCATTCATACAAATAATACATCAGTGCGAATTTAGGTATACAAATATAATAACAGCAAAACCTTTATAATAATATTACACTATTCTCTGTGTCATTTATTTGAACAGTTACCTATCCAACTAATTGTCTGACACGAACGGAAGAAAAAATACTCTCCTCGTAGTAAAAAAAAAAAAAAAAAAAAAAGCATAATTTGAATGGAGCGAGCTCACGTGCGCCTCTAAAACCCCAAACCAGACAAACAAAGTCGTAAAAAATGATTGAAGAAGAGATAATGGGAATTGATAAAGATATCTATGATCGAATACCAGGGAAGCATCGTATCATTATTAGTCAAGGGTCTTTTCACATTGACAAGTTTATGAACACGTTCATTTTTGTATTATTATACACTTCAAAACTGCCAAGGACCAACTTTGTTTAAGGATATCTCTTTATATCGATTGTTCACATTATAGTTTTGTGCTCAAAGCCATGCGAGTCGTGCTATTCATTATTATGACTTCGGGCAATGTGAGTAGTCCGTCGTCTTGCAGTCATAAAAAATGATAAGATATATTTTTAGGATTTTTAGAGTTCCGATATTCGGGCAACCATCACCTCATCTTCTGAAGCCCGAATTTCCTCATATTCGGAGATGCCCGAATATGTAATTTTTACAATGTATTTAGCGTATTTTTGTTTGCAAAATAGCATTTACAAAGCGTAATAATGTCCATGTGGAAACATTAACCGTGTAAAATTCCAGAAATGGAATTAAGAATTAATAAAGAACGCTTCATTGTACCATTTCGTCTTTAGTTTCAAAGCTAACCGCAGTCTCTGATATTAATTAGCTCTCGGTTTTAACTCGATTTTTATTTTATTTTATTTTTTCACCCCCAACGCAGTGCAAGATGAAAAGGTGGCGGGAACTTTGCTGAAGCTATTAGTTGATCACTTGATTTCATATGATTTCCTTTAAAAATGAAATAAATTTACTTATAACGAGAAACTTTTACCATACATGCAAGGACAAGAAGGCCACCCCTCCCCCCCCCCCCCCCCCCCGTTCATCCCCTAAACACAAAGGAGTCATCCTCGGAACCTAGGGGTCAAGACCTTATTAAACCCTACTCTTCACCCGAAACTTTGTGATTTATGTGTCAACCCTCCCCCGTCTGTACTCTCCCCCCCCCCTCTTTTTTCACCAAGTCTGGCTACGTCAGTGAAACTTTGTAGCTTTAAAGAAAAGGTTGAGTTCTAGTAAAAGTTTTTTTTTTTTTAAAGATTGGTGAACCTTTATAATTCTATTTATTACTGGGTGAAAGAATATCTATATCAAAGTAGCAATTTTACATGAAAAGCTTTGCTCGGGATATGCCCTCATTATCATTACATAATATGACTAGAAATAGCTTAAAACTTTGGGCTAAAATTTGATGCCACGTATTCATGTGGTCCCATATACCCGTTTCTATGTGTCATGCTTCTTAATATTTCAACAGGGATTATTCAATTTGTTATCATTCTGATACTTCCAAACCTCACACTACACAATTATTCTTACGTACTAAATAGGCAACCGTTCCATATTCATTATAGCATGTCTATAGACAATTTCTTTCACATTGCAAATGCATGACTAGTATTTTTATCCTCAAGAATAATTGCTTTTTTCTCGCAAAGAGAAATCGATTAGTAGACTCATACAAAATAGATATATTTTCAAAAGAATTCTCTCTCTCTCTCTCTCTCTCTCTCTCTCTCTCTCTCTCTCTTTTAATGTCATGTTATAGAATTGTTTAGAAACTGACTGTGCGTCAAACGTCAAATCCGGATGCTTCCCCCCCCCCCCAAAAAAAAATTTTTCTGATCCCCTTGATATCTATCTCCATCATGGACGCGATCCAGTTACTTCAACTGTAAAATGACTGTACCACTCAAATCAGGCCGAAGTCAGTGTTTTGGGAAGCTCATTTTCTTGTTCTTGCTCCTACTTTAAGCTGGAGAAATTCATGTTAAAGAATTTAGTTCTGTTAAAGGTGTAAATAATTTGTGATTTTTCCATTCTAAGTATTCTTCTACATGTAGGCTATATGGAAGAATATGATTGTATATATTAAAATGATTGCCTTTGACATGCCCTATATAATATTCAAAATATAACTATGAATATTTTAAATTCTGAACCAAGTTTTGTTGCCACATATATGTCCATGCAGATGTACCTATCTGCATGGCACTGTTTTGACATGTGTGTGATTTTGCGGTAAGATAGACTCCATTTGTTATTATTTTGTAATACAAATTACAAATTGGTGACAATCACCAAAAAATATTTTACTCTGTGTGTTAGAGGTTCCATGTCATTCTACTATATTCCAAATATGGGCTTCGAATATCACTTCTATAAAGAGATATTACAAGTTTAATTATACTCTCTATAAGCAACACGATAAAAACTACTTTCGAAAAATAAACTCAAGGGCAATTTCAAGGGCCTATTGTACTGCCTATAGAAACCAGGTTCGGATTACGTAATACGTCATTGTAATGTTCGCACATTTCTAAAGGTGATAGACAGGGCTATTGAAATTGCCTTGAGTTGATTTTTCGAAAATAGTTTTTATCATGTTAAGCATAAAAGCGACTCAACTACTCAACGCACCCGTACGCGCTCGCCAAGATAGGGGCTCGGGCGGAACCCAACTCGGAGGTTCGGTTCCGCGCGAGCACCTTCATGTTGTCTTTTATTTCCTTCATACTCCTAAACTGCTGACCTATAGAATTTCAGATAAAGTTCTTTGAGGTTAATTTCATACTTCCTAGCGGTATACAAATTCTTTTTTCAGGTGGTTGGTCCACTTTAAAACCCACTATTCATGTTACTTTATGGCCTTCATGAAAATAAGAAATGAAGGAGAGGGGAAAAAACAGAATAGCATTCAATACAGAATCTCAAGGAGAAAGGGGAAATTGGAACAACCACTTCTTTGCTAGCGACTCTTGATGAATGTAATTTCTTTCTTTATTTTCTTGAAAGGTATTTCCATTTAACGTACTGAATATTTTCTTCTGTAAACTTGTTTTCTTCGATAAGGTATTTCATTTACAAGAGTTATTGGAAAATTGATGCCTTGCGCATACGACTGACATCAGCCAGTTAAAAGAGAAGGTTGACTTCTGCATGGGAGAGCCTGATATGAAATATAATTTGGGAGCTTTTTCATTCTTTTTAAAGGGAAATCCAACCTTGATAGCAAGTTGCTTTGAAAGAAAGAGGAAAAATCAGAGAAGCAGATTGGTGAAAGTCTGAACGAAATCGGACAAGCAATAAGAAAGTTATGAATTTTTGAAAGTTGTAAGCACTATACATATGGGAATTTCAAATTGGCCGAATAGGTAATGTTACTGTGATGTAGCTGTGGACAACTCCCCCATTCGCTCCAACACACAAAATGACTAAAATGTCATTTTTTTCAAAATGTATTACTCAGTAGGATCTTTTTCTTTCATGAGGACCTGTAACAATATGCTATATCCAATATATTTTGAGTACTGCCCAGAGGGTAAAAGCGCCTCAAAGAATACCGCAAATTAATGATATTTTTGTGTACGACAAATGGGAGAGTTGTCCACAAAAATGTCACAATCGAATCACCAAACTGCCAATCTGAGATTCGCATAGATGTAGTGATCTCATTTTTCAAACATCCATAACTTTCTTATTCCTTGTCCGATTTCTTTCAAACTTTCACCATCCTGTTTTTCTTATTTTTCTGCTTTCACACATATCATCTCATTACCAAGGTTGGATTGCCCTTTAAGTCAGATTGGAAGAACATTATGCTAGAAATGTCCCCTGAAAAGTACAGCTCTTCAAATTTCCTTATATTCGAAATATGACGAGAAATGGCTGAAATATTCCGGCCGAACATTCATCAAGTTCATGCCACTTGTGTGTGCAGTCCCATATACCCATTTTTGTGTGCAGTGCATGTTTTTTTCAGCGAGATTGGGTCTAAAAATAAAATTCATTTTGATGATTCCAAAACCTCACAGTATAAAACAATTTTGATGTAGACATGATCAACCTTTCCCAATTGTTTTGAGACAGTTTTCTTTCACATGACCAAAACTCTTCTTTATCTTTGAGTTTGTCACAAGATAATGTAATGCGGTTTAAAATCAGTGTCCTTTCTTGCAGACTACTAAAAATAAAGTGCATTGTTATTGATTTGTTGATGAATGATTACTCTTGAAGAGGAAGGATATGAAGGCTTTCCTTCACTTGCCAAGATAAATGAAGAATTAGTGTGTGCATGGAATGCATTTCCGTTTCAGAATATATTGATTTTCCCCTTTTCTATTCTTTTTCCATCTCTCTCTCTCTCTCTCTCTCTATCTATCTATCTCCCCCCCCCCCTCATTTGTCCCTTTCCTTCTACTTTATTTCGCCCCTTTCTATCAACACGCTCCCGCTTTCTCCATCACTCTCTTCACCTATCAATCTGTGTCCGTCTTTCCGTCTCTCTGTCTGTCTGTATTTCATTGTATGATTACTGTCACTCTTTTATATCTCTTGTATCTGTATTTTTTTTTTCTATATCACCCTTTTCTTCCTTCCTGCCTTTCTTTAACATTTTATTTTCAGTTCGCTTTTCCAAGTTTCTGCTACAATCAATTCTATGGACTTGTTTTATATTTATGATATGGTGCTAAACAGTATATCCCCCTTTCTTCTCTACACCTCCTTATCTATCCCATACAGGCTTTTACACCAAAGAGTTATCAGTGATAACTCCTTGCTTACACTACCCAAGTACATAGTACCCCAACCTCGTCCCCCCCCCCCCCTCACTTTTTAAATCTATATATTAGTGCTTGATAATATTGTACCCTGGATAAAGACATATTCATTGCAACAAAGCTGAGATGAATTTCCTCTCCTTGACGATGAGAATGATCTATGGTTGTTAAACAAACCGACCTGGCTGAACACACGGAAATAAATACACTCGTTTCTCTTCAAATCTCAAGTGTTTATGTCAAAACCAGCGGTGCACATACTCGGAGAGCTTGAAGGCGCCAGAGAGGGGGTTGTATTGGGAGGGGAGGGAGAGGGAATGGGCGGAAGAGGGGGGGGGAGAGGGAAGGGGCGGAAGAGGGGGGGGGGGGAAGAGGGAAGGGAATAAGAAGGGAAGAGGTGAGGTGAGGTGTTTATAAACGGACTTGAACATTTGAAATGACAGTAAGAAATCACAACGGTATATTAGCAGAATTACCCCTAGACTACCCCCCCCCCCCCTCCCCTCGACAACTTTACCCCGAAATTGGGAGGGGAGAGACGGCGGAGGTGTATGTAATCGGACATGAATTTCGTTTGAAATGACGGTAGAAATTCGCAGCATTTCACCTAGACTACGACTCCCAGACAACCATATACAGGGACAAAGCTACCCAGGACAGTTACATGGGACAATACCCCTCGGACTACAGTACTACATTGATAACTAACTACCCTAATCTGCTAATCATGCTAATGGAGCAACTACTCTCTCTCTCTCTCTCTCTCTCTCTCTCTCTCTCTCTCTCTCTCCTTCTAATATAGAGTGCATTTTCACGTTATTTTCACTCCCGCGGGAGTCACGTCAGTTACCCCTTCTTTAGAAATGAATATATAGTGAATATCGAGTGAATTTCATTTTTTTTTCGCTGTATAGTTATTTTTACAACTCCCCCCCCCCCCCCAAGCGGAGTCATGCCAGTGATCACTCACATTTAGAGAATACAGTCCTCCGTATATGAATACTAAAGCAATTCCCCGGTCATTAGATGGTAGGGAGTGGTAGGGAGTAGTTGTCCTAGGGGTTATTTGTCCCGGGCTGGTAGTCCGGGAGGCAGTTGTCCTAGCATCCATGCATCTTTATTTTTCTTATAATTATTGTTCCTTTACCATTCCATTACATATCCATTACACTGCATTTACCTGCAGAATGAAAGTTATTTGTATCAGTGTAGTCAGGGGCGGGTCCAGAATTTTGTAAGAGGGGGGGGGGGGCACACAGATCTCCGAAAATTTTCTGACAAGCACACAAAAAAAAGTTTATCAGATTTTTAATTCCAGTTATCCTCCAGAATTTTCTGACAAGCAAAACAAAAAGGGGGTTATGAGTTCTAAAAGCGGGAGGGGGCACAACGTACACTTCTCTTTCAAAAGGAGAGGGTGCATGGGCGGGAAGTGCCCCCCCCCCCTCCCTAAATCTACCACTGAGTGTAATCATCGTAGTTTGCATGTTTATTTTCATTTTGGGATTTTTTTTTTCTGTAATAGTATACTGTGGACTGAATTTGTGCCAAAGCCAACAAATATGTTGGGAATCAACTCCTTTATACATTTAACACTCCATCATTGTAAAGGAAAATGATGGCTCAGTGGGAGAGCAGAGAGCTTGTAACCAGTAGGTCGCAGGTTCAAGTCAAAGTGACAGTGTCTTTTGGTATACACATGATAGCATTAACCCTCAATACAATATACGAAATCTCTCTAAAAGGACTTAAAATAATTTGTCCAGTGACTGCTCAATCTACAAAGTTGTATAACTTTCTTGGGAGGTTGGTACAATAGTCAATATTTAGAATGAGTTTTGTGAATTTCAAATTTGTTATGAGATTTTTGTTTCGAAGTATTGTTTTGTACAAGGATTTTATATTCCTGTTCTGCCTGACATGATAAAACAAACTGAAATACCTGTTTTAATGTATACTATATCTATATCCATCTTCATTTTCTCAAATTGAATAAAAAACAAAAAAGATGACGATAAAGTTGACTACTGTTCATGCGATTATAATGTGAAAGAAACTGTCTCGAAGCATTTAGGAAAGTTTAATAATATAGTAAATTAGACTTGGTGTATATTGTGAGGTTTTGAAACCATAAAAATATTAGAGAAATGATTTGATCTTGCTGAAAGTCAAATGCACTTCACACACAAATGTATATAATGTGGAACTACACGCACATGTTCAAACTCGTTAGCTTTTAATTCTCATCATATTTTTATTATATGAGGGCATTTGAAGGGCAATCCTTCTAAGGGAACCTATCTTTTATGATATTCTTCCCAAACTGATATAAGAAGAATGAGAAAACTCACAAATTATTTTTCACCTTTACCAGAACTCAACTTTCTCTTTAAAAGGAGGGGGGTGGTATCCCCATCCCTACCCTGGAGACAGACCTTCTAGACGGTAGTGATGTTTTTAGCTCAGTGAGATTACTATAAGAACTGAAAGCTAGTTTATAATGATAATATCCACTTGATATAGGTACTTATGCCATTCAATATCTGTTTACATATTATTGGGTTCAAAGAGGTGACTCAACATGCTCAACAAGCGCAAAGTGAAGTGTTTTCTTTTTTCAACTTTTAAAGGTAAATTTCAGTGTTGGGTACCTCGAGATCGATCTTGATCTCGAGACCAGTTTCGAGATCGGCATCAGTAACCTCGATCTTGATCTTGATCTCGGACATATCTGATCTTGATCTCAAATGTTCTAATCTCGATCTTGAGCTGCGGATCTTGATCTGGATCTGGATCTCGGACTGTCTGATCTTGATCATGATCTTGATCTCGGACCCTCTGGTCTTGGACCCAACACTGGTAATTTAGTTTTGTTTATCGACGCGAAAAGGCTGTATTGAATCTGTAATTCTGAAAACTGTTCAGAAGACAATTATGATACCAACCAATACTCAGGGTGGCGCCAGATTTATTCTTTTTTGAGGGGGGGGGGGGGGCACAGGCTATCTATAACAGAATAATCCCTGTCATCACTGCCCCCAAATAAGAATAAAATGATTCAGTTATCATTATTCATTTCATGTCAATGATGTTTATATGTGTTGATACCTTGAAATTTTATTTTTCTTTTCAAACGGCTTACATTTCAATTTCAGGATTTCAAGCACAATGAACCATAAGGGTGTTAACGTATGTCATTTTACTATTAACGCCCTTCTAGGTCTCAACATACGTACAGAATCGTAAACGGATAAAAGAGTTCCTGTAAAACAGTAGCTGTTGTAAGGAGAAGTAACCTTTATCATCAAGAATTCTTCTTATTTTTTTGGGAGGGGGGCGACAAGGAAACGGTTTTTTCTACCATGCTTGTAGAGGAGAGAAATCCTTATAATCTGGAGTGAAGTGTTTTGTTTGTGAGACAAAGACTTAGATGTCCTATTGTTGCACTTATGAGCAAGATGAGGCTAATTTTCTGATTTTCTCTGTTTTCATATCTTGAAAAAACGTCTTGCTGACAAAGCAGAATTTTTGTTTTAATGAAGCATGCACAACTTGGCCAAATATGAATTAAAATATATTCTCTTGTGCTGTAATGGAAAACCTCTCTTCTCTCTCTCTCTCTCTCTCTCTCTCTCTCTCTCTCTCCCTCTCTCTTTCCTACTCTCTCGTTTCTGTCACGTACAATAGTGTATGTAAACAAAATTAGAAATCCCAGGAGGAAAAAAAATCTTGAGTTGTGTTTACGTGCCTCTCGTGTGCCTTGCACACGTTGAACTTTTTGTTTCAATCGTTCAAGGATATACAGAAATCATATGATTGATAAATAATACAGTCTCGCTCCTTTGAAAGAAAAGGAGAAAAGGGGAAATAAGCGTCAGACTCCTTCAGATTGAACTTTCTTTTTCACAGGTTCAGGTTGAGACTGAATCCTATTGCACAATAACACAAACCTCCAACCTAAGATGGAGGGAACTATCAACAGTGTTGTAGCCTCAGTGGGGAGACACGGGGGAACCCCATCCAAATGCTCCTTCTCATTAGGACAAGTAAAACTGATTCCTAGCTTCTCGTCCGATTTTTTTCTAAATGAGAAGGAGGAGGTTCCATGTAATTCATAATTCTGTACATACAAATGCTATTGTATTGGGTTGATTTGAACACAAAATTTATTTGCTGCGTTTATACATACAATAGAGAGTCTCAAAACATGTTGACATTGCATCATATTCGAGATTTCCATTACCTCATTGACCTAGATATCCTCAGAATCTTATCTGTTTCATTTTTAAAACAAAATTATCAAATAACATGAAAAAAGGAAGCGGGCTGGAAAAAGGGAAGGGGGGGGGGACGAGAAACTAGGAATAAATGTTATTTAGCTTTATTGGTAGAAGCAAACAAATAGAATTATGGATACATCATGCACGATGTAGCGTAATGAACCAGGAACCCCCCCCCCCCCTCAAAAGTTCTTTCCCATTGAATGGGAAGAGAGGGAAAGATAGATAGAGAGAAGAGAGAGAAAGAGATGGCGGTAGTGGATGTAAGAGAAGGAGAGAGAGAGGGAGAGAGAGAGAGAGAGAAAGAGAGGGGGAGGGAGAGAGGGAGAGAGGGGAGGCCGGGAGGGGAAGGAGAGAGAGGGGTTACAGGTCTGAGTGGGGTGTTGTTTTGATGAGGAGGGGTGGCGGAGGTGTAGTTTGCAGGCGCAAACCCTGGTCAGTCGTAAAAGAGTGTCTGCACTAAAAGACTACCATAGATCATATACTATAGCTGCTCCTGACACGACCAGAAGGTAGTTGAATTAGGCTTTTTTCAAGACAATGATTTTCTGATAAAGTGTCAAATTAGGGTCTGTGCTTGCAGACTAGCGGAGGTGTGAAGCAATCGGGAGAGAGAGAGAGAGAGAGAGAGAGAGAAAGAAAGAAAGAGAGAGAGAGACGGGGGGGGGGGGGAGAAAGGTTCCTGTAGCTATGGATATGGCAAATACCACGTGAAAAGAATAACACTAATACATACATGTAAATGCGTAAAATATCAATGATGATGTCAAGGGGAAGTGTCAAGGGGAAGTGACAAGAAAATTAGTATTGAAAATAATATTATGAGAAGCATTCATAAATGTCACAGTGCTGCTCACGTTTCAAGAAATGTGCCTTTTAGCACAATAATAATAACAGATCATGCTTCTAAATACCGCTGGAAAAAATTGAAGAAGATGACAGGCATAGAGTAGTATTAAAACAAAAAGGGTGTCACTAGAGGAAGGGGGTTGGGAATCTTTCCCCTTAAAATTTTTCTGCAGGCATGTTCATGGTGTTTGCACTTTTGGAGCCTTGTCAGCAAATCGCAAAAGTGAATCCCTTTAACTTTTGAATATTTAAGGACCTCTTATTATTATCCTATCATCATCAGTAATATTATTTTTGATGGCTATCTTGCTATTCTGCTATCTTGACGTCAAACTTGGTTAGACAACTCCCCTCCCCCTCCCCCACTCCAAAAACGGTATACCGAAGCCGCCCCTGACCAGAAATCACGCTTTATCCTTGCACTGTCTTTGATCACCTTGATTGCTGAAAGAGCAGACGACCATCACCGTGGCAACATAAATCCTTTCGCGCGTGATCGGGCTCAGGGCTTGTCAGTCTCAAACCCGACTAAAGCTTCTTATCTGCTCAAATCCGCATCTACCTTCAAAATCGGATTAGGATATCTGTCAAATCTCTCGACAAACAACATCATAAACGACCAAATGGTTATGTCCCGTATACCGTGGCGCAGCTATGGGGGCACGTGAAGCAAGTGCCCCTCCCCCTCAAATGACGAAAATGATGTTAAAGAAAGAAAAGGCAAAGAGATCAAGAGAGAGAAAAGAGCGAAAAGGGGCAAATAACTGACGTGACAAGAAGACAATAGGCCCATCTCCCACTACACCCGCCCTCCTAATTATTAATGACCCTGTTAACTGGAATTTCATTAAGCAAGTGCTCCAATCCCCTTAATGCCGGTGCCCCTTAATTGTCTGGACCTACTCTACACCATTGATCTTCTATCCGATTTAGGCTTTTTTTTTTTTTTTTACAGTTCTTTCTAACCCACTTGGCGTTACATCGTTTTCTTTTAAAACAAGTTGGGCAAAACGTTTCAGGATAGTCATTTCATGGTGCTGACGACTGACTACATCATGTTGACAGTGATTTATCACTCAGCAGTATACGAATCTCATTGGAATATGGCCAAGATAATCATTTTTCATTGTGCCATTCTTTTAATGATAGTATACTTTCGTTTTTGCATTTCATCGGATTCGGTTTAGTTTGATCCTGGTTTTATAGGCATGGTTATTAGGTTTACACATATGTAAACTTGAGAGCGATTGTTATGCTTATTATTATGGATATTATGTGAAGTAAAATGAAGACTATTTCTTCAAAACTATCGCCAATTTCGTCAAAGAGGTAGGGTTAAACCGGCAAGGCTCCATACTTCCGGGATTTTTGTTTGTTTGTTTGTGTGTTTTTCTTCTTGGGGGGGGGGGGGACTAAGATTTTGGGCAGTGTCGAGCCCTAACCGTTGGTGTTAGGGTTACAAGACTTACAACTGAAGCAGGATAAAATCTATTTTCCGGGACGCAAGAGGTTAAGAAATCCACGGCTTGGCGAACGACCCTGGAGAAAGAATCCGAATGTTCTTTACTGGGCTGACCTGGGGAATGCATAGTCTGATTTTCCAGGGAAAGTTTCACTACTCAGTGGCGTAGCGAGTAACCAGCCATTGAGGAGGAGGTGGTGGAGGGGGCACTGGCAACACTGGGAGGGCACGAGTCGGTGAATAACAAGGCCATTAATAATATGGGTTGTGGGATGGGTCCCATTATCTTCTTTTCTCGTCTCTTTAACCATTTCTCTTCCATTCTATCTCTTTTATATTTTTCTGCCTTTTTCCCCTATCCCCCCCCCCTTTTTCGTTATTCGAATAGGGGACAGGTGCCTCCCAGGACCTCCTTTAGCTACGCCACTGTTTACTACAATGTCTCTATTGAAAATGTATATTATTACAAGAAGTGTATTTGATATCAAAGTTGTCTTTGACTGAAATAAAAGAATAGCCAACGGGAGAAGTTATAATAATAACAATAATATTTTGATTCATAAAACTTTTCTTTTCCCGATGATACTTAGGGCTAACGCTGAACAGTATTCTAACCCCTTCTTCGTCTCAGCTGCTATTATCATGGGCCGCGGAACCGGGGAGGGGGCTTTTTTTGAGTAGACACGTGTTATAAAACCTCAGAAAAAAAAAGGTTTGAAAATTGTCATTAAAGAGTGAAATCATATCAGCCCCCCCCCCCCCCACACTTTCAAAAACGCTCCGCGGCCCCTGATTATGACATCCAAGAACAGTTTCTTTTCAGTTTCAGTTTCAGTGTACTGTTGCATATTTTACATTTACAATGTGTTTTTAAACCAGGGTGTACCCATTTACCTCTCCTCGGTCGAGAGTGGCAAATGTAGATAAATGCCTTGCTAAAGTACGCTAGTGCCGTGGCAGGGATTCGAACCCTAATCGGATAGTCAATAGTACCGTGACTATATCCACTATGGACCTCTAAATAGAGACGCACAGTCTTAAGATTTTAGAGTACTACTATATCCTGAAAATAAACTCTGACATAGGCCTACATCTACAAACATACAAAAAAAATTGCCAACTTTGGGAAGTTGCTGCCCTCCCTAGCTTCCCTCCCCATTATTACAGTGGGAAATAGGAAGAACGCTATGAGAATGAGTCCCATTTGCCACCCTAAATGGGGTCTCCATAAAACAATATAAAAAGAACAATTACTGTTAGAGGGATGTATTCACTAAACACAAATTCAATGCCTTCAAACGTTAATTTTCGTCCGGAAAAGAACGCGAAAGTATTCTTCTTATTTTCCCCTGTCGTCAGCCACTTAACTGGTCTGATGAGTGTAGACCATGGGGCTGTGTGGGTGTGAGAAAATTTGAGATGAAACTGCGGCGTGACTTGGCAAAGAATCAGATAAATCCCAAGTTCGAGACTTTTCCCCTAAAACCCGATGGAGAAAAAGAAAATAGCGAAAATGTGGACTGAAAAAGGAAAAAAGAATACGAGGTACTCGGGTACATGAGTTGGAAAAAGAAAGTATTCTAGGGGAATTATTGTGACCGCACATAACCTGCAATCTGATAGAGTCTCTATGTACAACCTGTTCTAGTGGCTATGTTGCCCCAATTTTCTTATTTTCCCATTTTGGGTGAAATCGATGTTTTTTTTTCTTACGGAAAAGTTTTAGGTTTACCTTTTCTTGGGTAGGTCTAAATTGTTTATGTGTTATGGTTTACATTGTTCTATATGTACAACTTCTAATTACACTAAAGTTGCAAAAGGAATCTTCACAATAGCCTGAAGGCAGTCACGTGACATGATGAGGTGTTTATACCCCTCTCCCAAATAGTAATAATAGTAATGGCGAAAGGGGAAAAAAGTGAAAGAGAGAGATTAGAAAGAAAAAAAAGAAGAAGAGGGGAAAGAGAACATGAAAAGACGATGCTACCACCCCTCCAACCCCCCCCCCCCCCATGGCTTCGTTGGTTCACATTTAATCCACCAAGTAAGCCGGTGCCGCCCCCCCCCCCCCTCAATGCCTGGATTCATGCTAAGCCACTGCGTGAAGAATGAGTTGCTTGATATGTATTCAATCAATGACGTAGCGTGAGTCCAGCCATTATGAGGGGGGGGGGGGCACTGGCATCATGGGTAGAGGGGGAGGGCGGGGTACCGGCCTTACTTGAAAAATTCAATGCGACTTTACGAGGTCCCAGATTAGGGGGAGGGTGCGAGAAGTGGTCCTTTCATCTTCTTATTCTCGTCCTGGGCCCTCTTGCATAAAAAGTTGCGATTAAACGAAACTCAAAAAATTTAACGCAAGTCCCTGATTGGTTGAAAATCAAGTTGCGTTTAATTTTTTGAGTTGCGTTTAATCGCAACTTTTTATGCAAGAGGGCCTAGCTGTTCTCTTTTCATTTTCTTTTTCTCTCCTTTTCTCTTTTTCTTTCTTTTGTCCTTTTTTTTTTTTTTTTTTTTTTTTTTTTTGCCATCATCCGTGCCCCCTGTAGATACGCCACTATATTTAGATATTAGAGTCGTATAATGAGATGGCCACTTAATTTTCGGGCAACATATTCTTTTTTAAAAAGGGGGAAAGTTTAGCTGAAAACGTATTTATACCCAAGGTGCATCAGTTTCACAATATTTAATTCTATCTTAAGGCAAGAAAATAATGCCTATCATTTCACTGACACTTTGGCATTCGTTTTGATGTTAAACTGTTTTTCTCTTCCATCCAGATAGCTATTTTCTCTGGCAATTCGCTGACAGGCCTATTGAAAGATCACCAAATGTTATTTTCTTTCTGCCGAATTGGCTTGTTTGGTGACTTGGTGTAACAATACACACCTGACCTTCAACTTTTAAACTTGAGCAATGGGCGTTGAACGACAGTGTCCATTTCTCGAAACCTCTGCTGGCCTTAGCTTGCACTACAAGTAGGCCTATAGCACGGCCTTGGACTCTCCCCGTCATCACTGCACTCTGCGCATGCGCAGACAGGACAGCGGCCCAAAAAAAGGTGGGAACGAAAAAGTGCATGTCAACCCGTGCGAAGCTTACTGAAAACTTGTTTGTACACAAAACAAGTCTTTGCATCTGTTACTGATACCAGCATTTTTGAGCGATATGGCTTTTACATTATATACTGCAACCATAATATATCGAGCATGAAAATGACCACAGTAGCAACGCATAATCCGTGTATTAGCATGTTAAGTGGAAATAGTACATTGCACTTGACCATGTTGACTTGCGAGGCCAGCTGGGAAAAGTTGAGAGCCATGGCCGTGTTTCTCTCTCATACCTCTACCAGGAAGAAATAAAAGTTTATCATGCAAAGGTAAATAGTAATGACTAGTAACGTCTTTGAGTTAATTTACGATCACTGTAAGAAAAAGAAATGGCACAGTTTTACCGGTGTAGGACTGAGCAATAGAAAGGTCAGTGACTGATTTTATAGGGCCTACATGCATGGTGTTCAGTTCCATGTTCTGCTTAACATGCTTAGTGCTTTGTGCCTGAAAGGGCAGTCAACCCGAATGCCGAATGGAATTGACCATGAAATACGAAGAATCAGGGAAATAGTTTAAGTTGGTGAAAGTTTGAATGGAATTGGACAATCTGTGATTTAAAGTTGGGAATGCTTTGAAGTAGGCCTCAAGAATCAGTAATTCGACAGTGATGCAGTGTTCATTGGAACATCTACATGTATCCCATCTTTGTAGATATACCTTGGAAAATCTCTTCCATATAAATCTTAATACACTCTGTAGCTTTCTCCTTAGGCTCCTCAATATTTCACTGTAATTCTAGCCATAGGCGTACCGAGAGGGGAGGGGGGGGGGGTAGGTGTTCAAACACCCCCCTTTTTTTTTTGCTTGTTAGAGAATTTTGGAATAAGAAGAGACCTTTTTTCTTTTTTTCTTTTTTTCTTTTTTTTTTGCTTGTCAGAGAATTTGGAGTAAAAAACTTAACCACCCCCTCCCTTTAAAAAATCCTGAGTACGACACTGATTCTAGCCCAGTCTTTTCAATTAATACTGCATGCAAACGTATAGATATGAGGTACCTTCTTTTATTTTCTCTGACAGTATAATATTTCATGTTCGTTTGTAGTTGTACCATTTATCTTGTTTGTACCATTTATACTAAATGTGAAATATGAAACAATAAACTGAAACTGAAACTGAAACTGAAATACCTTGGAACATCTCTCCCATTTTTGTATTGTAATATGTTATCCCCTTTTCACTCCAAAATAACTTTTCTTTTGAGCTGTATTCAAGGTAGGGCCTTCGATACGGATCGTACTCTAAAAGAAAAAAATGCTTGCCAATATCACTGACTTCAGCTTTCTGTGAGTTGGAGTAAATGACATATTCATCAATTTGAAATTTCGATAAGGTACTGTGATGTCAAATCTAAGAATTAAAAAAAAAAAGAAGAAGATAAAAAAGACAAAGTTTCTTATCGCCAGTCCTAATACTTTAACCAATCCAGTTTCTATGATTTTTCTGCTTTCCTCCTGGGTAACTTGCAATGGAGTTTCGATTTCCTAGTGTTGAATATGATTTTTTTTTCACACTATTTTATTAGTGGATTGATACATTTAATTTTAACTCTTAAAATACTTGAAAACTGTATATATACAATTAGAAACAAATAGGCCTACATGTAGGTGTTAAAATGATTAACGGTATAGGTAGACCGTATATAAGCAGCCATGAGTTCTTGATTGATTTTTCAGGTGGTCCAGAAGTGAATGTCAGGCCAATCCATGCATGCCATAACCAGAAGCTCATTGTATGGGGGCAGGGGGACATACATGTATTTCAAGAATAGAGGGTTGTTCCCAGTGTCGTACCCAGGATTTTTTAAAGGGGGTGTTTTTTTACTCCAAAATTCTCTGACAAGCAACAACAACAACAACAAAGTTACCAGTATTTGGCGGGGGGGGGGGGGGGTCTTACTCAAAAATTATCTGACAAGCAAAAAAAACCAAAAAAATTCTAAAGGGGGGGGGGTATTTTAACTTCAAATCGGTACGTGCATGGTTGTTCCGGTCCCCGTTATAATCTGGACATTATGAATCACACTCTATACTTGCTCAAAATTTGATGCAATATTACCAGGGAGATTGGAGTTTGCATCTCTCTGATATTACATACATGACATGGGGAAGCCTAGATCACTTTTATTATTTTTGTTTTTGTTTTTGTTTTTTGTTTTATTTATCATGAGTAGAAGTCTTGCTGAGCGACCGAAGCGAGTGAGCAAAACACTTTTCATTAGACCAAATTTCCCTTAAACAAAATCTGATACATGTGTGACGGCGGGTGCTGGGGAGGCAAGTAGGCTACCTATCAAAATGGAAAAAACAACAATAAACAAACAGGTCAGTACATGTCAGACGTAGACAAATAAGATCTAACCACATGCAGTTGTTGATTATATTTCGTAATTATATGGTAAATAAACATGATGAATGAAAACCGCATAAATCTGCCTTGAATAATGATAACCTGGAAGACGATATCATTGCAGTCTTTTCCTTGAGAATGTACGAGTAAATCCGTCCTTTGACATGTATGTACTTGTATGTATGCATAAACAAGAAGCTGTCTATTATCTATTCTTAAGTTACATCGTGTTCAGACATGTCAGATTTGAAACAATATAAGTAGAGACAAAGGGTATTCCCAGTTTGTGGTTGAAAAGATCGATTTGATCTCCATATAAGTATGAAGACAGTACACTACGAAAGGTGAGCTTTATTGACTCGAGTACATTGGGAAAGATTCCTACAGTTAGGCCTACTCTCATTCATGCAGATTTGTAATTTTGCCAAGCTATTTCGTCCCATACGTTTTCGACCACATCTTATAGAGTTTAGTATACACTGTGCATGTATGTCTGATCAAGGAGTTATGATAACTCCTTGGTCTGATGAATTTATCAAGTTGATAGCCCTCCTATAGAGCTTGGAGTAGACAAAATATCAAGTAAAATGACATTTTATGTCAGTTAACATTCACAATTACGTAATAGTTAATACAACCCCATAAAGCTGAATTTATAATGTATGTGACATAACTTGCACATGCGCATGCCCAATGACAATGTTCCTACATATTAAGAAGACAATTCGGTCTATGATAGGTTCAATTCATATTTTGATATAGAAAGCGGGACAAGCCTTTTGGGAGAGGGTTCTTTCTGCAGAGGAGTATACGCAGAAAATACGGGAGGTACTCGTTTTTTCCGAAGATTCGTTATTCCGAAGGTTCATAATTTTGAAGGTTCGTAATTCCTAAACACAAATTTCCCATAACAGGGGGTTGATAATGAAATAGGGTTCATAATTCCGAACATTTGATGCATTACTCCGAAGGTTCGTAATTCCGAAAATGAAATAGGGTTCGTAATTCCGAAGATGAAAAAGGGTTCATAATTCCGAAAATGCAATAGAGCCCAACATAACTTTGCGGGATTACGAACCTTCGGAATTATGAACCTTTTTTTCATTTTCGGAAAATGAACCCTATTTTATTTTCGAAATTACGAACCGTCGTAGTAATTACGAACCTTCGGGAAAAAACGAACCTTCGGAATTATGAACCTTCGGAAAAACGACATGTATCCGAAAATACATGTACAGGTGTACCTGGTTTTATCCTGAGCTCTTAGGTGAATATGATAATTCCAACTCATTGAAAATACTAGTTACATGCACTATATTATTATTTTTTTTTTTTTTTTTTTAATTCGGGTTGGGTTTTTTTTTTACTTTTTCATTTTAGGCCAAGTTATTCAGTGATTTATTTATTCATTCATTTAGTTATAACTATTTATTTTTATTTTTCATTATTGGTTATTGAGAGGGATTTTTAAAAAGTAGATTAGCACTTTGTTTCCAATGTTGAACGGCTATCATTCCTCTGTAATAGGCGATTCCAAAAACATACATACACACACACACACACACACACACACACACCCTACAACCATGCCCTCCCCCAACTTACAACTCCTCATACGCACACACATAGTCACATAACACAAACTATCAAGATTTGTTTGGCTTTACGTAACACAGTGCTACCTTATTGAAATAACTGAAGTTAGATTTTATTTTTGTTTGTTTTTACCATGCATTAAAGACTTTGTACGTAGAAAAAAACATTCCAAAATAATTCCTCCGGCACCATCCTCGGTGGGCGGAGGCATAAAAAACATAAACAATGAACGCTGCACATAATAAAAGAGAAAAAAAAAGATAAGGAAAAATAAACATTAATTTTTCGTTTCTATTTTATTTATTTTTAATATTTCATTTTTCGAACTTTAGATACATAGCATATGTACACATTCATGATATCAGCTTAAGAACTGACAAATGACTACATTTTTCGTAATAATCTAGATATTATTTAACTTCTCTATCATATACATATTTCCGGCTGTTTGATGTCAAAACATATCTATACATGTTTTGAGGCTATCAATTATTATTTTGAAATTGAAATAAAAAGTGGACTATGTTTTTTTCCAGGGTTTTGATCATTATAAACAATATTTCAGATAAAGGAAAGCATTTTAACTTGCTTTTTGCAAGGATGCTTTTCATTTACATTAGGAAATAAGTACCAATTTGTGATTTCAACTTATTTGCAGTAATCCCCTTAACCCCACCAGACTCTTCTAAAACAACATGCGAAGAAAACCTGAATCGAAGGGATAAACACGAAAGACTTCTCTTGACGAATAAAATGAACCCCTGTGTTTTTTATAAACAGAAATCACACTATTGCAAAAAGGGTTAAAGTCAATGAAAAATTCATTGAAAGAATGTTCATAAGACGAGTGTCTGCACCATCTGGAATTCATAAAACTTTTCTTTTTAGTCTCAAATATAAATATGTTTTGAGAGACAAAATAACTTTGAGAGAAAGAAAAGCGAAATCAACATGTCCCTGCAGTTCTTATAATTCTCTGAAAATCTAAATTAAAGACGCAATGCATATTGCACAGATGGTCTTGATCTCACATTGCAATATATCTTAATTTACTCAGATTTTTGTTTCTGCTAAACACTTGTTTCACAGTCAACGTTGTTTGTGATTATTCAAGTCTGGTATAACCTTGGTGTTCTAGTATTACATTCATCAAATAACATTTCATCGACAACTCTTGATATAGTAGTGACTAGTCACAGAATATGATCATCTTTTTTCTATTCTATACATAAACAAACGTCTGTTGACATAATTGGTTACAGTGTAATTCGGGTGGATCAATAAATTCAATCAATTTGGAATTCATTAGCGCATTAACGCGTAGTGTATTTTTGAAGAAAGTTCATTACTTCTTTCAGGACATTTATGATTGATAACTCTATCATTTCTCTTTAATTTAATCTATAACATTTGGTCTTCTCCGTCTGATGAACTAGTCGAGGAAAAAGAATCGTCTTTAATGACAACACTTTAATTACTTTATATTGCTTTCTTACTAGGCCTGCCGTTTCCCACTCATCTTCATATTTCCACATCCGGCTTCTTGGAGTCAACATAACAATGGAATGTCAGGAAAACGTGAATTGCGATGTAAGTAAATAAATAAGATAAAATATAATATACAAACTTTGTATGAAATCTGGCATATATACAAGTAACTATGAACAGGTTTACACGTGAATTCTGAATTAGCAACAATTGTTGTACATGTGTAGCTCAGAAAGAACTTACACTAAAAGAGTTTTAAGATATGAGAAAATTTCTTCGCCTTAATGTCTATATCAGACATCAATTCCATCTTTATATGGGATCAACCCAGAAGAACCGAGAAAAAAGGATGTTTTGCAAAAAAGACTACAAAAATAATAATCTTATCTTCTGCAAATCATTTTTTTAATAATGTAGAGAATTTCAGAAGTATACAGTTGATCAGATTGCGACAGTCAAGTGGTCACTTTAGACTCGATCTTTTCTCGAATCAATACCAGGCAGAAAGAATGCCAAGTTTAAGTCAGAAATGAGTTGTTAAATACTTTTAATAAGTTTCAAGACATGAAGCGAGATGAAAACAAGAAAATGACGACAGAGGCAAGTGAAAATATAATGATTTTTAAGTCTGGAACTATGGTATGGTTTGGGGATTAATTTCATAGGGGGAAATAGAAAATAACGTCCAAAGGGTTCAGAATTTAAGAAAAATTAACATTTACCAATGCATCTTCTGTCTTGTCTTCACGTAAGGTTATTTTTCTGATTGGAGTATTTTTACAATGCTGCCCTGGGACTATCATCCAGGGTTGCTGAACAAGTTGTTTGTCAGGTTTTTCGCTTTGACCCTTAGACCTCTTAGACCTCGCGATGGGCGTACCCGTCGCGATCACGTGACTAAGGTTTTGGCGGGCTCGGATGGATAGTCTCCAAGCACAAACCTTTTGTCACTTATAATGCATAACACATGATCTCAGCCATTTTGGCTGTAGCCGAACCCTGACATAGGCTTAATTTAGCTGCTCATACAACGGAAATCTATTATTGACTTGCCTTCACTCCTAACTTTTCTATTTCTTGGATGACCAAAACTTGGCGTCTGTTTGCAGACTAGTGGGCAGGTAATGGCTCCCACACACATATACACATAAAATACTGTACAATGGCAGGCTGCCAAACTCTTGCATTGTTATTCAGCTGTGCAGTTTGGAGTGTCTTTTGATCTGGCGTAAAGCCAGGCTTTCTGAGCCTTTGACTATATAAGAAGTAGCTTCTTCACCAGACCCTAGATATCAAAGTGGGCATTGTCCATTAGCTTTTCTCACAGTCGCATCCAAGCAACTTCCATGGGCAATTGTGGGCAGGCCTTCTGATGATTTCTTGTTGTCCTCTGGAGTACTGGTGCATTGGATTGGTGACTTCTGCTGCTGGCATAACTGGTACCATGAAGCGAAAGGCCAATGAACAAGACTATTTGAGAGCGATGGCGTAAACAAGCTGAAATTTATGATGAACCTTATGTTGATGACCCTGTTTAACACACACGTATCCATGAATCTCTGCAGGTAGGAGGGGAAAAAAAACGAGATGGGAAAAAGAGATTTAGTCAGGTGCTACTATTATCGCATTCAAAGAGAAGAGATATATGTATCAACATTGAAATCAGTCGTGGGTTCGAATCTATTACGCGTTTTCAGTCTTTTCAATTTGATATGAATATCAAGTTTTTGCCATAGCATAATCCTTAGGACCTATAGGCTACTTATTTGAACCAACCGAAAACTTCGACTGCAGTGACGGTCCTTGTGACATCTGTTGATGCCAGATTTAAATTATTTATCAAATCATTGAAAAATATTTACACTGAAAAAACGAAAATTACGGAAAATTTTGAATTCCACGTACAGCTACCCCCCCCCCCCCCCCCCCCACCAAAATTATTTTTAAAAACCCCCAAAAAATGAGGGGAAAAACCCCACCCTAACACGGGTATTAACTTTGACCTCGCCTGTCTGAAATTGCTGATTACTTGGATAAATTTAGATTATCTATCCTCTTTATCCTTAAATCAACTATATTGTTGACCAGTTCAAGGGGACGTTGATAAAACGAAGTGATATTAGATCTGATTGGAAATAAATTCGTGTACAATACGAGGTTAATGCGATCTTTGTAAGGTTGATTTGCGATAGCAGTTTGTAATCCTCCCCGCAAAATGCATAAATTATGAACGTATGTTGGGCAATTTTATTTTCATTTTAAACCTATCGTGATCCATTTGATTTCCAAGCCTTTAATGCAGTGCTAAATGTTTTTCCTCGATAGAACTCGACTTACGACTCGGGTGCACGATATTCGCGATTTTCAAAGTTTGTTCAACCAAGGAGCTCCTTGGTTCAACTTGAGCTTGTATAAGGCACGGCCATTTTTTATTTTTTTTATAGTTGGGTTCATTGAGGATACAGTAGTTTATTGAGAGTAAAACAAATCCAGAGGTCCATTTGCAAGGTTTTCATCTCCTTTTGCCGGTATGTGCAACATTGTAAATTGAATTACGGGTGTCGTAGTTCTCCTTTGAAAATGTGACTTCATCTCATTTCTGAAGAATCGGAACCCTTACAGATTCCAGTGAAATTGAGCATTTGTAATTGTAACATTATCTGATGTAAGCTCCCGTAAAAGTGTTTAATAAATTTATCAACCCTTGTTTACGGACTAAATCTACTGCACGCTACTTTCCCCTTGGTAGCGCAAAGCGTGATAAATCCTCGAGCCAATAAGGAGTGGAATTTTCCAGCTTTTCCGGGGAATTATCGGCTTAAATCTGGCCACGAAAAGTGTTTAACATTGCTTTCTAATCCTCTTTGAACCCTTTTACCGTCATGCATTGCCTACTTCTTCTTTTTTCATTAGCAGAAGCGTCAAATAAAGACCTGTCGTTAAAAAAAGGACCAATGGGAATTATCTGCCAGGCCTCTGTTTGACAAGTAGACCCTAGTGCTTTTTTTTTTCTTCCAGTGGGAAGAAAATAATCAAGGCACTACCATTCAGTTTAAAGCTATTGTGGGGAAGGTTGTATTCATCAGAATCAGAATTACAATAGGAATTCACCGTTGTTCGGTACTATCAAAGCTCTTTCATTGCAAAACGTCCTAAAAATGTAAACAGATTCAACAGCACAAGCTTGAAATAGGAACTGGGCCATTTCTGGCAGATTTTTTTCTTTAAAAATCCACGACACGGGAACAAGTGCGTTAAATGACTGTCCCGATTATCTGAAATACAGAAAATAGACCATCCAACCAAGCGATACACCGGATCGTGTAAAAAAGACCTAACTATCCAGACTTCCTGTTCTAGAAATGTCATTGTTCTACATTTAGGAAAAGTATCAACGTCTCCGTTCTTAATCAACAGAGAAAATAAACAGTAATTCACGAGTGTTTTTAAGGTTTAATTGGGGGGGGGGGGGGGGGGGAGGGGGGGGACGCTGTTTGTGCATTATCTCTTTTTTGTGGCAAATTTACCGAGAGAGGATCATTGATTCAATTTCACGTATTTAATGAATATCGGGAAAATGCGAGAAATGTAAATCACTAAATCCTCGTAAAGACAACATACTGACCATCAGGTGACTATCACGATCAAGTGAACACTAAAGTCATGGAACGGGCTACATTTCATTTCCAAAGAGCTCTATATTTTTCCTTCGTACAGTATTTCCTAAAATTGGTTTTCAAAAGTTAATGAGTATAGCCTTGTCGCTGCATCAATAGGCCTGAGCGAATGTGTGGGGTTTAGTCTAGATCTTGATGTTACTTCTGCCTTCATTAACCTCCTGTTACAGCTTATACAACAGGTAGAATTATAGAGTTTAAAAAATGAGAACGTCGGAAACTAGACTACGTAATGAATACTTTTGACGTGATCACCGAAATGGGTCTTATGATATACGAGGCAAGGGTGAAGTTCAGGGTTTTCACCTTTTGGGGACGACGAAGAAAAATAAATACTCGCGCAATTTCAATTCCTACATGACCTCTCACTGAAGTCGTTTCACAGTTGTTTTTTTTTTTTTCAAATCTGGGAAAGCACCTCGACAGGTTCTTTATGTGTACTCAGATGAATTGCGCAATATACTGATGGAGGGGTATTTTTCTCGGATTTTTTTCTTCTTCACAAGATACATTAGAAAAACATAGCTTATTTTCTTATCTTTTGAGGTTCATCAAGCACACTCGTCTATCATTTTCCATTGACGGAATCATTATGGGGCAAATCGCCCCTATTCTCCAATTCCAATAAGACAGTTCAAGCCGGAAACAAGCTAGCCAATTAATTACTTGTAGAAAGCGCCTTGTTTACGACTTCACGTCTACTACCACATCTGCAGAACAAATGGGTTTCGCTGATTATATCATACTTAACTCTTTAAAAATGTGCAATTAATTAAACCGTGTATTGTGCATAACTAATTAATTTTCATGATTTTCCTGGCAACAATTTTCTCTTGAAAAACGTGACATTTATTTCCGAGAATTTCAAGAAACTTTCTTCAAAGAACAGCTGGGGGTACACGTCAATCAAGGGAACTGTTTGACATATTTTTACGAGATGTTGGAAGTAAACCTTCCATATTTTAGGGATACCTACCATTTGCAGTAGAGAGGTTAGAGTTGCTATGACGACGTAGCCACAGCAGCTGGGGCGGAACGTGGTCTATCCATATGGTCTTGGAATGACTTGGTCCGCTTTGCACTTGATTCCTTACTCTCGGATGAACTTCTCCTTCTTTTTCTGTGGTTGAAGAAGTCTGTAGAGGAGAGATGAAACGGGATTGTAAGTTTAACACGATTCTGACTGTCTGAGGATGGACCTTACAATGATTTGACGGTACAAGATTGTCTTGATGGGCCGTGGTATACAGCCATAGGTAACTGGCAAGGTAAGAGATAAAACTGATGGGAGTATATGATGAGCTCCCATATCCAAAGAGAATGAGAAAATATGAAAATGGTGGCATTACTTGACAAAGTTTTTATCCAGGAAATTACAATACTCCCCCCTATGCAATTTCTTTCACAAATATGACGTTTCTTATCATGTCACACATATTTTTTACAGCATTTCTAAACAAACATAGTTGACACGTCCTGTCATACGAGCTTGACAGACAGGACGTCCAGACAGCAACATATGGGACAAATATAGTCCTCCAAAACACAGCAGGATGCCAAGGGGTGCAGAAGGTGACAGAATGCATCCCGACCGCGACGAGTCACATTTGACATTTCATCGATAAATCTCTCACCTCTGCACTTTGAAAAGACATGAAACATGTGAAAGAAGGGACATTTATTTGATCAAGCCCTGGGACAGCAAAGAAAGACTAGAACTTAAGCGAGATCTGATTCATGCATTTCATGGATTGGCAAGTGCTTGAGGACCGGGTGAGTGGGAACTTGTCAGTGGAATGATGATGGCAAAAATTTGGATGGTCCCACCTGTGGTTAATCCCAAACGCAAATCTTCCTTCTACAGGTGTGGAGAACGTGCCTGTTCATGATTATAAATGCTGTTAACGAACTTCGCTCGGCGATTCCGCTTAAAACCATATTGATAGAAGCCATTCATGAGTCGTTCCATGCACACAACTCCCTGAATAAGGTCCCGTTATCAGTATACTCAGCAACGTAATGGGGCGTGGAAATGCATTCACATCTCTGTCAAAATTTGGCTTCGGTTAGATGGTCTTTTAGTCGAACGCAATTGTAAATACCAACATGAATTATTGATTTCCAGATAAAAGTGTTTCTCCCATTTCAAGTTTTTTTTTATTGGTCCAACGAGTAAACAATGATTATAAGTTTAATTTCAATATGAGGAAACGGGAATTACTTGCCTTATCAATATGTGGGGTATTCAAATAATAAATGACTAACTCCTGAAAGTTGTTCGATACTTGCAGTCCAAGAACAAGAGGATTCCTTAGGGCTAGAAGGATACTAATGGAGAAATGAATAAAATCGATAGGTCAACTGAAACACGTAGAGATTTAGAACGGTTGAAGTGTTACAAGGAGGAAGTCAACTGACTCAACAGAATAATAGTTTGGGAGAGGACAATTGAACGTTCAATGATTGGACGGGGAGGAGGTCTGTTAGTAAACGGTGAAATTGTTTCCGTCTACTGGAATTGTTAGACTTTGAAGTCCAGTAACTCCTTGAATCAAACAGGCACAGTGAAATGATACTGAAATCAACAATTGAAGAGATAACACAGAGCGACTAGTCAAGTGTGATGAGCATCATCCATGCAATGGTAGTCATCTAGAAACCATTCCTACCGTCACAAATCGTCCTAATTTTTTGTTCATTTCCGCCTCATGATCTCGTTTCCAAACTCTAATAATAGGCATACATGGAAGAACATCAGGTAAGCGGTAAACCTACACTACCGTCTCTGATAACATAGGTTTTTGATTTGACATAGAGGTCGATAGAGATCTGGGATATTTAAGGATGACGTGCTGAATCCAGCTAGAGGCCCATCACTTTTTTTTCTCTCCACGTTGTCGAAAGATCTGGTTGGATGAGCACTGGAACTGGAATCATACCAAGGTTGAAGACGATATACAAACTGCTTCGTGCCTGGAATAATACGTAAACTTTCTCTCCAAGCAGAAAGTTCAACCTTCCGATACTTGGACAGCGGCCAGATTGAGTTCTTAAGCTCATCTCACCCAGGGATCAAAACAAAGACCAAATTAACCATGCAAGACAAAACAATCGATTTTGATTCTCTTATAGCTTACGAAAACAAATCAAGTGTGATACCGCTTGGAAATCCAGCCATTTACTTAACAAACACAGTGACGTCGTAGTTATTGATTGATAATTGGAGGTCAAAAGCAAATCCTATTATCTGTTTGTAGCGATTTATAGGGAAGGTCATCACTCAAATTAAGAAAAAGAGTTCAACCCAAAAGGTTGCACATGTATGTAAATCATTCCAAAAATAAATATTCAAAGAGTACTGCGATCCTGCGACCCTTAATGTAAATTGTAAACATAATGCAGATTTTTTTTTCCTTTTCAAAACGATGTAGGACTAAATCAACAAATTAGTCCTACGAGTGAGGATGATTATATGAATTTGAAAGATATGCAAGGGAAATTCCCAGGGCGAACTAATCAATTGAAGTATCTATCTCCTAAATTCATAAATCACAGAACAAACCAGGATGGAAAGACAAAGCCATCGTATTTACACAACTGTACAAGCTCTTGAAAGCAAACAACATCGGGCGTTACACGCACACGACCATTTGCACAGATTTCAAAATTTTCCCACACCAGCCTTCGCGTCCCCTTTGTCTTGGTAATCTGGCACGGGCTATTGTTGCCTTGGAGACAAATGAAGTGATTTTTCTTACACGGACAATCACAACAGCTCATCAAGAGGTTCTTTCCCATCGCTTGCCGGCCGGCCGTCCAAGGCACTTGTTGCGTCCGTACGAATATTCTTTGCATGACAAAGGCTCTCGATGTCTGGAACGCTTGTGTTGTGAATCGTGCCTATTCTTATATCTCCACCAGTGGTCACCAATGTCATCCATAACAAAGGGAATAGAAAGGGTCTTGTGATTATTTGGACACCTGTGGCCTACGCGAGGTCCTTCATCGGAGTCCTTCGCCGACGTGGTCTTTCCAATGGCCCACCTCTTTCCGTTCATTCACGATCGATAGAATAAAAATAAACGCCATTCTATTTCGGACGTGACCATTGCTTTCTAGGCCGGGGTATCGTGACCCACTGCCCATGAGAAAAGCAGGTAGTTTACCCACGCAATTTGTGATTGGTATTGTCGTTCAACAACAGCATTAATTACAGCATATTTCTATTGAAAGAGTACAAGAAGGGAGAAGTTATTCTCGGGTTACATAAAAGGTCATTAAAGCCAGGAATGACAAAAATAATCCCGTTATTAGGATATTATTGACATCATTGATCTGTTGAATTGCCATTCGTATAGTGACCGGTAGAGCCCTACAACATTTGGTATTACCAAGGAGTTATCACAGAACAACTATCAGGTACATGTACTTTACCTAGCTCGGCATAATAAGCGATATTAGCAACAGTTAAACCGTAACTAAGCAACAGTGTTCACACAGTAATTCACGTCAATCAGCTGAACCCAGTGTAGTATTTCACTCAAAATATGTTTGCTAGCTCAATCTATACCCTATTTATGGCGTCGTCCCAAAACAGGAGCTCGAATTGTAGGATCAAAGGTTAGGATAAAATAATGAGTGAAAGAATAAATCCGCTTGAATTGTAGTTGTGTGAGTATCATGGTATGACCGTGCGTAAGAACACGTGCCTTCGTTCTTCACCGACTTCACATAACATGGATATTGTCTATCGAAATTTACTCACAATATCGAAACATGACTTAATTATCCTTTATAATTTAGGAGGCAAGAGTGGGAATTTTAGTTAATTTCTAAAAATATTGATTTGATGCACATGATACACGCTGGAAAAAAAAAGGATAACTGCGGGATAATAATTAATATGTCTAACTACACAGTCTGACTACAAAGAGTGATCGGGGGTCACAAAAGAAACAAATCCATTCCAGTTTTAATGAATCATTTGGACGTCTATTTTGGGCATTGGACAAGTAATACAATATCGGTGATCCTATTGGCTGAATAGTGGGAATTATCTCATTATTTTCCCCCTTCATAACATAGGGCTCTTCTTTTTCCGAGGACACGGTACACACGAAGGAAATCAGATAGGGTAGTGATCGAGAACCAAGAGATTGACCACTGCTCTGCACAGAGCGTAGCGCCAATGTTGATTTCATTTTCATGTTATGTATGATTAATGGTCGTTCAGCATCTAATCTAATACCTTGGAAAAACCCACTGCTACAACGAACGGTATCGGTTTCATAACTACCAATATAATCGGTGACCTACTTTCTAAGCACATTTTCATACCATAAGACAAAAACACACTTCAAAACCCCCAAGGCTTTCGTCAGTTGGTTACCAGTTCATTTTCAAGCGGTTTCCCAGGGCTGTGTAAATTACGGAACAGGTATGACGCTTTGCGAACATTATCGACTCAGTTTACACTGAAGGCTAAATTGGGCTTACGGCTTACGCTTATTGTCTCGGAAAGCACCACTTTGATGTGTAAATTACTAGTATTTAATACCAATTATACAAGTAATATATTTTTTAAAAAAGCAAGATATGTAGGTGGACAACAAAAATAATTTATATTTAAAGTAAAATTTTGTTGACATTTCACTTCATCATGTTCATGCCGTCACAAAATCTCTGATTCCGCGCACAGGCGGCAAGCATTTCAGCGTTTGTGACTAGCACTTATAAACGCCTGGATGACAAAGACTATACACATCAGTAGACCCTGCGCCATAAAAACCAACTGGACACGTATTGTTTTTCGGTTGAGGCGTGTGCCCTTTTGATTGACAGGTCGTAGAGACCCCGACGCTTGTACCTGTGACTGAGATGCGGGTCTATTGTTTAGCGTTACATGGCTATAACACAGCAACAAGAGAGGTGAACAATAACAGAGGACTGAATACGAGTAAGAGGTGTAGAGACAACTGATCAATAATAAATCGAGCTAGCTTGTCAGTCGCCCAACCCTCTGAAATTACAGGAATGGTTAGTAAGCAGCAACACCTCCTTAAAACCCTTCCAATTATGTTAAATGAGAGAACATTTGAATAAATTCTGTAAATCATACCATATTGTCTTACCGTGCAGCGTGTGCACATACATATACTACCTCCCACTTAGAGTCACGAGAATTTAAACGAAGAGGTAAATCACAAACTGAGCTCGTATAGACGCAGTTTGAAATTACACGCAATTTTAGAATTTAAGAAGTTGAGTACTTTTTTACAAGGAAGTTTAATATGTCATTCTTCGAAGAACAGTGACCCTCGGCATAGGAGGAAATAGATTATATACTTGGAAATACCCGTGTTAATGAGATATTTATAACCAATAAATACATCGATAATAACAATGCTAGCCAAAGAAAAGCCAAGGGATGTTGTTAATTAACAGAGAATGTTCTAAGAAGTCATTATGCGTCATAGGATATCAAACAAAGTGGACATAGACGTGTTACTTCCCTTTCTAAAGACAAGCCAGAGAAGTTGGGAAGTCCATCTTTAAGCCTTTAAGCCTAAGTAAGAAACAGCTTCCTGCACTATGAAGTTCTACTAATCGAAGAACAATTTGAAAAGGAAGTGCGAACTGGACTAAAAAAAGGTCTCACAGCAAATTATTGAATCACATCCCATTCATCAATGGGCTTTGTAAAATGAGTAGGGAACTGTCAACCGAAGGAGAAGTTTACCGAATCATTCAAGGATGTAATTAATGTTGCTTTCCACAGCATTTTACAGGAAGATCTAAATCTAAACCAAACTCATTTTATTTTTTACAAATCAGACGGAACATCGTTTCATATAAATATACGAATTCGGCAGTAAAATTGTAACTACCATCAATGCCGAATATTAAGTAAGTCTTCCTCAATGGAGGAGAGGGAATATTTCCCGACTTCATTGTATTTTGCCAACATAAACACCTGATCTGCCATAAACGCTGCATCATTCTTTAGATTTATGTTTGGCCAAAGACAGCAGCGGAGAGTAGGCTGGAGAAGGCATAGTCAATGCAAAATCACCATATATGTACATACCCCCCCCTAAAAAAAATAAAAAATAAAAAAACAACTACATTTCAACATCGATATATCAAGATACCAGGACACCGAATCAGGTAACCACTGGTATACCATATATACGAGGATATTCCTGCTTATTCAACCACAGGTCCAGGACAAGTCAAAACATGAATAGTGTTTACACAATGGCGCAATCAAGTGTATGATAGAGAAGATAGACTGTCCTCTCCATGAACCTCCCATCAAAAAACTTAGGAGTTACCATTTTGGACAGATTTGGCAGCGAGTCTGAACACGTCTTTTTTATTTTCCTTCATTTCTTGTCTTTCGCCACTGTTCGTTGAGACGTGACTTGACTTGTTTACAACGATAACGAGAGATCTCTCCCCTTCGGCACTCATGTGTGCGCGTGTGTACTCGCATCCTGCCGGGTGAGAGAAGAAAATAGGCGTTGCCCCCGAAGTGAACATCTTACCAAAGCAATCACAATTTTGAACACAAACCTAGCGAAAATGAAATAGAGGCAAAATAGTAGCTTAGAAGTGGAGCACTGCCTAATGCAAATCAATGAAATATCATAAAAGAAACGTGTGATGCAGAAGGATTTGTAAGACATGTAAGAGGCAAGTAAAAAGAGAAAGAAATAAGAGACAGCGAAAAAGACCGACAAGTGGGCATTATGATTCATAACATAAGAAAAATAATAATTGGGATGCTTACCGCCTATATGCGATTGCGTCACCCTGGCCTTAGATGTAGATGGTTGAGAGGACTGTAATATTCCATTATTATGGTTCTCAACACTATTGCATCCATGAGTATTATCCTTCAAGGTTTTTTCATGTTGGCGGGGGACGGACGAAGTTGAAACAGCGACAGATGCTGTTTCAGTTTCAGACCGGACTGATACAAAGGGTACTACTGGCAGATTGTTCGCCGGTGTTACCCGACTGGCATTCACCTCTCCAACCGCTAAATGTCCGTTATTACCCCGGTGATGATGTTCAGTTGACTCACTTGTCCGAGCTGACATGATGTTTCTCCGTACCCGGAGATTCCTTCGGGGTGGACTCCTCAGGCACACCTCTCTGTAAAAATGAGGTACCGTCTCCTCAGATTCAGCTACCCACTCCAATCGGCCACCTTCTAGAGGTTCTCCCGCTGCAAAGTTGAATCCCCATCTCTGGCTCTGCCTTTGGAGGTGTTCCTGGAGGAAGTTTTCCGTGGAGGAATCTTCTGCGGCATCCTCCTGCCGATCATTCTGGTCAGAAGATGGTTCAAAGACAAGCTTGCGACAAGTCTTCGATTTGGGCATGCTTAAACCGGTCAAAATTCTCCTCCGTGTGCCAAGTACTGCTCGCTCAATCTCAACAGCAGACATATTACCAACCGCTTGAAGAGAGAATGAATGATAAACAGGTACTACGGCGATGGGATGTAGGGCAAAGGACGTTCCAGAAATACGTCGAGGTAGCAGAGCTCCCTTCCCTCCACTCGGCTCGCAGGTCACAGTGGTAGTAAACTCTGTCGGGCGAATACCTAAACATATCAAAGAGAGAGAAGAATCGGTGTACTATGTGTAATGTTTATCAGTCGGGCTGTGCGTGACTTGACGAAAACCGCTCCTGATTGGTCGCTTCGCGCTGAGGAGGCGGGTCTAATTCTCAGAGAGCGTACCTTGGGCTCATAAGCGTCAGTACCGGTTCGCACAGCCAACAATAGAAATGAATATGCATGAGATAATGCCTCGACGGCGTAACTGAAAAACAGCTGGAGCGACGTAGTAAAACTACACATTACGGGGGCGTAGAGGGAAAACAGCAATGACATCTGGTTCTCAACTAGGACTGTCAATCAAGAGGATGAACGATAGAAAATAGAACCGAAGGTTACTCGCGACCTGGTCTAGGGGGAGGGGAGAGCCTTGGGAGTGGGACTGTTAGTCTATGCTGGGCTAGACTCCTTCAAAAAATAGTAAAACTCCCTACGCAAAGTGGACGAAATTGGCAAAATATTAGAAAGGCCTATCCACCAAAGAGAGGACAAGGGGCCCAAATGCAACCAAATTACTACTTCATATTACATTCATAATACAGTGTTAACTGGTAAACATGGGCATATCAAGGTAAGTATGTTTACTATGTAGGCCCAGACGGAGTCAAAATCTTCTTTTGTAAGTCATGGATTTTTACAATGGACTTTTATGTGGCCTTCGTAACCCTTACCCAGCCTGAAGCCATCCAAATTATAACGGCACAACATCCAGGCACATTTGCTATTTCTAGAAGAAGATTATTTGTATTCGGGCAGTAATACGTGATGTAGTAGGCCCTGTACATGAACATATTGATCTAACGTGCGAATGCGAGTAGGATGGGGTAATAGATAACGTTTGAGTGACTATCAATTTTCTCTACCTCAATGAGTAATATGAATCCGAAAGATCACGGACATACACGTTTGAAAGCACTTCACATGCCTCAGCCTGCAGGCTGCTGCTTACTAGCGAGAACCCGGATAGACACAGATTACGTGCAATGCCAACCCTGTGCGTCAAACGGAATCCACTCCGCAATGCGTGGTGAAGGTCATATTATGCCGAACTATGCGACAACTTCTTGGTGGAACAAGCACGACGAGTGAAATGTGTGTCTCGCTGCGCTTTGTCGTGTCGTACCGATTTCTCCCAGTTCATGAACAATAAATACAGAGGAATCTCGTTATAACAAATTCCATGGAACCAAGGCAATTACCATGTTAAATTGAATTGAAATGATTGTATCAGGGCTAAAAATCATTAGGAACAAGAGACCTGGGAATGGTAAAAAATTATAATTCATAACAAGGGTTTACTCTAGCATTATTTACAATGGCGTTTCAAAGTAATGAATAGGAGCGCATTGATTCGGTGATTTAACCAATTCATCGTTTTGTTTAGATGTTTGAAGCTAGTCACGGTTCTTTAATGCCACAAAGTCGATTTCTTCGGCGAAAGTAAATCAATTAAATTTAGCATAGTCCCTAATTTACCATACCAATATATAAACCATCGCGTGTTCGAATACAGGTGATAACCTTCCTCAAACCATTGTTCAAGAACTGTACTGTCTTGAGTTATTTACCATTTAATGTGATCCTCAAAGAGAAGTTAAATTTTTAAATCTTTGTCCAAATTATTATTCCCCCCGCCCCCCCCCCCCTCTCTCTCTCTCTCTCTTTCTTTCCTGCCCCAAAAGCGGCTTATAAATCAACCCCTACTCTGCATTTTGAGTCGTTAAAGGCATATGGGTCCCGGGGGCGAGGTCCTTCGGTGCACTTATAAATCCCAAGCGAAGGAGTGGACAGGAAAGTAGTTCAGATTCTGAACGATTTTATTTTAAGAGCAATCTATGGCGTGACCCATCTCTCGGCTTGGCAGCAGTGGGATATCGCGTATTGGGGACATCGAAGCGGAATTTGCTCAAGCAAAATCCTTGTGATTCCGCACCTACTTTATTTGCCTCGACTTCCAATTAGAAAAAAAGTTACAAGAAGGCACAACACAAGATGGCGCTATAGCCCTTTGATATCGCACATGCTTGCAATCGCGCTTCCTGGTCCCTGGAAGGTCAGGTTAACTTTACTAAAGTGCTTCAGGGACTATGCGACTTGGGAGCAAGAGAGCTGTTGAACCACTGGCGGATTTAGGGGGGGGGGGGACTTTCAGCCCTTGCCCCCGCCCCTTTGTGAAAGAAAAGTGTACATTGTGCCCCCCCCCCCCCTCCTTTGAACAGATAACTTTTTTTTTTTTTTTTTTTTTTTTTTGCTTGTCACATAATTTTGGAGGAAAACTTGACCAAAGCCTTTGATTGATTTAATTTATTTTATTCATTTTATTTGTCTTATTTACCCAGGGTGACCTAGTCAGTGGTGAACCACTGTTATTCTTTAGGGCGTTGATTGATTTTGTTTGTTGTTTTTTTTTAATTTAATTTAACTTATTATATGATGTACAAATCTGAGATAAAATGATTTGCCACTTTTTGCATCTGTATATTATGATGTTTTCCATATTTTGGACTTGTACGATGCAATATCGAAGCAATTCCAGGCTAGCTGCTCAGTGTATTTTGTATAAGCAGAGTTAACACAAATGGTTTACGTATTATTCATATGACTGTTGATGTTCTTTATATATGAATGTTTTGCATTGTAAAACAAAATATTGATGTACAATGTCCATGAATTTTCAGTACCAAAAAATAACACAAATTGTTTGGAGGCGAGCCTGGAATATCAATGTTGAGGGCATCAAAATGGGCCTACAATCATAATGAATTTAAAGATAAGATTGTCTTATCAGTATATGTAAATACTAAGAACTAAATGGCATTATCATCGATCTGTGCTCTGCATATACAGTGCGTCCCAGAAAAAACGAAACCGAGATTTATCGATGTTCAATCATATCTTAATCACAATTATGATCAATAAATGACACATATTTGTAAAGCTTGGATCCTATTCTTTCATTTGATGCCACTGAAGCAGGGCTACCAAAACGTCGTTTGGCCAACGATATCTGAATTTCAAAGATATAATCACATTTCCAGAAAGTTCATTTTCTGCCCTTTCATATGAGTGACATCTAGTCTTGATCTAGAAATGTGATTATCTCTTTGAAATTCAGATATCGTTGGCCAAACGACTTTTTGGTAGCCCTGCTTCATCTTGTCTTTATTCACTCATGCGTGAAGTATGTATCATAATTATGAGTAGCATCGAATGAAAGAATATGATCCAAGCTTTACAGATATGTGTCATTTATTGATCATAATTGTGATTAAGATGTGATTAAACATCGATAAATCTCGGTTTCGTTTTTTCTGGGACGCACTGTAGACAGAGAATAAAGCACCTACCTGGTAAACTTGAAAGTATGCACGGGCATTTAAGTTTATAATGAGGAAAAGGGATGACCAAATAAATAGCTTATATTCATTTCGTATTTTAAAACAATTTAGCATACGGTATGGGCCCAGCAGAAACGAAGAAAAGAAAATCCCAAAAGTGGATGATAAGTTCATTTATATTGACCATGTCTACGCACAAACAATATGTAGCGAGGGTGAATAAGAGAGCTTTACCCTGCACACGATATAACAGGAGGGTTAGACCTGCAACCAACTTTCAGTTTCGTCTTCTGAAGATCATAGTAGAGAATGTTATAGAAAATGTGGATTATGGATGCATTCATGATTCAATTTGCAGTTTTTTGCGTTGTCTTGCACAATACAATAGACAGCGTGGGTAAACAACTGCGTTCATGGCCGCCACCCCCCCCCCCCCCCCCCCTCCCCTTCCCCGCGGGGCAATTACCATAAAAAGACTCTGGCTTCGTTATTTTGTCAACCATCCCAGGTCAGCCTATGCGCTACCCTGGGAGTGTGCCAGCATGGCTTGGTGTAAAGTTCACAAGATCATGGTATCACACATGTAAGAGCAGGGTGGATAACAGGGCGTGGAGTCAATGGCGGGAAAATCTGTTTTCATGTTATTCCTTATTCACAATCAAGTTATACTTTCATGACACTTTCCTGAGTAAAGTTTGAAACTGAAGAATAGGCCTATACTCTGCTAGTATTGACATTCTTCAGAAATGAATGAAAATCCCTGGTTATGCTATAAAAGGACTAAAACGGCGAGTGAAGAGTGTTAGTTTTTTCACTGGATATTCGAGATAATTCAAATACCATGCACAAAAACCCCAAATGTTAACAGATTAAGCATTGTTAACGATGGTTAGACGAATAGACGGGCCTGAATAAAAGGGACCAACTTCGACTAACAAAAAATAATTGGGCACAATATAAATTGGATCAAATTGTTCTAAAAAGGCCTAATTCAGGTTATATCATACGTTACACCTGAACAAAATATCATTAATTCTAGAAAAGACAAAATTCACATTACAGAATGACATTCACAAGTCTGGAAATATTCCGAAATGATGATCATCTCAAAATGCACCATTTGGCTACCGATTTATTTTACATACTATGGGCAACAACATTTCAAATTTCATGCAAGTGAAAAAAATATATGTAAAAATAAGTGTTACTGCTCAACTGAAATACAAACTTAAGCTGGATAAGTAAGATGATAAGCAAATAATTGTATAACTCTTCCATCCTTTACCATTGTAGAAAATGGTCTCTTGACTTTTGTCATGAGGCTGAACACGTGTTGCCGTATCATGCCCATTGCTCAACAGGATTATTGCTAGAGAATTCATCCAGTTCACAAACATTAAAATTAGTTGCACGTCACTATAGCAACGTTTGTATTTAAAGGAGAATGAAACCCCAAATATAAAGCATTTTAATAGAAGCAGAAAAATCAAAGAAGCATATCAGTGAAAGGTTGAGGAAAAACGGACAACTAATAAAAAAGTTATGAATATTTGAAATACTAAAATCGCTAAATGAATGGAGATCTGAAATTGGCAATGTCCTCATTATGCTAATGAGATGCTGTGATGTAAATATGCGATACTTTCCAATTGCCTTATACAAATAATGTTGTAAAAATCCACTTTCCGGGAATATATCTTAGAGAATTTGATTTATGTATGAGGTGGTGTTCATAAATTTATATCTCACAATATATTTCAAGCACAATGTTGATAATTCAATTTTCTTTGTTTAAAAGCTGAAATCTGATAATTTTCTTATTTATTACCTATAAAGAGAGCACAAAAACGTCATCGCATTTCATTAGCATAATGAGTATGTTGTCAATTTCATTTAGAGATTTTAGGTTTTAACTTTGTTATTCTTTATCCGTTTTTCCTCAAACTTTCAGTGATATATGCTTGATGCTTCTGTTAAAGTGCATAAAAGTTTGGGGTTTCATTTTCCTTTAAAATATTTCATATCTAGGTACATTTGTACTTAGCCCAACCAAGGCCCCAACACAATCAAATTCGACTAATAGCAAAAGACTAAAAACTGAATTAATTTCTACATCTTCTTCTTCTTCTTCGCTATAAGTACAGGCCACCGTCTGGTGTATTCTCGTACTGTTGGTGTATTCTCGTACATCGTACATCGTACATCGCTTGCATACCAGTACCAGTACAACGCGGACGCTCTCTTTTGGCGCCCCAGCCGCCAGCCGAGGCGACATAACCACTTGTTGGTCGAAGAACACGTGCTTGTATTTACAGTTACAATTTAACACTCATTTGTACTATAACTAGAAACCATCTGAACATGAAAGCATGCAAAACTTACCTCCCATTGTTCTGAAGAGCAATTACGAGAGATTATGAAGTTGATCCGATCAAAATTTTGTGAAATACTCCGGTATTTTGTGACACACACGATGGATGCCGACCTCATCGCAGTGCAACAAGCAGACGTTTGTGAATCGTCTGTGTACTGTGAGTCACGCCCACAATAGCCCATGTATCCCCACGTGTTGAGTTTTGGATTTGGCGGGAGAATTCTACTACAAACCCACGTGCATAAATATGTCAATACATGTGAGCAAAGCACTGCGATCGTGTGACAGAAAAATACTACGTTTTGCAGATGTTCACGGTGTCGTGTTGTCGTTCGCATTATTGTGGTGGGAATTCAGTATGGTACCAGCTAATAATCTTATTTTGGGTGAGTTCCGACAGGTCGTTCGATCAAGGAGTAACTCCTTGGTTCGATCATGGAGTTGTATTTGTTTTAATCACTACACGTGATATAGAACGAGTTGTTTCAAAAGTGCTGGTTTGGAAATGAATCATCATTATTCAAATCGTGAAAATACGTGTTGACACATCAGTTCAAAAGGTGATTAATAGTAATATGAGAGAAACAATGTCAGGCATGGGTGTCGATCCCGGGGGTGGGGGATGGGGGGGGGGGGGGGGGGGGGGGGGGAGGGGTTATATAACCCCCAAAAAAGGAAGTGGGGTGGACTGTATTATCATCTCCCAATATTTTTTTGATAAAATAGATAAGAATTATGATACATTAACTTAAAACTAATAATTATCCAAACTCATTACATTTGATCTTGAAAGACCATCACATTCTTTAATGATTAGAAGTAAGGAAATATGAAATACCATAATTTCAGTGCGAAAATACCGAAGAAATTGTACAATAAAACTTCTTCTTCGAGCATTGAACAACAAACTATCTGCCTTCTTTTTCCTGAATCATTAAAAATGATTAATTCATAACACATATCTAAATATCTTATGTTATGATTATTAATATGTTGTATTAATAGATAACATTTAATCACTCAGAAAACCATTTTTGGATGCTCTATAATGCAAGTTTTATAGACAGATTTTGGAAAAAGTCCCTGGTGTGGGAGGGAGGATATCCCCCTCCCACACCCTCCCCCGCTCCCTCGCCGGTCACCCCCCCCCCCCCCCCCATCATGAAGACGGATTGACACCCCTGATGCCAGGCTACGTAATTCCTTTGATAGTGATATTATTGCTCTTGTTACGTAACGATAATTGAAATCTATTTTAAGATTTTAGCAAAAATAAAATTCCTGTTTTGGGATTCGTACTGAAATTGAATATTGACGTTTCATTTTACGAGACGTTGATCATATTTCTCAAAAATGGGTTCTTACAACAACAATCTAGGCAAACTAATATAAAATCAGATTACTGCGTTCGATCATTATAACATTCTTAGTGATAAAACTTATTAATTTGCAGTGGATTTCAACCCCCCCCCCTCCCACACACACACTCACACCCACACACGCACACACACAGGAAAGAAGGAAACAAAACACAAGCATGCATTTCCTTTTATTTATTTAAATAGCAAAATATTCGGTCCAGTTTTGAGCTAACGATGGGGTCGTTTCCTACAAGAAGCAGAATAGACCATGCATATGAAAAATAATTTTGATCCCATGGATACTATCTTAAAGTTCTCTTCCCCCCCCCCCCCCCCCCCCCCCATGGCTGATAGTTTTGATACACAGTAAACCGCTTTTGAAAGTTGTAAAATCAAAGATATATCGGTCCGAGGAGGCAGAAAGGGAGAGTGGCGGCGAGGAAAAAACCGCGCTTTTGAGGGGGTTTTATTTTAGGACTTCAGCTTTATTTGGACGTGATAGTAACAGTATTATGACTGGTGTTCACGTGAACACATTGTGATCAGTAGAGCTCTGTTCTGGTTGAGTAAGCCCAAAGTGATTGTTGGGTTTGGAAAGCCTAGTCTAACATTCAAGCAGAGTAAGCTTTCCCACATACATAAGACTGATTATCTCATTGCCTCTTCGTTCGTCTAGAAGGTATAGACTAGGTAAGCCCCCCCCCCCCCCAAAAAAAAAAAGGTAATACAAGTGTTTTTAGTACTTTTTACTTTTTATCCCTCACTTTTTTCATTCCATCTCTTTACATCTTCCTTTTTGTTGTTGTTTTCGAAACAATCACTTATGATATGAACTGCAAAATTACATGTGAATTTCTATATTTTAAAAATCAAGCCTATCTTTAAAACACACGTTATGCTTTCAAAACAAAACATGAACATTTCGGTATATAAAACAAGCCATAGTGGGTTTTAGGTGAGATTTCTAATTCATCGCTGCATAATCCACTAAGTTCAAAACATGAAAATTTAGGTATATAAAACAAGTCATAGTGGGTTTTAGTTGAGATTTCTAATTCATCGCTGCATAATCCACTAAGTTCAAATCATTATTTAAATAAAAGGTCTTAATAACGCATCAAGATTTAGCTTATCACGTAAATCTGTTTATCTTCACAATACAAAGTGATATGAACTTCAAAATGCGTTCTTATTCAGGACTGAAAAGAGGAATGAAATGGGGCAAACAAAAAACAAAACCCCGTGGTTAATGGAGGATCACTTTTACGTCTGTTATTTGAGACTACGGTCCTACAACTTGTTTACAAACTCTCGTGGTCTCATGCACTGATCTCTACGGAAAGAGGACCCCCCCCCCCCCCCCCCTTCAAAATGGACTATTAGGATCGGAAAACCAAATGACCGTGGAAATACCTATTGTCAACATATCTTCGCGTTGGTTTAGATTCTTATTATGTGTAATTCATGAGGAAGGCTTGATTTCCAAATAGCTCCACGAAACAATGGCATTCGGTTGGGTAAACAGGGTTATGAAGTGATTGAGGGTCCATGGCTTGGAGAATAAGGACAAAAGGGTGCTTTTTTTATTTCCTTTTCTACGAGTGGACCGTTATGTGCCACTTGTCATCGATGATATTATGAAAGGAAGGTTTCTGAATAATAAAATAGATATTGACAGGATATACGACGGTCTGGGTGCGGCATCCAGGCATTTCTGTTTTAATGATAACCAGTGTGATTTGCTGAGACGATGAAGCTTCTTGTTTGTGTGTGTCACAATAGAAAACAAACATGAAGCTTATCAGATCCAGTTCTGGTAAAGACGAAAAAGTAAGATTGTCCTAATTTTAGGGCCTGATAATATCAACAAAAAATTAAGGGGGGGGGGGCTCGAGCAACCCCACTCTTTTACTAAAAGGACGGACGCCCATTCCTAGACCTACACCGTTTGTGCACTTTCAGTAATAATTGGGCACTCACTTTCTAAAATCATTTTTGTAGTATGTTGCTTTCGTAATTCTGTTTACATCATTATCCAAAGTAGAGTTCCTCATTTACTGTATGATCCAGGAGTTATTTTATCACAGGTATGATAAACAATCATCGTATTATAAGAAAGAAAAACAACATAACACGCAGTTTAAGGGTTTCCGGTTATACCATTCCTTTCTTTTTTTAGCGCATATCATTACATTTCCCTGGTGCATTCAAGGAATAAATCCTATACCAGGTATACCCACTTGCTACACCTGGGTCGAGAGTGGCATTCCAGAACGAACATTCGAATTTTATGTACTTATTGTGCTATAGCAGGAAAGCTGTATCCAAAAATATCTAAAAAATAACCCCTGTGACTTTTGTAAACCAATATATTTCGTCGCAAGAGTGTAATAAGGGGATACAGTGAGCCATGTGTATTGTCAATGAGCGCTGTCCCTTTTTACATGAAAGATTATGATTTGTGGTGTACCACCATTGTTTTTACACTTGTGATGATTATATGAAATATTGAAAGCAGATCATTGTCGTTTGTTACTGTATTCGAACTCTAAACGTGACATATTTGTGATCTAAAGTTTAACGGGTATGGAATTATGCCAGATATTTTCATGGTCCTGATTTCTAGTGAATTTTAGTGAAAATAATTTGAATGAAAGTAATTGGGGCCACTTTTTATCCTGATCAGGAAATTGAATTATTTTCATCTCTAATTTATTGAATATTCCACTTTAATTTTTTTTTTTTTTAATCACAGCAGTTTGGAATTTTAGTGCTATTAGCTGTTTATCATCAAATAAACAACGGGAAAATAATAAAAGCCTTACCAAAACTACAATGGATATTGAATTTTCAATCTTTCTTTCTTTCTCTCTCTCTCTCTCTTTATCTCATAAGTTAATCTACTTTATTTAATTTCGCCGTGGGAGGTATGTTATTGACTTATATCGTTATCATATTCATGGCGAAAGCTGTTCATCGATTTCATTTTCACTTAAAAATGAACCAAAAATGATATAATCACATCTATATTTAAGAAATGCGAGGAATGTCGAATGAACGTCAGCACAATACTTGTTTTGATGGAAAATCATATCAGGCGATGATTATAACTGGAAGAAAAATGGAGGATATTATTGACGGATGCTAAATGCGAATCATCCACTCGAGTCGGGTTTATTATTCGCAAACAACTCGCTTCACTGAACCATGGTTAATAGGTAGGCGGGGCGTGATTATTTGGGGTCTCAAAGCATGAAAATGAAAAACAAAAATGTCGAAAGGGATACCTTTTCACCTTGTTTTTACCCTGACTTGCGGGGGACTATGTAAATATGCTTTGGTAAATTAAAAAACATTAGGGAGATATTGCCAGTGCCTTTGCGTGCTTGGTTGATTCTGTGTTAAACTGGTAGTGGAAAAACAATTTATGCTCAATCAGGGAGCGGAAGAGGTGAAAAAAGTGCAATGTTTTTATCTTAGATATAGGTATATGATATCAACTCTTTGTGAATATCATTTTTGATTGACAAGTATTTCTGGAAAAACCTTGAGTTTAACTGTTTATTAATGTTGCGTATGTTACCCCACCACACCATCTGCTCACATAACAAAGCAATGTATATAGAAAATCAGAAAGTTGTTGTAACGGGTTATTGTTAGTCACATTTTCATGCATATTGTTCCCTATTTAGATCTTAATACAACAAATCAGAAACACATTCTATCTCGAGTGTTTTCCCCTATAAAATTTCATAAAGAGAAACAGACGCATGGATAACAGTGTTAAAATGCAACAGGAAATTGTGTCACATATGAAAACGATATGAAAATTTAAAAAATATATCATTCAAGTTTGTTGAGTTTTGTTCATAACATAAACATGGAATTCATCTCTTGTGTTTCGGTTACATTTCTTCCGAGACAAAATGAAGTGTTTTATTGCATGCAAATACAGAGTGGTGTAGGCATGAAGTACCGCCAGAATAAGGAGAGAAAATATATCGAAATAGAAGGAAGAAATAAGGGAGAGAGAGAGAGAGAGAGAGAGAGAAAAGAGAGGGAATAAGATATATAGATCCATAGGGGAAATGAAAGAGTGAGAGACTGAAAGCAGAAATAATAATTTGAGGCCATATTCCAAACGTCAAGTAAAATTGATTTCAAGTATCTCGTCCCTTTCATATTCCTTTTTCCTCCCGCATCGCAATTTTCATTATTAGACATCATAAACAGATAAATGAAGTAAACAAATCGAGACAATAAAATATATATCTTACATATATTAAATATAATTTTTTTTTAATAATTCTAATAATTTTAATTTCAAATTTGTTTTTAAATCTCTGTAATGTCCGTTCAAGCGAAATGAAAATTGTTTTTTAAAAAAAATAGCGTTAAAATTGAACCCCATAGTATTCATATATCTTTGGGGAATATATCTTATATCTTGGAACCTCTCCCTTCTCATTAGGTTATTAATTTTTCTGTTAATCCGGACGAGAAATTAGATCTAATTTTACTAGGCCTATGGGTTGACTCCAGTGATGAATTAAGTAAACACAGATTCTTTGCAAATCTAACAAGATAATTAAAATTAAAGTTTCATTTCATTTCATTTCATTTCATTTCATTTATTTTCCATTTTCAACAGAATATAACAACGTAATTACATCATAATTTCATGAACCATTTTTCAACAGAATATAACGTTATTACATCATAAATAATATCATGAATCATTTTCAAAAATATAAAAACAAACGTAAATATATCCTAAATAATATCATGAACAAAATGAATGTAATAACAATAATTTTCATTCAGTGTAATTTTCAAAGATAATTATAATAAATAAATGCTGAAAATGGAGGGGAATGCTAAAAAGCAAAGCTTGTATTTTGCAAACCCCTCAAAAAAATTTCTGTACAATTTATATAGCAAGTATACATTAAAAAAAAAGATAAAAACGCATACACACACACCCTCACACCCCCGCATACACCATAAATAATAACTGCAACAGCCCCCTCCCCCCAAAAAATTAACTTATCGCCACAGAAAAGAAAGAAAAGAAAAAGACGAACAAAAGAAGACGGACAACACCAAAGAGAATAAGGAGAGAGAGAGAGAGAAAAAAAAAAAACACACACACACGCACACACACACACACAATGGAAATAAACAAACAAAAAACAAACAAAAAACAAACAAAACAAAAGCAAAACAAAAAACAAACAAAAAACAAAACAAAAAACAAACAAAAAGAACGCTGGCTTATTAGAAGAGAAAGAGGGAAAGATAGATATAGAGAGCATGCGCAGTATTGGGAGCAAAACACGATTTGAAATATGAAGCAAAAATTGAATAAAATCATAGCAGAATGCAGAATGCCGAATTAACAGAGAATTTACCATAAGTCATGGGGGATGATGATGATTCCATCTAAAAGTTATAAGTTTCAATCAGTCAATTTCCTACCAAGAATCAATTTGATTCCCGGTAGGAAACCAAAAGAAAAGTCTTTAGTTGTTTCTTGAATGAGTGTGAACTAGGAGCATCTTTAATATTCGAATTAAGATTATTCCAAAATTTTGGTCCGGTGAAAGTAAATATAGATTTTGTGAAGATAGTTCTAGTAAGGGGTAAATGAAATTCATTTGATTGTCGTGTGGAGTATTTATGAATAGTCATATTCTTACAGAATATATCACTGAATAGTGCAGGTAACAAGTTATTATTTAATTTATACATGAACTGACCGAGATTATGACGATACAAATCTTGTATTTTTAAGATTTTATTTTCGAAAAATAGTGGGTCCGTGTGTGATTTCCAGGAAAGATTTGATATGATACGGACTGCCTTTTTCTGTAATAATAAGATTCTATCAAGATAAATAGAGTGTGTGTTGCCCCAAGCAACTAAACCATAATTTAAATAGGGCAATATTAATGTAGAGTATAAAGTAAGAAAAGTAAATTTTGGAAAATAATACTTTAGTTTATTTAAGACTCCTATATTTCGGGAAATCGTTTGACATACACTGTCTACATGGGATTTCCAAGAGAGTTTATTATCTATAATTAAACCTAAAAATTTCATGGAAGAGACTTCCTCTATAAGCATATTATCTAAAATGATATTATCGGGTAAATTATTTAAAGAGTTACTGAATGTCATTAGTTTAGTTTTCTGAAGATTGAGGGACAGTTTATTGGCTCTTATCCAATGAAGTAATTTTCTGAGCTCAGAGGTTAAAACATTTGCCAATGTATGAGGGTTAGTGTGCGACAAAAAAACATTAGAATCGTCGGCAAACAATAGGAAAGAAAGGATATCTGAAGAATTACTAATGTCATTAATATAAATTGAAAATAACAAGGGGCCAAGCAAGCTACCCTGAGGAACACCACAATTTACAGATAATTTGGAAGAACACTGACCATTTATGGATACGAATTGCTTTCGATTTGTAAGGTAGCTCCTGAACCACTCCAAGGCCTTCCCGCGGATACCGTAATGGTTTAATTTGTGTAAAAGAATTTCGTGGTCAATGGTATCGAAGGCCTTGGAGAAGTCCAGGAACACACCCACAGTGTGTTGAAATTTGTCAATTGCTTTGGCAACCTTATCAATAAAGGTAAGAATAGCATGAGAAGTGCTATGGTTTTGACGAAAACCAAACTGAGAATTAGAGATAATCTTATCTGCATTCAGAAAATCTAAAAGTCTGGAGTATACAACTTTCTCGAGTAATTTGGAAAGTGCAGTTAATAACGAGATTGGTCTGTAATTGCTCACATCTTCTTTCTTACCTTTTTTGTATATAGGAATAACTTTTGAAATTTTCATATCTTGTGGAACATTCCCATTACTTAAAGATGAATTAAATATATGAACCAATGGATCCACTATGACAGTAATGATATTTTTCAATACAACATTATTAATGCCGTCGTAACCAGTGCTCTTTTTGTCTTTTAATTTTGCAACAATATCAAATAATTCTTCTCTAGTTACTGGAGAAAAGAAAAGAGATTTTGTATTTGGTGTATGCAAAAATTCATGAAACTTTTTCTGAGATAATGGGATTTCCTGAGCTAATTTGTGACCTATGTTCGAAAAATATTCATTAAAGACATTAGCTATAAGCTTAAAATCATTAATTTCAACATTGTTATGTAATATTTTAGTTATTTTTGACCTATCTCCACTTTTATTGATAACATTATTAATAATTCTCCAAGTGTTTTTGATATCATTTTTGAATGAGTATAACTGGTTATAGAAGTATTTTCTTTTTTCAATCCGTAATATTTTTGTAAGAATGTTTTTATAGGATGTATATTTACAATGTGACTGGTCTGTACGTTTAAGTTTATCAACATAATATAATCTATTTTTGCGATTTATGGATCGCAATAGAGATTTGGTTATCCAGGGAAGCCTTGGGGTTCTTTTATAATTATCTGATTTTTTTCTTAATGGAATATATTTGTCTACGTATGAAGTCATGGTTTTCATAAAGGTTTCGTATGATAGATTAGTATCCTCATGATCATATACTTCAGACCAATCTACTTCACTTAGATTTTCTTTCAAGTTTGCTAAATTATCTGGTGTAATTTTTCTATAGCTTTCCGTTATTTTGTTTTTTCCGATCTTGAAGGAGCGTGAGAATATCGTAAAAATAGGATAATGATCAGATATGTCAGATAAAACAATACCTGAGTTAGGAAGTGGAGTGATATTACAGAATATATTATCAATAAGGGTAGCTGTTTGGTTGGTGACCCTAGTGGGTTTGGTTATGAGTGGCAAGAAAGATGCAGACATCATAATATCAAGGAATTCTTGAGAAGTATTTTGGCTATTGCATTTAGAGATATCAATATTAAAATCCCCTACTATGAAACAATCCTTGTTATTAAATACAGAATTATGCGTAAGCTCCTGTAAATAGTCTAAGAAAATCTGAGTGTTCGAATTTGGTGGTCTATATAAAACAACTATCAAGATATTTTTGGAATCAGATATTTTTAGCTCAACAACGAGCGATTCAACGGTATCACTCATACAGTTGAGGTCATTATGAATAAAATAGTCAAAATCTTTCTTAATGTACAAAGCAACACCTCCACCAGTTTTGCCACATCGACTGTTTTCTATAAAATGATAATCAGGTAGCGAGTACAATGACGTGCAACTGTGGGTGAGCCATGTTTCAGTTAGGCCGATCGCAGAAAAGGATATTTGTGAGGGGTCGTTCATTAAGAGTCGAAAGTTATCAAAATTACTGTTCAAACTTCTTATATTCAGATGCATAACTGAAAAACTGTTATCTGTTTTTTGCAATGATTTAAACTGATTTACTGTAAGATAATCTGAGCTAGGGTAGGAAATATTCTCATCGCAACCTATAGTAGTATCATGAAAGTTAATTTGTTGTGCTACACGATTTTCAAAATAATTATGACAATCGGTTTGATCAACATTAGTGGTGGTTCTAGATATATCGAAGAAATCATCATCAGTTAATGAGTCAAAAGCAAAATTATCAGCCTGCATCATCGAAAAATAAAAAAGCGAGTAGTTATTAGTGGATCGGTTTCGACACACCCCAGGACTGCGCCTGCACGTGCACAGTCAAAGGCAAGATCTGTATAGAGGAAGGAAGATAATACATGTAAGACCAGCGGGGAAAAGAAACACATACAGAAACAAAATGCACTCAAGCAGAAAAACCTAAACACAAGGAGAACACGTGAGAAAAGCATAACAATGAAAGACATGACGGAGCTCCCGACGTGTATGGGAGAATGAAGCACAATACAGTCAATTTGGCAAAAGGCATTCAATGGATTACCGTAAAATGTTGCAGTGTAGTTATATAAGAAACCATGGGCAAATCCCTGTTCATAACCATCTACTCATCTTGAACCGTAAACCAATGAACAACAGCAACAACAACAACAACAAGGAAAACCTGTGGGATTATGGAAATTTCGCGGAGTACTATATTAATGAGGTATTTTAGACAAGGGAAGAGGACCTAAGGGTGTCGTGAGTGAAGACCAATAAGAAACACCCACAAAGTAGTTCTTGCTATATGGAGGTTGTACATGGTACATGTCAAGTGTATGAAATGAGAACAAGGTAAAAAATAATTGAGGTTGTCGGCAATGACAAGAAAATTCAATGAAAATGAAGAAAAAATACATTGCAGTGGCCAGCCTATAATGGATCAAACATGTGAGGTTTAAAAGAGAACAATAATTGTGCAAGGTATCCAAGCGTTCATGCCACCTGAACGTTGTCTACTGGAACGACACTGGGAAATGCTGTCAAAACTTTGACCTTTTGGGAAATGAATCTAACATGCATAATGAGGTTTAAGTAGGTGAAGAAAAAAATCACACCACGTTTTGAATAACTGTACAGAGATAAACACTGTGGTTATATGAACTTAGGCTGATCATAGGGAAACAATATCTAAATATTGTTAAATTCTGTCAATCTATCATGAAATAACGGAAGGAAATGGTTACAAATTTTCCCCGAATTGCGTGTTTGATACAGAGGATACAATCAACTTTTTTTGTTGTTTTTTTTTTTTTTAATGATTGCATTAGTTCTCATAATTCGTCATTACTGAATTTTATAGGTCAAATTTCTAACAACGTTTATGCTGGAAGAAACTTTTGCAAAGTGTTATGAAGTTAAAAGGTAATAAAACACAACTCGTTACACTTCATGAAGAAAAGTTCAAACCTCACAAATTCCATAGTAAGTGACAGGGAAAAATCACTTGTATGTAAAAATTTTAAAGATATCATAAAGAAAATCTTTCAGAACTTTACCACCAAAATGACTTGTTACGTCAGACTCATTTATATATTTATGGTGACATTAATTCGCTCAGTTCGTTACTACATAATTACGTACCAAATTTCTGAACGTTGATAAAATGATATGAAATGACTGGTGAGTAATTAATTATACATAAATTGTGCACAGTAATTTGGCTAAGTTGCGGAGAAAAATCTCCTGCCGAGTATGTTAAATCATTCAATTAATTATCAAACAATACATAAGAAATCTTTCTGAACTCTGCCACCAAAATGACTTGTTTGAGACAAGGGAATACATCAGACTCACTTACATTTATACTGACATTGGCTCGCTGAGTTCGTTATAGTATAATTACACACACACAATTTCTGAATAACGCTTTGATTCAGGAAATGCAAAATGATATGAAATAACTGATGAATAATACACAAATTGTGCATAGAAAAAGTCACAGGGAAAAATCCCTTGTATATTAAGTCTTTCAGTGTGTCATCAGAAGATACCTATATCAGAAGGAAATCTTTCAGATCTTTGCCACCAAAATGACTTGACTGATACACGAAAATACATCAGACTCATAGTTCTCAGTTCGTTATAACTTAGTTATACACCAAATTTCTGAACGTTTTGATTCAGGAAATGCAAAATGGTATGAAACTGATGATACATGAATCGTTTCACTTTATGAAGGAAACAACTCTGAGAGTTCAGACCAAACAACTTGTGCTAACAACTTTAACGAGTTCACAAAGAAAAGAATCCCTTGTTATTTTTAATACTTCAATCCGTCACCAAGTATACCAAAAGAAAATCACTTAAAACTATCCCCTAGTTGTGTTTGATATAGGCGATACATTGACTCGTTTTTATTTACCATTACAATAATTCCCTCCAATCTTTACAATGAATTTGACATCAAAGAGTCTGGCAACGTTTACGATTAAAGGAATGCAAAGTGTTATGAAGAGAATAAGTAATAATACACGAATCTTGAAACATTAAACAGAGAACAACACAGATAATTCAGGCCTCACAACATGGAGGGCATATATTTTCCGCTTTGGCAAAGCAAGATTAATTGGATTGCTGCATTCTAATTGATACTATTTTAAGTCTCAGTGAAACCCAATCCAAATTTCTCAACTTATTCAGATTAGAATGATTCGAGTCAAAGCACCTGATCGGCCTTGAACCGTGAACAGAATCAAGTTAGTTTTGTTTTTTCAAAAATAGTATTCAGCTTTTCTTGATTTGTATGTACATGTAACTGCGGAATGAAAAGCAGAAATCTAATTATTACGTGTAGAATGGTACGACCTTCGATCTGGGTGTTGTTTTTTTTTTTTTGTGTGTGAAGGCAACTACTACTCCTAAAGAAGTAAATAGGCCTACATATGATTTGCATTATCAGTAGAACATAATCTCAACATTATAAACAGAGGGAGTAACAGTTCATGCAAAAAACACATTACTATGACATCGAACGAATAGAATTATTAACCAAGTTAACAAAGCCAAAGGGCCCTTGTTTACTCTGGAATAATCACCATGTGATGATAAAACAAACCACAACTTTGTTGTCAAAATCTGAAGTAAATGAAAAGTAAGATGTTATAATTTTCTTACTTCAATCTTTGACGATTTACTGCCGTGTTTCTTGCCAGGCGCTCCATGTTGACGATGGGCGATTGGAACTACTGTTGGTTCTGGTTTGCAAGATGACCTGTGTACCCATCACTATAATTCTGGTTGATAAGTTGGCACGCTCTTTCCTTAAGTTGTATGCAATGGATGCAAGCCTGCCGCGTTCCCTCTTCATGGCCGGTGGTAAATCGGTTCGAATGGTGATGGGGCTCGCTGCTGCCGCTGCTGCTGATGCTGGGCGTGGGCGATGTTGGAAAGCGTGTAGAATCCTGTCGCGGTCCTGCATGCGGCCGAAGCGAACAATGATGGGTTCGGGTTGATGGGTTGCTGCGGCGTTACCTGCGGGGATCCTCCTGGGTAATCTATGGGCGTTGATCAGAGGTATCGTGCGCTTGGCTTCGTCGTCTGAAATATTCAGTAGCGTCGCAAATGTAGAGAAGCACTCATCGTAGACGTTCTCGTTAGCAAACTTCCTTATGCCATAAATCAAAAGATTGAGTTTTCGTTCATGAAGTTCAAAGAGTGTGAGCTTTTCTTCGAGATCATCTCTGACTTTTTCAAGTTTCTTTAACATATCAGGAATGCGTGCGTTTTCAATGTCTTCAATGCATTTAGAGGTATCTGTAGCAAAATCTTGCAGCTCTTTAACAGATTTCTTAATTCCTGAGATATCTGTTTTCAAAGAATCAATATCAGAAATAAGAGTGTCCAGCTTTGAGTTAAGCTGCTCATTGTTAGATTCTACTGAAGTTTTCATACCAGTTATCAACGCAGCCAGATCACTGTTCGATGGCGTCACGGGCGTGGTCAAGGCTGTAGACGCGTGGTCAAGATCCGGGCTCGAAACTGCTTCAGGGCTAATTGCTGCACAGCCAGTGTCACTCATAGTGGTATTTTTCCCAGTAGGTTTCGATGTTTTATTGCCAGTTCTTGTACGGGTATTCATGCTGTAGAAATGTCCTTGTCTTTAAATCCAAGATAAGAAGGAATTTCGAAGATGAAACATTTATAAAGTTGTAGAAAATTCGGATATTTCAAAAATTATCGGAGCTCACACAAATCGCGTCCGTCTAGTCCGCCATGTCACGTGTTCAAACTTTCAACTCGTTTTCAACCTTTGAAGTACATAGTTCACTTGTATTTTAGTCACAAACCCGATTAAATTGAGACTCCATGGCATTCATACTAAATAACATGAAACCCCCCCCCCCTCCTCCCATCCCCCAAATAACGAAATGAATAAAAGAATAAATGAAAATCGGGAAGAGAAACTAGATTCAAGTTTACTTGGCCTGGGTTAAGGTTGTGATGAGCCTTTCTTCTTGTCAGTCACCGCTCTGACTGCAACCCTGAATCTTGAGCATCACGTGTCATAACAATTTGATAAGTTTTTCTGACATTGTCTCTGCCACACCTTTGACCCCATTATAAAACGATTGACATATTTTTTGCTTCTTATTTTCACGCACAGGACAGGCCTTGTCATCTGCTTAAGTTAAGAGGCTCCCGACGAAAGTACCTTTCCATGTGAAGAGAGGGCGGCTCGCAGGGGCGTCGAAAGGCCTTCTTTTTTTTTTTCTTTTCTTTTTTTTTTTTTTTTTTTTTTGGGGGGGGGGGGGGCTGTCATAACAAATGAGTAAATAAGCTGGCCCCAGAACTAACAAGATTCTAAAATTTGTTGACTTACAAGTAGTGCATTACTTGCTTTGGATGTGAATCATATACCCCCATCCATCCCCCACCCCCCCCCCCCCCCCCACCCCCTGCCCTTCCATTACTCGGTCACCATGACTGATGCTGTAGCTTAGAGATAGACTGCTTCGACTTACATTTCATCTGTTGAATATTCATTTTGGTAGTGGAAACATTCCCATCTACTCCTCAGCCACCCGTGTCATTTGCCTTCCACAAACCTCCATACATCGGTGTTCCATGACCTTATAACCAAAAATAATAAACCTAGATTGACAGAACCTGTCATGGATGGTGGATCCATTTCACTGTTATTTGACTACAGACAATGATGGTAAAAACCGGTAAAAACCAAGGAGGTACCAGGCAAGCTTGCCTATAGTACCTCCTTGGTAAAACACCTCTCCTCTCTCTCTCTCTCTCTCTCTCTCTCTCTCTCTCTCTCTCTCTCTCTCTCTCTCTCGCTCTATCTCCCCCCCTCTCTCTCTCTCGCTCTATACCAGTCAACTTACGTATACTGTAGAACTTTCGGGCCCGTCTTATAAAGAGTTGCGATTGATTCAAATCGATTGCTGTGTACTTACGACATAGGAGTTGCGATTGATTTGAAGTTGCGATCGATTCGAATCAATCGCAACTCTTTATAAGACGGAGTCCAGGGTGGTGATAAAAGTGTGTAATGCAGAGATTTTTTTTTAGAAATACAAATCCACCTCTCTCTCTCTCTCTCTCCGATAAAACAAATGCAAGAATTCTTGGTACTAAGAACACTTCCTAACATGATTAGAAAACAAAGACGGACAAAACAGTAAACTATGATTCTATATTTGCACTTTTAAAAGGGTTGAATTTATCATATTGTGACCTCAAGGGGCGTCGTTAGACCTTTTTGAATGAGAGGCATGTCAATAACGAATTGTCAAACACTTGAACAGGCAAACAAAGAAATTCGATAATTTTATTTTATTTGCCGACATTAAATTCTTGAGAGAAAAAAATAAAATTGTGAGCTGTCCCTGTTAACTCCTACCCAAACCCCGTCGCAAATAACATTCTTACAAAATGTATTACAACATCACTGTCACAAAAGAAACGAAAACTTGTTGAAATATTCACGGCCATTGGGTACTCGACTACATGCACGTAGTCTAATCATCTTCTTTTATTCAGTAAGCCAGTATTACTTTGATTTTTTTTTCTCAAGTCAATTTTTTTGGGGGGTAGAGCTTCCGTTCTCTCGACAAACATGAGCGAATTGTCAATAAACTAAGATAACCCTCACTCGTGGTCTTCGTGGAGCAATTTATCTTGAATCCAGGGGCGTAGCCAAGAGGAGTGTTGAGAGGTGAGCCCCCCCCCCCCTCACCGCCACAGTCTGAAATTTCAGTCTGCGTTAGTCATTACTATTGGAATAGAAAAATTAAAGTCATTTGTTATCCTTGTTGGAAAACTAATGTTATATAATCTGACCTGTGTATTCACTCGGTGAAAAACAGTTCCCAAATTTGTCTGCAAGTTTGGTCCAATTCCCCTCGCTTTAGTCTACATCTATTGAGGGAAGCATTACCCAGGTTCCCAATATTACCTTACAGGGCTTAACATGATGATATAGGTCCAGTGGCGGATCCAGAGGAGGGGGGGGGGGGGGGGGCCCCCTCCCCTGGGACCAAACAGGGGCCCCCCAAAAAAATGCGGAGGACTTTTTTTTTTTTTTTTTGCTTGTCAAAGATTTTTTGAGTTAAAAAGGGGCCCAAAAATGCTGAGGACCTTTTTTTTTTTTTTTTTTTTTTTTTTTTGATAGAAAATTTTGTGAATAATGAGCCCCCTCCCTCAAGAAATCCTGGATCTGCCACTGTATAGGCGTACAGTAAAATTATTACTATCAAGACCCAGTAATCAGGTACATACCTGCACCCTCCCCCCCCCCCCCCCCCCCCAGCAAAATATTCTACCTACGCCCCTGCTTGAGCAAGACCCAGGGTAGGGTAATATCAAGAAACGTTGATGGATGTTCTCAATGTGTGCATTACAAGATCATTCTCTCGGTTTTATCAATAATCGTGAAGACCTGAGATAACCCCAGACCTCTGTGATTTGCAAACGATTGTGATGTGGGTCATGATCTCCCATTCTTTATCAAATGTCAGGGTTGAAGCAGTACCTACGACTCCGCCATGTTCGGCAAATTTCATCATTGTGACGTCTTTGATCGAAATTCATCATGGCATTCATACCCAATTGGTTCCTGAAACGTGCTCTTGATGCAGTTAGGGGGGGGGGGGTCTTACGAAATTTGCCGACAAGTTGACCCCAAGAAAATCCGTACAAGCAAAAAAAACAAAACCCAAAATACGATTAAATGTTGATTAAATGGCTATAAAATATATTTCCTGGCAGAAAATACTGAATAGAGGGTGTCACTTTCCCCATCCCTGCCCGTCCCCAGCTCTCACCAGAAAATCTTGAAAGGGTAGGCATAATTGTATCTTTAAGGGTACAGCGATAATGTGCTTTGTGTGAAATAGATCAAAAATAACTTTTTGAAAACTTGTAGGATGTTTGTTCATGCAGTGACGTCACTAAGTACATTTACACATTATCTGTGTTTACCCAATAAAACAGTTTTATCGACACACCTGCATATTATGAGTATAACGGTTCCTTTATCCCTCTTAAAGGGAAAGTCCACGCTGGTTTAGAAGAAGCAGAACAATTACAGAATCAGATCAATGAAAGTTTCCGCAAAATACGATAAGAAATAAGAAAATTATGAATTTTCGCATTTGTAATCAATCAAACACAAATTAGCAACTCCGTGACGTATCATACGAGCTCATCTCCCATTTGCCCTGTGCTGAAAAGTCATGAATTTCAATTTTCTTTTAAAATAATATTTTATCAATCATACACCATAGATATGATCATTTCATTTAAGCTTTTACACAAAACATGTATGATACAAATCCATACCCACATCAAAAACAAAGAAAATGAAAATGTATGAATTTTTATTTACAGAGCAAATGGGAGAGCAGCAGTTAGTGGAGCTCGCAAGATACGTTACGGACTGATTACAACTTCAAAAATTCCTAACTTTCTTATTTCTTATCCGATTTTTTTTTCAAACTTTCATTGATCTGTTTATTATTATTTTTTCTTTTAAAACCAACCTAATATCAGGGTGGAATTTCCCTTTAATGAGCGAATAACGATCGCGTATACAAATGAGATCTCTTTCTTTCCCTCTCTCTCTCTCTCTCTCTCTCTCTCTCTCTCTCGCTCTCTCTCTCTCTCTCTCTCCCAATGATATACAAGGACATGAGTAATACTTGACAATGTACCCTCGGGTATATTACCTGTACCCTACTGATTTTATTTTCCTCTATCGCTCTTCTCATGGTTTTTGTCTTCCTTTCTATCTATTTTTTTTTTCTGCCACTCGATGGAGGGAGGGGGGGGCACGTGCTCATATGTGCTGCCCCCCCCCCCCCCGTAAAATTCGCCACTGTACATTTATCATGTATGAATTACTAACAATAGTAGAGCGTTGACCTTACAAGAACAAAACCGATTTGCTTGATGCGATTTAAAGAATTTCCTTGTCCTGCTCGGCAAAGCAAGACGGCTTCCAATCCAAAATGCATAAGAAAAAAAAAGGTGATTTGTAAGAAATTTGCAATGACAAGATTTTCGGCTGCTGATCAGATTCAGGCGAAGGACCATTAAAGGCACTTACCCCTCTTTCAGACTAGACAATTTTCGTATGGATATAGGAGGTATGGATATTGGACGTTTTTATGTGTCTGATAGCTCTTATATTGATACGTCGTATATCCATACGTCGTATGAATATAGGATAACATGGTGTGTCTGAAAGGGGGGTAAATCCCTTTTGCAGATCCCCCCTAAAAACATTGGATAAATACAACATTGGTATAGTATTGAAGAAAATACCGTTAAAAATCCCTCCCCGAATATAGGCAGACAGGAGTTGGAAAGTAAAAGAAAAAATCTAGGAATGATATAATCGACAGTTAGATTTGAATTTGAGTTTGAAGTGGGTTGAAAATATTGTTGATATATCATATGGGGCAACACTGGTTGTAATCTGTCATCAAATCAATGATTCCATGATTACTACTTGATTTTGTTCTGGAAATCATTATTTTTTTTTTCTTCATTTATCTTATTCCTTAGATTCGTAACAAAATTTGCTATTTTTAATGTAGAATCACAAGTGTTGCATTATTCGTGCCATATAACCGGCAACAAAGTCCACCCCCCCCCCCCCCCATTTTTCATGAAAATACAACGGAACCTATATGACTGTAGGATTTCATATGCGTTATATTTTGTAATGCTGATCCATGTCATATTTTATGATGTTTGAAAAACTTAGCAAAAAGGGATAGATTCCCTTTAACACTTAGTTCTACTATAATTGACAGAGTTAGCAGACCAGATATAAGCAAATAAAATGGTCTAGTGAGGTCATTGATACAGAGTTTGTCTGTACATAATGAACTCTCTTGATCTGTCGGTTTACATGCCATTGAAGGTCTGAACATACACTGCATTTTAGCCACCGCGTGAGGGCCCTGTTTATCTCATTTAGCAGTTTGTTCCAATATTTAGTAGTTGTTCGATATAGCTTATTGCTATGAAATTAAGCATGTGTTAATAGCAAGTAATTATACAGCTAGGGGACCTACGGCTTTCATCTCTGTGCGAGGTATATAGTACTTGTATAAAGGAGTGTTGATGACTGATTACCAAGCCCCCGGTCATCATCCTCTTGCCTCGGACCTGGGAGAGCCGATTATGTAGAATTCAATCCTAACTGAAATGCACGCACTATCCACTTTTCCAATTGCAAGTGTTCCATACGTAAAGAGCCACCCCCCACCCCCCCCCCCCCCCCCCACATCTCTTGATCTTTCTAGGATATAAAGTTGGGGGAGCCGTTACCACCAATCGACTATTTTCAGATTATAGGGGGTCTTGTTAAACATCTTGCTAGCATCATGTTTATGCAGCTTCCCATTGTGCATGTACATTAAACACGATAAAAACTACTTTCGAAAAATCAACTGAAGGCAATTTCAATAGCCCTGTCTATCACCTTTAGAAATGTGCGAACATTACAATGGCGTATTACGTAATCCGAACCTGATTTCTATGGGCAGTACAATAGGCCTTTGAAATTGCCCTTGAGTTTATTTTTCGAAAGTAGTTTTTATCTTGTTATTATCAAAATATGATTTTTTTATCACGTGTATGGGAAAATCATTGGATTTTCGGAGAGAAGGTCACAAACATGCAATGTCAATAAACTAAATATATAGTTACTCTCTGGAAAAAAAAGTTTTAATGAAAAAATGAAAAGAAATTTTAAAAATAATAATCATGTTAATAGTAAACGATAATGACACATTTCGTGAAAATTGTTAGAGATTACATACCTATTTCCCGGGTCGACGCCCCTCGTGCAAGTAGATAGTCAATCAGTTGGCCTGGTCATTGATATTTTGTCGGTCTATAAACAATAAATCTGACACACTTGTTTGAGGTTGTTCAAGCTTTTATCGTTTGTATTGTAAGATATGGTTCAAACAACTTATCTGCAGCAAACACAAGAGGGTTCGATGTCCTCTACAAAACCTCTAGGGCAAGTACCGGCAAGATGATAAAAAATGGTGGCAACTTTCAGTATTCAAACTTGAATAACATGTACCGCTTTTCCCCCCAACCAGCGGACCAGCGGCTTAGCGTGCTGCAGCCATTGAAGAGCAACTGGTGTTATGGGGAAGGGGGCACCGGTCTTACCGGATGAAATGCACTGTGAACACATTTGGTACAGCTTCCTCTCGCTGATTTTTGATTGTACCATTTCTGAACCTTCTCCCCTCACAGGACTCTCGAGACTCTTAATCCGAATAAATACAGATAATTTTCTGTCAATGAATATAAATACATTTACATTTATGATATATACACATTTTTTTTTTTTTTTTTTTTTTTTTTCGAACCTAAGCTTTAATTTTTTTTATTTTATTTTTGGTATCTGCTGTATATCTCCTATATATCCCTTGGACAATCCCCCTACATGCCCCCCAAGTATCCCTGTATTTTCTGTAACAAGGCGGTCAAAAATAATCAGAATGCTATGCTATGTGTAACGTGTAATTTATGGGGACACCTAAAGTGTTCACATATGTCTAATGAGTTTTTTCCGTTCAAATGCGGACTGGATTTGTGACAAATGTGTATGGGAAGAGTTACCTGGCACGAACTGTTTGATTGATCAGGCAACCTCTTTTGTTTCTCACAGCGAAAATCCTGTTGATGAGACAATACTAAACATTAACCTGGAAAATGTTAATCTTGAACAGAATGAGAATATTATACCTTCAGTAGACATGGTAGACAAGGTTCAAAAAGCACAAAATGCACTCTCTTCTACTAAAGGATTGAAGATATCTCATTTAAATTGCTTATCTCTATTAAAAAATCTTGATGAAATTAAACATGCAACACTAAATATGGCTTTAGATATTGTCACACTCAGCGAAACACGTTTAAGTGAAGATGTTGACGATGCCGAGATTCAAATCCCCGGTTTTAATGTAATTCGATTAGATAGAAACAGATATGGTGGAGGTGTTGTAATGTATATAAAGAATTGTTTTAATTATGCTAGAAGAGACGACTTGATGATGAACTGCCCTCTAGAGATTATTGTCATTAACTGCAACAAGCAAAGCAAAAGCCTTTGCTGGTAGTGTGTTGGTATCGTCCACCTAATACCACAGCTGAATCATTTGTTGCATTTGAAAATGTTATTACTAATATTGACAATTTAAATATCGATTTCATCATACTTGGAGATATGAATTGTGATGTCCTCAAGGAATTTAAGTCATGGCAAACCACGAAATTACTTAATATAATGGAATCATTCAATTGTAAACAGCTAATTACAAAGCCGACAAGAGTTACTTCTACTTCTTCTACGGCTGTTGACCTTATCTTCACTAATTGTGAAACGAAATGCTGCTCAAGTGGTGTTATTGAGCTCTCGATGTCCGATCACTATATGGTTTATTGTGTTTTTGGTAGGTCTCAGTGTATTAAGTCTAAAGATGTTCATAAGTACAAAACAGGTAGAAATCTTAATAAATTTGACGAGCTTTCATTTCAGATAGATGTAATATATCTTGGGACTCTGTATACAGTGTCAGTGATCCTAATGAAGCTTATGAAGTGTTTGCATCATTGTTGCTGGATGTTATTGACAAGCACGCCCCATTACGCAAGTTAAGGGTGAAGCAAAAAGAGTCTCCATGGTTGAACAGAGATATTATCAAGTTGATTCGTGAAAGGAATCGGTTGAAAGCAAAAGCTAAGAGATCTAAAGCTAACTTGGATTGGGATGTCTATAAACGAGCTCGTAATCGTGTCACAGCATGTGTGCGTCAAGCAAAGCACAGCTTTATTTCGAGAAAGGTTGAATCGGCGAATAAAAATACCAAAATGATTTGGAGGGCGCTAAGGTACTTAGCACCCCAAAACAAAACAAATTGTCAAATTCCATCTATACAAGTTAATGATTCAGTAGTACACGGTGAACGCCTAGCGAATGCTTTCAACCATTTCTTTACCGACATCGGAAAAAATTTACAGGCAGAAAATTTATACATACGTGATGGACATGAAACTAATTATTCTTTTTTCTATAAATATAACACTGTATTTAGTTTCGAAAAAGTTAATATTGATAATATCTCTAAAATACTGAGTAATCTTCCTTGTGATAAAGCAACTGGACCAGATAATATACCCTCGAAAATACTTAGGTGCGTTGCTCTTTCCATAGCACCTCCTGTAACCTATATTCTTAATCAATCTCTAACTCAAAGTTGTGTGCCAAGTCAATGGAAAACGGCGCGGGTTACACCTATCTTCAAAGGAGGTAATAAATCGCGTATCGATAATTATCGCCCGATTTCTGTTATTTCGATCCTGGGCAAAGTAATGGAAAAAGTCGTATATGATCAATTGATAAATTATATAACTAACAACGATATACTTACCCCCTGTCAGTCAGGATTTAGGCCTAAATATTCAACCCAAACTGCATTAATAAATGTTACTGATAAATGGCTTTCTTCTATTGATAGGGTGAACTCGTAGGCCTGGTTATGATTGATCTTAGAAAAGCGTTTGACACGGTTGACCACAGTATTTTGTTGAAGAAGCTGAAGCTGTATGGATTTGACAACCTTGCTGTTAAATGGTTTGAGAATTATTTATATGAACGGCAACAATTTACTTGTGTAAATGGCATATCATCTTCAAAAAGAAAAGTAAATTGCGGTGTGCCACAGGGTTCGTTAATTGGGCCCTTACTATTCTCTTTATATGTCAATGATCTGCCTGATAAATTAAACCATTGCAATGTCTCTCTTTATGCAGATGACACGTGTATATTCTATTCATCTAATGATCCAAAGGTGATAAACCGCAAACTCAATGAAGATTTACTTCACGTCTCATCCTGGTTGAAAAATAACAAACTCATAATTAATACAAATAAATGCGAAACGATGTTTATTGGTTCTAATCAACAACTCAAGAATAGGGAAATAGAACTTGAGAAATGTAAAATTTCCATTGATGGATCTGAAATTAGAAGAGTCAAAACTTGTAAATATCTGGGAATTATATATGACGAAAATTTACTTTGGAATGACCATATGCAACATTTACGAAAGAAGGTCATCAAAAGTCTGTATCTCCTTAAAAGGATAAGACGATTTATTGATCAAGGTACGGCCCTTTTATTCTATAAAACTGTGATACAATCTCAATTCGATTATTGCAGTGTAGTCTGGGGTAACATGAGAAAAAACAACTGCGATCAATTACAAGTTTTACAAAACAGATCGTTACGAACAGTACTTAATACTGACTATTCTTTTCCTACTAAAAATGTTTATGAGATCCTCAAATTAGACCGTCTTAATGTTAGAAGATCAAAACAATTAGCCCTTACTATGTTCCGTGCAGTTTACAAGCTAGGCCCTGAATATATCAGCAAACTTTTTTTCCGTTCGTAAAACTAAATATGATACAAGATCTGGTAACACCCAAATGATCTTGACTCAACCCAAAACAAACTACGGTAAAAGATGTTTCGTTTATCGAGGGGCTCAGTTGTGGAATACTTTTGAAAAGAAAATATCACATTGTGTCACATTAACTTCCTTTAAAACGTATCTTAGAAAAAATCACATTCCGTTATCTGGCTAATAATTTTATGATGTATTAATGACCCCTGTACCCCCTTTACCCCTCCCCCCCCCCCCCCAGTTGATATATACCTTCTTTTTACTTGTGTATCTAGGTTTAAGTACTTTGTTTGTTGTTTTTTAATCTTTTACTTTGTTTTCATGTTATAATTTTTCTTTGCTTTCTACATTCCTTTATGTATGTTTATGTTTATATTGTTTTTGTTCTTGTTTTGTTGTTTTTTAATTTGTGAATGGACCCCTATGAAAAACAGCATCTATTGCTGATGAGGGTGCTTCCTTCCCACAAGTTGGTAAACAAATAAATAAATAAATAAATAAAAATAAAAATGACATGCGAAAGATAAATCATTTTATAAATACGTTGCATTCTCCCTCTCCATTTATTGCTCTTCATTATCTTCTCTTCTCTTTTTTCTCCATTCGATTAGGTATTTTTAATTTTTTTTTGCTTTATTATTATTATTTTATTATTTATTTTTTTAAATTTATTTATTGTTTTATTTTTTATTTTATTATTTTTTTATTTTTTTATTTATTTATTTATTTTTTTATTATTTTTATTTATTTATTTATTTTTTTTTTATTTTATTTTTTTTTTTTTTGGGGGGGGGGGGGTTATGCCACTTCCCCGTACTATGTCACCGCCCCAACCAAAGCATAAAACAAAATAGACTTAATAACAGTGGATAAATGATTTAGGAGTATGCATTTACAGTAATCCCGAATAACAATTGAACGTGTTCAATGTAAACCGATGACTGCAGTTATTTCAAAACCAATTTTTTACAAAATTGTAATGTTCTGCAGCTGATGATGTTGATGAGAGGGTTTTCTTACTGGAAGATAAGAGGTGTTCCTCAATAATGAAATATTACGTCATGAACTTTTGATTAAAACATATCAAAGGGGGATCCAAGGGGTGCCATGTAGAGAATTTGCTCCCCTACTGGCGGATGGCGGATGGACAACCGGCCCGTGCTCCCCTTTGAAACCCATTTTGCTTACCCTAAAGTCAGATATTTTTTTCCGAAACTGAAAATGCCTATATCATGCCCCCCCCAACCACGTTATTGCTTGTCAGAAAGTTTTAGATATCATAATGTCTTGGGAGAAATGTGATTTCTATTGGAAGGTTATCTTCCTTAATTGTCAGAGATTTTGGAACATAACACCCCCCCCCCCCCCCACACCCTACCCCAGTTAAAAAATCCTGGATACGCCACTCATCATGACGGTTAAAATGATTTGTTTATGAGCAAGAATAGTAAAGGAGGAAGCCGTTGACTTGTGACCTACTTCTAATACAAGTATTTCCTCTTTTACCATGTGCAGGTATTATTCTTCACACGCAGGTACATATAAATATGTGGTCATGTGATAGACACTCTCACCTGACATGTTTAAACTAATATGTGGTCATGTGATAGACACTCTCACCTGACATGTCTAAACTAAGTCACCGCGTTACAGTTAGTAAAATTCAACCTCATTTAATATTTCATTTCATTTATTTTCCATAAGCCAGTAAAAAGTAATATAAACAATTCAGAGAATCAGGGATGCTTAGATTATTTTTAAAAGGAAAGAAAGGAAACGCAAATAACAAATAGGATAAATGAAAAATGAGAAGTCTGTGAATGGGAATAATAAAATCATCGCTATTTATACCCTAAAAGTTTTTCAACTTATTCAAGCGTTTTTCATTAAAATCAAGGTTTTAATCAGTTAGGAATTTCATAAAAGTCACTGAAGTATTGTTAGATATAGGCCTATAGACAAATTAAGATAATTTCGATTTGAAGGTCACCTTCGATGGCGAATCCAGGATTCTCCGGCATGAGAGGGGGTACACAAGTCAGAAAAAACCTCTGACAAGCTAAACAAAACAAAACAAAAAAAGAAAAGAAAAAGAATAATCTGATTATTGGGGTGCTTTTTTAACTCCAAAATTCTCTGACAAGCAAGAAAAAAAAAGCCATCAGATTTTTAAGCGTTTTATGCGAATTTTCTGTCCCATCCCCCCCCCCCCCCATACGCCACTGACCTTGTTTGCTATGGCTGCTTTTAAAGTTTGTTGAGACTTATATGGTTTCGGAAGCGATGTTGACCACCTCTATTAATAAATAATATATGATTGACACCAAGTATATGAAACTGGTATGAATGACGAAACATGGCATGAGGATTGACCAAAACAAAATGACAAATATGATAGCAGAATCACACAGAAATATGACAATGACAGGCATAATGCCTATTTCATTTGTAACAAAATTGATGAGGGTGATAATGATTACTTGACTGATACATTGCGCACGATGCGGATTGTCGATAAGCAACCAGGAGATCGGCAGATGTGATTCCTATCCGAGGAACTCAGTGGTGGTAATTTATAAGGTCCCTTACAAAATACTGCATCGACTTGTTTTTTAACCGCGTACATCCTGCTCCAGCATTAAATCATCACATTTCTGTGTCGAGTACTTGGAAAGAAAAGAATAGGCAATAGGCCTACGGTTCAAAATAATAAATCACCCAAATTTGGGTGAGTTAGCTTACCCAAATGTCAACCAATTCATTTAATTCATATCAAAAGCCCATATACAAGGTTTCAGACCAGAGATGAAATCCCTTTCAAACGGCTGAATACCAAGCCTAGGGAGTGTTCCTGTGCATGAGTGACCTCGAATTCGTGCACAAGGGAGGTCATCGTTATGCGTGCGTGTAAAATATGCACGAATGTTGTCTGGACACGCACGAAGACCTATCGAGAGGACAAAAACACACACAGACAAGACACACAGAAGTGTATCACCGAATAACATTCGTACTCCTCTCGATAAACTAGATCACAACCTAGTCTTTCATGGTAACGTTTCTTTTCACGATTTTTATTTCAGTACTTTTAAAATGTTATTGTCATGTAGGACTATCATGCAAGACGGAAAAAAAAGACTGATACAGTTTTGGAAAACGCACTAGAAAACTGGAGAGGGGAGATGGGAGGATAGTGGATAGCCTAATGATTTTAAAGTTTTAGCCTCATTGAGCTTAATTTGATATTAAAAATAACATAAATCCGATCAAAATTATGAACATTATTACAGATTTGAAGCGAATCTCTTGCCTAGCAAAGCTTTTTTCTCAAGACTCTGTCCTCAATCTTGGGGGGGGGGGGGGGGGAGAAAAATCTACCATACATTATTTATGATGGAAGTTCGTTTTTTCCTATTTAATGTGACCTAGGAGACATTCGATTCTTTTTTAGTTTTTGTGCTGCCATGGTGTTTTTTTTTCTGCTGAAAATGTTGCTTTTATCAAAATCATATAAAATCTAATGGTGTGGGGCAGGGGAAAGACGACTGATTAAAGAGATATTTATATCATTATCATTCAACTTAATAAGATTTGATAAATTGCAGACTTGTTTGGAAGCCAGTAAAGGTTAGGGGCCGCGGAGCGTTTTTGAAAGTGGGGGGGGGGGGGGGGCTGATCTGTTAATGACAATTTTCGAGCCTTTTTCTGATATTTTTTTTAACGTGTCTACTAAAAAAGTGCAGCCCCCCCCCCCCCCGGCTCCGCAGCCCATGAAGGTTTTTATAATATGTATTAAGATGGGACATTAATTTATACATTCATTAATTTCATTTTTGATTTCAACAAGGTAGTATCATTTCAAGCCCCTTTCTTGACCTGCTCTGACCTTTCAATGAACCCTATATTATTCATGATACATACAACAAAAATATTATTTGTGATTAATCATGATACACTAGCATTATATTTGTCACTTTGTATTATAGTCAATCATCATAAAACTCATCGCAACATCCGTGAAAAGTAATTATAATAATGGATGTTGCCCTCGAATATGTAACGCAAACATATAATATTCATGAAATTCATGGAATTGTTTCTTTATACAGTGTAGTTTCTTACATGTGCTTTATATACCATTCGGTTTTTAACAATATTATAAATTCATATGACATAAAGAATGTTGACAATGAAGACAATTATACATTGGAGTACCCTAACAAGGTCTCGAAACTAATAAGAGCTTAATCGATGCTCATAAATTAGACCAAGGACTCCTTGATTAGACCTAGTTACAAATGTGGGAGTGACAGGTCGAAAAACACACGCCTACTCAAGGCTAAACATTGGCAAAACACAGGACCCTGGATCCTCCGAAAATCATCTTAAAAACATTCGCTATCACATACGCACGATTACGTAATCGCCCTGTTTGTCTGTATGGAGGAGTATAGTGTGCAAGTTTTCGGGTAACTTTTTTTTTTCTTTCTTGAAATCTGAGAACAGCGAGGAGGAATACAGAGACACGATTTCAAGGCCAGACGTACACAAACATGATGAGAGATGAGCGGGGTAGGGGGGAGGGGCGTGAGGAGCCTATAAAAATTAATGTGTCAAAATGTCTGGATGTCTCTTAATTTGCCGAACTTTAAATGACTTGACTCACTATGTAACAAGCTCAAAAATGTCTCAGATAATGTCTCAGTGCACTAAGCTTACCCAGCCACAATGATTTTCATATCCGCCCGCCTGGGTGGATAAAAAAATCGTTAGATATCATTTTTTGGTATTTATTATCTCAAACCAAAGAAAGCTGACGAAATTCTGGGGAGGATTACTCCACTTTTACAAGAGAGTCATACTCTTCGTCAGCACGTTGACGATGACGAGGGCGACAATGAAAGCCTTGATGACAACGATCAGAAATATTCAGTGATCAGGGGGGGTGGGGTGTTTCATAAAGCTGTTCGTAAAGTTACGCATGACTTTACGAATGACTTAAATATGACAAGCCAAATGGGATTCTCAATCATTTTTAACTGCATCAACTAAAGTTGAACTTTGCAGATGTAGATTAACATTCTTATTATGACAAACATTTTTAATGCAAAGTATATTTTTGCAATAACTTAACTGAGGTTATTGGAAATACAGTCACACTTTGTTAAAACATCAGGAAAAACTTTGGGCATCCTATCTGGCACTTCATATTCAAGTCGTTCCTAAAGTCATGCGTAACTTACGAACAACTTTATGAAACACTCCCAGGTCTTAGATCCGTGTCAAGATTGGCTGCGTGATGTAGCTACTTAGGAACGCCACCCCCCCCCCCCCCCTCACCTCCCCGATCAAATGGTGAAAAAGGGAGGATGAGGAAATAGAACGTGAAAAGGAGATTATTGGGATGACCCCATGATCGCTCATGTTCACATTTCTTCCATCGAGTAAGACCGCCCCCCCCCCCCCCCCCCCCGATGACATTGCCCCCTCAAGGGCTGGATGCAGATGTATAATCCTCTCCAGAGAGAAGGAAATTTCTATAACAGCCCCAAATGACAAATTGCAATTTTTTGTGGCACTTCAAACGGGGGCGTACACTGGCTTCACTCATTGCTGGATACGCCACTATATTCTCTGTTCATTGAGACGGGGATGAAAAAGGGAGACTTCAAAACTTCGCCCTTATTATTTTAATTTTGAAGAACTGATATAACTTTAAACTTCGTCTGTTTGTTTGTTATGAACTATAAAGTTAGTGATGTGTACCCTCAGCAACGGCTGCGGAAGAATCGCGCGCTCTCATTCTCTTACCGATTTATTGTATCCTACTTTCTGTGGATGCTGATCTATTTTTTTTTTTAATCGTAACATAACTTTCTGAAAGTTACAACATTATATAGAATTACAATTATTATTTCGTAATCAATTGGAAACGTTGTCCTTATCAAATTCGTTATTGTTCTCATTTTCGTTACAGATGTTTGTCGATTATCAAGAGATATGGACCTTAATGCGATGTTTGGCAATGTTTGAGTCGCATTTAACTGTATTTAGTATCTGAAGCGCAGACGATACAAATCGATAAATGAACGATAAGCATTGATGACCGTTTAACCTTGGAGAGAGCTTGTTGCACTGCTATCGAATAATATCGATCGTATAATGCAGACAGTTGTTGTTTAATAGTAATGTTTACCCTTGATGGGTGTGTGTGTAACATTATTGCTGACTGGTTTAAAAATGTGTATCAGATCGTAGGAATAAACGATGACCTTGTCATGTATTGATCGAACTGCTATCGTCTGATCAGCGTCTGTCTGTGAGATGAAAAACTATCGAATGCTAGTCTTACGTAATCAGACCTGTTGTAGAATGTAGGGCCTTTTCAATTCTCCTTTTCTTTTACCTAAACTGATTAGTCAAATGCTTTTGGATTTATCGTTGTTAACGTTTTGGTATATGCATTGGCTTAGCGTCAGTCCAGCCATTTAGGGGGCACTGGCATCAATGGGGGAGGGTGGGGGCACCGGCCTTAGTCGAAAAAATCAATGCGAATTTATTAGACCCCTGATGAGGTCCTATATAATTATCGCCTTCTCTTCTCGTCCTTTTTGCCTCTCTCTTTCCTTTTCTCTCTTTTTTCTCTTGTCTTTCTCTTGTCTTTGTTTCTCTCCATGCGATTAAGGAGGGGTCAAGTGCCCCCGCCCGTGCCCCATGTAGCTACGCCACTGGGTATATTAATGTGATAATAATTACCATTATACCCAAGTTTCAAAACTCCGGCATATAATCCTAGTCACATCTTTTTGTAAAGTCATACACTTTGGTCGTTCTTCTTTGACTTTGTCCCTTAGCTCATAAGTTGACAGTGAAATGCATACAAACAAAACTAAACAGCCAACTTATTTATAGAATATGAAAAAAAAATGTCACTTGACTTTTAAAACACACAGGTTTTATGATCATTTCAAGAGCATTTTTGTTTTATTTCTGCAGATGCACACAAAGTCAGGGAAAGAAAAAACGAAAAATTAGAAAGTTGGGCAAACTTTACAAGTAGTTGTTTTGAAATTATAAACTGCCAGCGTATACACCACACAAAATAGATCGATATTTACTACTATAGCTTTTAAATGTAAAGGGAAATTAAACCGCACTTCACAGGTCAAAGTTAGATCAACCAAAAAGGGCAATGTTTGTTTACAGTGTCAAACAACAATCAAAATAATGATAATGAAATTCATGATATCACACGATTTGAGCTATATAACATTATACGAGAATTTCAAGAACGGCAGTTTTAACCAAACTTGACACAAGTGTGAACACGAAAGAATTACTGAAAAGTGCTTGAGTTCATGAGTTCAGATGTTAAAGGTCACCGTTGAAAAAAGCGAGGGCAGTTTTCTTTGATTTCGAGTTGAAAACGATATGTTGTTATTATTTACTTACAAAGCGGGGTGGGGGAGGATTGACGCGGCCCCGTCCCCCTAATTTTTTTTTTTTTTTTTTTTAATTACTGATATTCGGGCAACTATCTTTCATAAACGGGTTGTGAGGTAGCTTATGTATCTATTAATAATTTATGCCTGCACTGTCAAAAAGAAATGTAAAACTACAGGTTTTATAGCCCTTGAAATTACAAGTTATTGCCGTTATTTCAATTTTACAGTCTTTTCCTGTAAAACAACAGCAAGTTTGTTGGTTTACCGGGAATCAGCATATATTTACATAATTTTATTTTAAATTTACATATTTTTATTGTAAATATATGCTGATTTCCGGTAAAAAAAAAAAAAGAAAAGAAAAAAAAGGGCATTCCCGTCATCCTTACTGCCAGGAAATTCCCGTGAAAAAACGGCAAATTTTGTTACAGTGTACGATAACGATGACCCATCAGCTGGGATCACCTCAAAATCCATATTATGGTCACCGCACTGCGTCCGATATCGCTTTCATCACAATGGTCGGCTGAGCAAACGATCGGGTTTGGGCCTGCGCTTTTGTTTTATCATTTTGTTCACTCGTTAAAACAAAAGACTGTGTGTACGGATGTCTTTTATGAGTAAGTGCGGTTTTAATGATTTTCTTTTAGAATAATAGGCGTCCCCGCTTCGTATGATCGATATTTTTTCTTATGTTTTCTCATGTGTGGCCGTGGTTGAATGTGTTGCCTAGGCAACGGGTGTAGCAGACGTCAACATAAGTCCTGGAGCAGTTAAAAGTATAGACTTACCCCATCAAATGCCATGTTATATCATCACTAAAGTTTCGCGAAAAAAGGTCAATAGGCCTAAATTTGTGCATGTTAAAAAGAAGAAAGAACTGAGTGATTATTTGGTTCATGTTCGCTTAGATGATAGGTCTGTTCCTATTCTTCCTATTACAAACAAAATAACATTGTCTCATGGGAAATATTCAAATTGTCTGTCAAATGTATTACCCTATAATTGTAAATATCATGATAAAGATAATGAAATACGTTATAAAAGGTTTTCTAGATTTTTATTCACAAGCAGTATTTTGTTCCATTATTTTTGTCAACATTCACGGGAAAAAATAATCGAGCACCTTCATAGCTAAAGGATATTTATTATCTACCAAGAAGAAAAGCCATGAGAAAAAATAACTAGGAGTTGGAAATCCAAACACTGTCTCTGTCATAACATTTTAGTTGAACATTTCACCCAATTATGATATTGAATTTTATTTTTCTTTTTTGTTGACGTAGATATGTTTATGATATTCACCACGATTTTAATTGTAAACAATGAAGAAGTACATAGAGACAAAACTTTAATGTTTCGGTCCGATAGACTCTGTGCCAGTCTTTTTCTTTGTTTTAATCTATGAACTTGATTATTGATCGTCATCTTTTGAAAGCCGACTCTCTGTTTACTCACAAATTTGACCTTCAATCAACTATAATGAGCCTGTGGGTAAGAGAAGGACGATGTTATTGTAATCAAGTTTAATCAATAATTAGCTTTGGTCGTTACAGTAGAAACATACTATTCAGGGGCTAAACAATTGGATCTTTTTTTTTCTTTTTGTTGACGACCAAGTTTGAGGCATAGTGCGTGTGATTAAATTTTGTTCATGTTTAGAATTAGGGTGAGGGTTAACGCACAAGCACAAAAATGTACCTTTCTTTGTTGCCCCAGCCCCCCCCCCCCCCCGAAAATATCAATAACACAGCTGGCGGGGAAGAGGGCATCTTACAGATTCCTAAGTTTGTTGTTAAAGGTTTACCGTTTACAAGGTTTGCAGACTTACAAGCATGAATCCTTAGACTACAAAGCTGTTTGATGTCTGGTCCATTTCCCTCTGACAATTTAATGTAAAAATGATCAGTAATTGTTTTACTTTAGGAAAGTGCACCTTTTCCTGATAATTAAAAGAAGAAGCTTCGGTTCGGAGCACTCTTCACCGCTTTGACAAAATATATTGTCATCTTTTTTTCTTTTTCTTTTTTAATAGGCCTACATAAATTAGGAAGTTCAGATAATCGTGACACCCCCCCCCCCCCCCCGACTGAAAGTGTAGTTGCTACGTAGATCCATCGTAGATGGGGTAGTTTCAAGAAATATTACTATCTCTCTCTCTCTCTCTCTCTTTCTCTCTCTCTGTCCCTCTGTCTCTGTTTCTGTTGCTCTCTTTCTCTCTTTTTCTTTCTTTCTTTCTCCTTCTCTCTCATCTCTCTCTATCTTTTTTTCTTTCTCCTCTCATCTCTCTCTCTCTCTATCTTTCTATCTTCTTGGATTCTTCTCCTCTCTCTCTCTCTCTCTATCTTGCTTTCTTTCTCCTTCTCCTCTCTCATCTCTCTGTATCTTTCTTTCTTTCTCCTTCTCTCATCTCTCTCTCTATATATCTTTCTTTCTTTCTTCTTCTCCTCTATCTCTCTGTCTCTCTCTCTGCCCCACCACTCTCTAATAGCAAACGATCATCGGAACTCCATTCAATTTTCTGTATCATTAAAAGCTTTTATAGTGGTGAATATGTTTTTCACAGTACGTAGCTACAAGTAAATCTATACTTAGGCCTAATTTTCTACATCATCAAAAGACTTGCCTTAAAGGCATTGATTAACTTTGCCCAGGATTGAAAAAAAAATCACTGTTCCAGCTAATGCTGTAATCATAATTGCAAACCTTTAGCTCAGACAGAATCGTCTGAGTTTTATAAGCTGATCGGTCGTTTATATCAAGATATTTACGATTGAACATTGATGTCGGGATAGAGTCACCGAACCCTAAAGAACTCTTACGGTTGCATACCTCGCTCTATCACAGAATACCATACGGGCTGGAAACGCTCTGAAATCGCCAAGCGCTGGTGCTTGGTTTTTGTGACTGCAGCGCAGCGAAGAAGCCGAGCGACTTGCGCTAGCGATTGATCGCGATTTTTTCTCTTTTAGGATAGTAAACGGGTTCCATTTTCTCTCATACTTTCACATATCCTTAATTATATATGTAGTTAGAGGACTGCACCAATTCACTGGCATTTGAGCTGATTTTACAATTTTTCACAAAGTTAAGCATTCCTGAGCATAATAGCGTGGTACTAATAGTTCTGCTAATATGTGGTCATTATCTACTTCAAAACAACTTTGAATTTCAAAAGAACTATGGAGAAAATAGAGGACGCTAATATATGAAAGAGGTAAATTTAGAGAGAGAGAGCGAGAGAGAGAGGGGGTGTAAAGTTCTCGTTCTTGAAAATATAGCCCTTTTGCCTCTCAGCGAGTCATACATTTTGCATCCTTGTAAAAAGTATTATGATATAATATTTTTTACAACTTATATCAAAACAACCTTGATTTTTGAAGAAAATGAAAACGGAGAGAGGGTCAACAATCGTGGCGTATCCCATTTGAACGAAGGATGGTGTAATTTACAGTTGCAGCACGTTAGCTGAAAATTTTCCAAGCAAGCCTACCAAAAAAAAAAAAATAGAAAAAAAAAATCGCCGACAAGGGTACAAATTGGTCATCAGATTTCAAAAATATAAAATTAAAAATATTCCGTCACCCCCCCCCCCCCCCCGCCCATGAAAAAGAGAGACAGAGAGAGACAAAGAGGGAACGGTGAAAGAGATAGAACCAGATAAAAAGGATAGACATGGGAGAGAGAAAGAAGGAGATCGGGATATATCTATCTAACCACTTTTGTTATTGAAAGGGAAAAAAAGAAAGAATCACATTAGAATAATAGTTCTCGTAAACCTATAGTGGATCTCAAGATCTCAGAATACAACGCGAAGAAAAGTCCTTGAGACTAACAATTACAAAAAATACCAGTTTTAGCTTTCACAGACAGAGTAGCTATTCTCGAAGGTCTCATCAGGGTTTAAATTGGTACTCTAATCGTTTTATTAGTGTTAGAGTGCGCTGTGTAAATTTACTTCTTTTGCATTAGTTTGAGAGCAAATAGATCTTTAATGGTTTTCAGTGAATTGTATATCCTTCGCTGATAAGTGCTTCTTGTTGTTCTGTGATTAGACGGAATGTCAATACTAAACTTTGATAGAAACAGACCAAGCAGGGATTTCAATCCAGAACCTTGTTTCATAAAACTTGTCATCAATGACAAGTTGCAATAACTGTTATAAGCTACTGAAATCCTTGCATCTGATTGGCAGAGAGCAAATTTGTCGGTAAAAATCACCGACAGGACACTTGATGAAACGTCCCCCAGGGAGTGAAGTAGCTATACGGGGGGCACGATCGGGATGCATTTGTCCCCTCCCCCAATCGAATGACGAGAAAAAGGGCTAAGAAAAGAGAAAGAGAGAGAGAAAAAACCCAGAAAAAGATCAAAAACAACAAAAAAAAAAAGGGAAGAGGGGAAAATACGTGAAAATAGGATGATAGTACCACCCCCTCCCACATATATTGTTAATTCGCATTTCTTCCATCGGGTAAGACCAATGGCGCCTTGTCCCCCCCCCCCCCCCCCCCCGGACCCATTTGGATTCACGAAACGCCCCTGCTTCTAGGGGCAGGGGCGAGGGCTATGTTTAAATACATTGTGTATGTCTTAATAAGTGTCTTAGTGTTAGTTGTATCCAATTTTAACTGGATTATAATTTTAATTGTTAATGCCCCATCCCCCCCAAAAAAAAAAATCAAACAAACAAACAAACAAACAAAAAACAAAAAATGGTGTCATTATAGTGCAGTGCATGTAGTGGATAAGTCACCAGACTTTGGATTAAATGATCCGTGGTAGGGGAAGAATGAAGAAACATTTTGGTTACCTGTTCGAATAACTTTGCGAGCATTTCTGATAGATCCTATATAGATAAGCATCCCCCCCCCCCCAATAAAAAAAACCCAACTGAGATTCTAACTACCTCCCAGAAACTACTCCTTATAATACCCCCGCCGCCCCCCCCCCCCCCGGACTACTATCCCTCATGAGGTCCGCTATACTTCTCTTACTCCTCGAATAACTTAACAAGCGAGTTTTTACCGCAATAAGGTAATTAGTTGTAATTAGAGGTAGATGTCCGTCATGTCCGGGAGTATTGTTCTCGTACAGTGGCAGTTTTTGTTGTATTTTCTGTGGGTTTTTTTTAATGATAGCAACATTTCTTTCAGAAGAGTATGTAATCCGATACATACAATTGTGTTTTTATATAATTTGCCTTTTTTTGTTGTTGAGGTTTTGCTTCTATTTAACATTTAAGGATAGCAACATTACTTTCTGTAGAGTATAATCTCTCATATGCGAATTGGTTCTAGTATAATTTTCCTACGTTTTGTCGAGGTTTGTTTGTACACATGTATTTAATATGCTATCATGTTTTGTTTTGTTTCTAAGGATAGCGACGTTACTTTTCTGTCAAGTATAATCTAATAATTATGTACAACTTTGTTTTGATATAATGTGCCTTTCAGTGGCTTACCAGGATTTTTAAAGGGGGTGTCTCTTTATTACTCCAAAATTCTCTGACAAGCAAAACAAAACAAAACCAAAACAAAACAACAACAAAAACAAATTATCAGCATCTTGGGGTTAAAAACAAGCTTTTGTTTCATTTTTGAACACCTAAATACACTGCTAAAGGGGGTGTTTTAACACCCAAAACATCCCCTCCCCCCCCCCCCCCCCCTCCCCCGGCCCCCTCCGTACTGTTCCTATATATTCAACATGCTTCTGCTGGGTTTTGTTTTGTTTTGTTTCGGTTTGCTGAAAATCCTATTATGTCAGGATTCTATTTCAGTAAACTTTAATTGAGTTGAATTGAAATGTTTCTTGAAATTCCCCCCCCCCCCCCCCCACCTTCCACTTGGCTATGCGGCTGAGAAATTGGAGAGAAAGACAGAGAGCTCATCGTCATCATGGTCATTGCTGTGTAGAAAAATCTCTGACGCCCTCAACGTGGAATAGGGTGTGTCTTCATTTCGCTGATGACATGATCACAATTTTGCGCATGCATGCCACAGAACTCCTAAAGACGTTCTGTGATGCATGCTATATGCATTGCATGCATTGTCCGCTGTTAACGTTGTTTGCTAAATAATCAGGAGAGTGATCAGCCAATTATTGTACTGCTACCTGCAAAATCATATCAAAATGAGGGATGTTTCGGGTTATTTAGCCGAACAAAAAAGACAAGCCAGTCCAGATGTTGCAGAAACATGGAATGAGATCGAAGAACTGTATAATAAAAAGTGAGTAGTTTCGTGATGAGTGGAGTTGTTTCAGATTAAAGACTGAAGTTGTCTTTGTGTTCATGAGTCAGCTGAATGACTGGGGAGTTAAGTGCAGTAGCAATGAGGATAAAATTGGGAGGAGTTTACGGTCACCAGTAAATTTAAAGGATAGAATAGATCATGATATATTTTTAAAATCTTTTAATTAAATGTCATAATTTCAGGGCGTATAATTCATGCAGGGAACCTGGTGTCGTTAATCATGTTTGAAAACCAACATTTTTTTTTTTAATTTGACATTTTGATGACTCGGCTCTGATGACTGCTGCATGCTGCTCTCGCTCGTGTCTGGCCTAGCATGCCTAGCCTCACAGGCTTGATGTTTTATGAAATATGGCATTGAACATCAAGCCACACGTGGGGAGCAGTGTCTTCTATGGAGAGACAAGTAAACAAAAAAATCAGAGCCAGAGGCAGAGGGCAAGATTTACATGATTTATGATGGGGGGACCTAAAGCTACGCACTTTGTTTCCAGCAGCTAAAAGGTCACCTTTTCAGTGATTTATGCGAATGTCTTTTATATATCTTCGGTCTACATATTCTTAAATTAAATTTCTGAGAAAATTACGACAGACAAATATCAATAACATTAATTTTCAAGTCGATGTCGATACCCATGTCGAATTTGGTCAAAAAAATGAAAGAGTCCTAAAGCTACGCACACGTATTAAATGAATGCAAATCTTGATTTTTAAGCTGACTGACCTGAATTTCATCCCGATTTGCAAATATTGATAATATCACCAAAAATAAAGGAAAATTGCTCATTCTTTTTGGCGAACGTAAATGATAATCTCGTTGCTCAGTCACATCAAAAGTTTGGCGCATTGAACGTGTCTCACTGTGCGTATTTGCGGAGTGCGTAGCTTTACGACCTGTGCAGCTTTAGGACCTCTGACCATAAATCATTTATCCATTTCCACGTAGACTATGGTGAACCTAGCCACATGGCATGCATGGCTTGATGTGTTATAAAATTTGACATTGAACATCAACATGATCAAGCCACACAGGTGCAGCACAGCTGCCGCAGCAGAAAAAAAAAAAAAAAAAATCAGTGGGCAAGATTCATCCATTTCCACTTACAATGAACTGTGCAAACCATCTTCGGAGTTTGCTAAACTCTTCCTCTTCCACCCTGTCGGACCACTTCACCGATCAGATCATGAGAAACATGAAAAATATAACAATTTATGGTGACATCGATGTGGATTTACTTACGATTCACATGTAACTTTCAATGTGCGACTAGCATTACAAAAACGGTGAGATTGGCACGGAATGTGCGCTGTACTATGAACAGAATACAAGGCAGTGCAACGCTGAGCGGTTCCGGCGCAGCATGCTAAATTTAATTGTGCTAATATCTTGCATGCATGTACACTGCCGTCTATGAGAGATATTGGCACAATAGTAGCTTTAAAACTTTCTACTTGTAGTTCTACAACCACAAGCGAGCTCGTGGTTAACGCCGAAACCACGAGCAGCGGGTGGACCTCCGTTGCAGTTTTAGACCGTCATGACCGTGTGGACAGAACAAACTTTTAAGTTCCGCAAGCTCGTATTTAATGGTGACCTCTCTGTTCATGTTAACGACTTGGCTTGTAGTTTCAGAACAACGAGCATCGTGTGAACCCTCCTCGTGGTTAGTGAGTCGTTGTTTTGTTAACTTAAAACTTCGAAACCACAAGTCCTGTGTGCAGGTAGCTAAAATGATCACAATATTCTTATGACCCGAAAGAGACTTTCGGGTCAAAAGGTGTAAGATCAAATGTCAAAGAGGTCTGTTAACATGTAATAGTAGGCTTTTTATTCTGGTTATCACAATATTTCAAAAACACTTTGAGCCATCACCTGAATTTAGGTGGAGGGATATAGGAGATGCAGTCACATTCATCTTGTTTGTTTCTTCTTTCAGATTATGGCATCAGCTAACAATCAAACTCTTAGATTTTGTGAAGCATGAACAGTTTGCTCAGGGAGATGGATTATTAAAGGTGAGAGAACAATAAACATCTAAAATTCTAAATACAGACTGCTAATTTGTTACAATTTTGGGAAACCCCAATCAAGTTGAAATGTGTAAAATGTATCAGTTATTGCCATGAATGCCACAAAAAGTAGTGTTTATTATCAAATTTTGAAATGGAAACGTGACAGAAACAGAAACTTAGGCAAATTTTGAACAGCCATTTTTGCAGCAGGGAAGATATTGTAAAACTTATCAGTGTGTTTCATTTATTTTGCTTCTTGAAACTTCAGAGAAGCTTGTCCTGGAATCCCCCAAATTCACGCAAGTTCCATGCAAGGAGAAAATTCCTGGTTTTACCATATTTGCTTTTTTAGGGGATTTGGAACTATATCCCTTTTTGTATAAATGCAGTTAAATGCCATCCATAATGGCACAGTATCTGAAGGATTGTCTAATAAGTAACAGGAATCATAAATGTCTTTGTTACTTTGATAGGTAGGTCCTACTGTAGATTAATTTTTGTCCATTTTGTTGCGTGTATCTTTCTTTTTGATAGCTGTATGAGAACTTCTTGTCAGACTTTGAGCACAGAATCAACCCCCTGTCACTAGCTGAGCTTGGTGCTGTCATTGTCAGACAAGTACCAGGTATGTACCTATTCTTTCTTGTGTACAGTTAAAGATTACATGTATGTATATTGATTTTTGTACATGTATGTATGTTTCTGTCAAATATTTGTATTTTATTTTAATGAACTGAGTAAAGAACAAATTCATTAAAATGGTGTAGATTATAAACCTTGCAAAGTATACCCCTCTTGTTCATCACTTATGTACAGTCCTTTTACAAACATTGCAGTCCAAATTGGAGAGCAAGTTAGCTTAAGAAAATGAACAAACAAAAACAAAGAGGTCTCGGGGGAAAAAAGAGGAAAAACTTGAGAAGTGTATGAAAATCCCATTTTTCTATAGTTAATCCAGAAGAGCTATTTCGTTCCTACCTGAAGAAACAGCAATTAAAGACAAATACCAGTTTTGCCTATCCTAAAAGGAAGAGCTGATCAATTCAGCCCGTAAAAATTCCTGTCCTGACTGAAAGATTTATGAACAATCATTAACAAGTCAACTTAACCTGTATATCTCCCTAGTTGTTTAACTGCGAACATAATACTCTCTTAGCAGTCATGTTAAATAAGTCATTGAAAAGTCAATCATTTCACCTGGGCCCCGTCTTATAAAGAGTTGTGATTGATTCGAATAGATTGCAAGTCCTCCAATCAATCACAAAGTACACAGTTGCGATTAATTTGAAGTTGCAGTTGATTCGAATCAATCGCAACTCTTTATAAGACGGGGCCCTGAGGATTTTTAACATTGTACACCTTTGACAGACTCAATAGTCAATATATTTCTTCATCTTCAGATTACAAAGAAGCCTTGGCATTTATTGAGAAGATCTATGAGAAGGTGAAGTCGACAGACCAAGCAGGTATCCTATGTATGACAGTCAGTGGTATGATGAAACTCAAGGTCAATGACCTCGAAGGAACAAAGGTACAGTAGCATTCATTAATACATTAAGCTCTATCACAAGCAGTTACCCCACTTTGACCTCACGTTTATCTGCACAGATCTTTCAGTTAACCTCTAAACTGCAGGTTACATTAGGGCTGAAAATATCATTTTTAAAAAAGCATGTCAATTGGCAACTAAATGAATTACTAGCCTTCTGGGCCCCGTTGCATAAAACTTCTTATTAATGGTAACTCTGCTATCAATGGTAACTACCATGGTAACATCACTCAACAGCCAATCAAAACCAAAGTCTCCATGGGAGTTACCATCAATGGCAAAGTTACCGTTAATGGTAAGTTTTAAGCAACGGAGCCCTGGTACAAAAATTACAAAAATAAAAAATAACTTCAGACTTAGAATGTCATTGTCCCAGGAGTTTTATGTTTACTGATCATTGTTTAAATAATTATGATTACTCTAAACGTCAAGCAAGAAGATTACACATTTAAATGTCTTTATATCTAACCATGAGTATACCGGTAATTTCTTTCATAATCGAGTTTTAAAACTCACGTTTATCTGCACAGATCTTTCAGTTAACCTCTAAACTGCAGGTTACATTAGGGCTGAAAATATCATTTTTAAAAAAGCATGTCAATTGGCAACTAAATGAATTACTAACCTTCTGGGCCCCGTTGCATAAAACTTCTTATTAATGGTAACTCTGCTATCAATGGTAACTACCATGGTAACATCACTCAACAGCCAATCAAAACCAAAGTCTCCATGGGAGTTACCATCAATGGCAAAGTTACCGTTAATGGTAAGTTTTAAGCAACGGAGCCCTGGTACAAAAATTACAAAAATAAAAAATAACTTCAGACTTAGAATGTCATTGTCCCAGGAGTTTTATGTTTACTGATCATTGTTTAAATAATTATGATTACTCTAAACGTCAAGCAAGAAGATTACACATTTAAATGTCTTTATATCTAACCACGAGTATACTGGTAATTTCTTTCATAATCGAGTTTTAAAACTCACGTTTATCTGCACAGATCTTTCAGTTAACCTCTAAACTGCAGGTTACATTAGGGCTGAAAATATCATTTTTAAAAAAGCATGTCAATTGGCAACTAAATGAATTACTAACCTTCTGGACCCCGTTGCATAAAACTTCTTATTAATGGTAACTCTGCTATCAATGGTAACTACCATGGTAACATCACTCAACAGCCAATCAAAACCAAAGTCTCCATGGGAGTTACCATCAATGGCAAAGTTACCGTTAATGGTAAGTTTTAAGCAACGGGGCCCTGGTACAAAAATTACAAAAATAAAAAATAACTTCAGACTTAGAACGTCATTGTCCCAGGAGTTTTATGTTTACTGATCATTGTTTAAATGATTATGATTACTCTAAACGTCAAGCAAGAAGATTACACATTTAAATGTCTTTATATCTAACCATGAGTATACCGGTAATTTCTTTCATAATCGAGTTTTAATTAGGTATTTTATTGCATTCAAATATGGATGCATCGGCCGGAATTCACAAAGGTGGTTTCAATTCAGACCATGGTTTATGCAGATTTCGTGGTATAAATATGCTTGATTTATCGCGTACACTTAAAAAGATTCAATAATGAACGTGCGCCGGTCGCGCGTGGTTGGCAAAAGCGCTAAATTCATGCTACTTGCCATGGTTCAGACCAAGGTCTATTAAAATCAATTTAAACAAACCATGGTCTGAATTTACATAAACCATGGTCTGAACCATGGCAACTAGCATGAATTTAGCACTTTTGCCAACCAGGCGCGACCAGCGCGCGTTCATTATTGGATCTTTTTAAGTGTATGCGCTAAATCAAGCGTATTTATACCACGAAATCTGCATAAACCATGGTCTCAATTGAAACCACCTTTGTGAATTCCGGCCATTGTGTCTTTATGATATCATAAAGGTCAAGGTGGAGGAAGTCCAGAAGATTCTCGACAACTATGATGGAGTGACGACCGTCCATGCTAGGTTCTATGATCTGTCCAGTAACTACTACAAGGTGACCGGTAACCATGCTCTCTACTACCGAGATGCACTGAGGTATTTAGGCTGCTTGGACATTAAAGATATACAAGGTCAGTTACTTATAGTAATGTTGATTATTATGAGGGTGATGATGTCTTGAGGTATTTAGAATGCTTTCTCATTGATATACAAGGTACATTTACTGATAATGATAATGATGATGATATTTGTGATGATGATGATATTGGTGATGATGAGGGTGATGATGATGATGTATTCTACTATGGTGATGCCATGTAATATTTAGGATGCTTGGACATCCAAGATATACAAGGTATGTTCCGACATTGATTTGAACTCTCTGTCGGCTATGTTCAACAAATAGAAAAAAACGGTGAACCTCACTTAACCCTGGTCTTACAAACAATGTACGTATATGTGCGTGGAATATATTCCTCAAAACTTTGGCTCTCTAGGGTATATGCCTATATGGTATGATAAGGATATGATAGGAGTTAGAAAAATATGTGACCAGGCACCACAAAACCACCCAAAAGCCACACTGTGTGATAGTCTGAGCTCAATAAAAGGTGTTTTGGGTCAGCATGTTAGTTACTTATAGTGTTGATGATGATGATGATTACGAGGGTGATGATGTCTTGAGGTATCCAGGATGCTTTCACATTAAAGGTATCAGTGGAAACTCAGTATAAAGAGATCTAATATAACAATATTCCTGACATAACAAGGTAATATTCCTGGTCCCAGCTCTTTATATTCTGTTGATTTTTAATCCTGATATAACAAGGCTCCTGCTATAACAAGGTAATTTTGATGGTCCCAAGGACCTCGTTATACTAAGTTTCCACTGTACAAGTTACAGTTACTGATAATTTTAATGAAAATTTCACTTTCGGTATTTCTTGAAAGGATATATGCTTTTTTCTAGTTAACTGAAAAATCTCAAAGCACCAAACAATTTAAAAGTGGTATTTTTGACAGGTTTTAAAAGACCTTTGTTTGTCTTCTCTGGATTTTGTTTTATAAGTGTTATTTTTTATGACCCTGAATACTTTGATCTCCCATAACCCTACAAAAGAGAAAACTCTTGTATTGATACTTTTTTTCAACATGATAAGCAGGATGTGCTTGATTAGTATGGAAAGTTTTAGGACAATCGGATAATCCCTTCATGGAAATTTATATTGAGTTCTAAACTTCTAGTCCTCCTTTTGTCACCTTTGCACAATACCTCGTGAGTCAGAGTGCTTCAATAGACTGCAAACTTTAAACCCTTATTTTTCATAAGTAACATTCTGTGGGACTGGGCATTCTACTCTTTAGTTAATGGGTTAGGAACATTCAGTGCTAATGAGAACTTTACAAATCATTTTAAATCTGAGGATCTCCTCTTTTATAATCAGATCTTAACTAAAAATCCATATCTGGTGACTTTCTGGTGGTTTTGTGGTGCCTGGTCACATATAAAGTCAATTAAAAGGATAGTAATAATTGGTTGAACTTGTAAAAGAATATGTTAACTTTTGGTATGTAGTTTCTATTACTTAAAGAAGAAGTTAAAGAAATTTATTTATTTTTCTGGTTATACATATTTTTTTTAAGGATTATCATTCATTGTTTATGCTATTTTTATCAATTTCTGTTAAAAGTTTCATTTTCTGTTAAAAGTTTCATTTTCTTTTACCTGATTAATTTTCAAATTGATAGAGGATGAGAGGAGAGAACGTGCATTCAATCTTGGGCTAGCAGCTCTTCTTGGAGATGGAGTGTATAACTTTGGTGAACTGGTAAGTCTAAAGAGTACTGGAACCTGGGGAGCGTTTCATCAAGCATTTTGTCAGTGATTTTTACCGACGACTGTTATAAGCTACTGAAATCCTTGCATCTGATTGGCTGAGAGCAAATTTGTCCGTAAAAATCACTGACAAGACACTTGATGAAACGCTCCCCTGTTGTATAGCTCCTTTGATTTAGTGCAAGTAATAATCCAACAATTTATCTTTTCATTACTAAGTGATCATATCATAGGAGTGAATTTGCATTCATTACAGGGCTTTGGAAGGTAATACACAACTGCCTATCATTCCTATTTGTGGGGCCTTCAACTTTTTTTCGCTTAAGATTCCTCTCTATTTTAGAAAAGCACCATTTAAAATAATACTTGATAAAGGTTTGTTAAAGGAAATATGTGTATGTTCAGAGATAAATTTAGAAATGGTTAGAAATAATACTATTTATCATGAAATGTTGGGTGTTTTTTTGTGTGTGTATTTTTGAAAAGATGTTAGTTACACAGTCAATTTTCAGTAATTTATCAAACAATCTGATTAAAGAAATCTTGGGCATAGCATGAACAAGAATTTTCATGCACATACAGACATATTTTCAAGTCTCTTCCCCTCTCTCTCTCTCTCTTTCCATGTGTGTACATCATTATCCCCCTAATACTCTCTGTCTTACTCTCTCCATTCAGTTAGCCCATCCTGTGTTGGAATCACTGCGTACCACAGACAAGACATGGCTTGTTGACCTTCTTTTTGCATTCAATAGTGGCAATCTAGATCAGTTTGAATCCATGGCACAAGTCTGGAAACAGCAGGTATGTCTGTATTATCTAATTTATAAAGCACACCGCACACTATACAATTGGTCTGTCATCCGATTTCAGAAGAAAATGTAATAGCACTTGATATAAACATTTAAAACATAGAATATTTTTTATTTAAGTTCTAAATAGTCACATAGATAGTAAAATCGAAAATACAGCCTATCGCGAGTTTTCTTGTCGGAGGAAAGGCCAATCGACTCCGAGTCGTAGTGACGTCAGAGAAATCCTACGATTGTCTACGATTTGAAACCGATTTGGCTCTTATTCCAGATATAAGGCTGACTCTGCACCCACTGTTTAGTATTTCAAATTATTGTTAAGATGCCCATATTGCTATTGCGATTTATTTCCAAAATCGGATCATATTTGATTGTATAGTGTGCGGTGGGCTTAACAAAGAAGGAAAGTAATGGGCCATAGTGGGCAACACAAGTGCCCTATAACAGGAAGAGATCAATACAATCATTGTAAGATATGATAAATTGTTGCAAGATTTGAGATACACTAGATTTTAAAACTTGATTGAATATGGATTATGTTACAAGGCCCTGAACTCTGTTTTAAGTATTTTGAAGGAAGGATAATTTGTACAAATTAAAAAAAACATACTTTCTAAAAGTGACAGATTTCTCTGCCTTCAGATTATTTCAGACATTTTTTTTGCTTTGCCATTAGGAGCATGATATACCCTGGTACTATATTCATTTTTGTATTATCTTTAAATAAGCATTCAAGTGAGATATTTTCAATAGAAATATGAGTTTAACTGTGTTCCCAAATGTATTACTAAGAGGAACAAAGCTGGATGGTGGAATTAGAAGCTTTCTGCTGAAGGAATCACAGTTGCATAATCAGATTGCTCATAATTGTCTTTTCACCTGAAAATTTTATAGCTTCTTGTATTTATGACTTTTATTTTAGTTCTTTACTTCCAATCAATGACAGAGGTCCTTATGCACAAGACCCTGTGTGAAATAGATCTCGTAATTCAGTAAATATATAAATTTCCAATGTTCTGTTTGACAGCCTGACCTTGCAACAAGTGAGCTTCCTCTGAGACAGAAGATTTCTCTTCTCTGTCTGATGGAGATGACATTCACACGACCAGCCAACAATCGTAGTCTTACATTCTCTGAGATAGCACAAGCTGCTAAACTGCCATTGAATGAGGTTAGAAATCCCTTGCTCTTCTACTATTGTAGAACCAGAAACTTGTTAGTGCAAGAAATTTTTCGTTTATTTACAATTTGTCCAGCTTTTCATAAGGTTTATTCCAAAATATAATGGAAGAACAATGCTAATTTTTTTTGAATTTGCAACAATATGTGGTTTTAGAGTACACTTTATAATATCAATCTCAGTTTTGTAAGTGTCAAATACTTGGTAAAGAAAAAAAAATATCCTTTGATAAATCTTAGATGATGCTCACATGACCAGCTAACAACCTTAGTCTTAAATTCTCTGAGATAGCACAAGTTGCTAAACTGCCATTGAATGAGGTTAGAAGTCATTTGCTTTTCTTTAAATGTAGAAGCAGGAACTTGTTAGTGCAAGAATTTTCATTGATTTCACAAGTTCAAAAGTTTCTTTCCAAAATATTATAAAATCTGGATGCTGAATTTTTATAAATTTGCGACAGTTTATGGTTTTACAGTACAGTGTTGTAACTGTCATAGATTTAGTGAAGAAAAAAACATCTATTATTTACCTTGAATGAGATTCACATGACACGCTGACAATCGTAGACTTACATTGTCTGAGATAACACAAGCTGCCAAACTGCCATTGAAAGAGGTTAGAAATCCCTGTATAATATATGTGTACTTCTCTGTTATTCTTTCAATCAGTTTTGTATTAGTCAAAGATTAGGAGCAAAGTTTTCTTGAAAGTATTTTGGTTGATGTTAAAACAGCCAGTTAACAATTGTAATGTTTCATTCTCTTTGTTTTTTTCTTAGACCACGATCTTCTCAAATTAGGGGTACTTTTGTGACAAGATCTGTGATATCTTAAAACTGGGGTGTCTTTTTAATGTATACACAAAATCCACAACATCAAATTTAAGGGAGCTTTGTAAAAGCAGATCTTTGAACCTCCAATGAGCCTCCTGAAATGCCAAGAATAGAGTTTCTTGAAAATTAGCCTTCTTGCAATTGCATAAAATAAGGGGGTTTTACAATCTTAATTTTCCATTTTTTTTCCACATGAAATAATGGGTTAATTACAGTTTTCTCCAAAATAAGGAGTCATTTCAAAATCCTGGAACAGTTATGTGTTAACCGTCTATGTGCTGGGTGAACCCTTGGAATACCAAGTACAAGAGAAAAGAGTGCTGTCAGTGTGGAGCCCCCTTAATTTCAAGAAAGTAAAGATTGATATTTCTGTTTTCTATTCCAGGTTGAAATCCTAGTGATGAAAGCCTTATCACTAGGTCTAGTGAAAGGTTCTATTGACCAGGTAGAAAGCAAGGTGCATATGACATGGGTACAACCTAGAGTACTGGATGCAAAACAGGTGAGAAAGAGAAATTGGTGGTGGTGATGATGGTAGTGATAATTGTTGTGGTTGTGTTGATGTGTTGGTTGTGAGGATAATGATGACGATGATGATTATGATAATGATGGTAATGGTTTTGATGGTGGTAGTGCTGTTATAGACAAGCCTTTGGTCAGCAAACTGGTCAACAAAACTGTATTTTGATGGGAAGACGACATGTCTACAAAGATTCTGTTGTCACCATAATATTCCAGTATTACAAACATACTGATTCGTCAGAAAATTGTACCAAAATACCCTTAAAAAAAAGACTGCAGGAGAAACTGAAAAATAAAAAAAGACTGCGACCATGGAGCGAGTCCAGCAGTGACTTACCGCTTAGTTTGCCAGGTTTTTTAGCGGGCACGTCCCGACTGCCGAGATGTGGCAAGAAATGTGGTGTACATGTTGACTTGAGCATTGAAATTACTGAACATTAATGTCCTCTTATCTCTTCTTTCCTTTTCCACCAGATTGCCACAATGCAAACCAGATTAGGAGAATGGTGTGAATACATCAAGAACACACATGTTATGCTGGAAGACAGGGCGCAAGACATTCTAGACAGAAATTGATTATTTTTGTATCAAAGTGTGTATCTAGGTCATAACATCCCATCAGCACCTACAGATTATGTGGCCGTTCAGTCATTCCATGAGGTTGGGTCAATATTTGTGACATACCGGAAGTGAGAATCTATGTGTTCTATCAACCCTAACAACATTAGCTAAAACTTATTTTAGTTTAATAGAAAGCATAGCCAACTATGTAAGAAGTACTTCAGCTTCATGTGGTATCAACACTATAGATCTGTGTGATATTAAATAAATGTGATGTGCATGTTACTTGGGTTCTAAAAAAATAATTAAAAACATGTATTCAGGAAAGCTATATTAAAAAGAGTACCAACAAAACAGGAATGGTTTTGGCTGGGTAAAACTATAAATATCTACTGAATGAAAATCTTTAAAGGTGATTTATTCCATTTTTATTGTGTAAAAGAAGATCTCATACCAGCGTAACATAGACTATATTCCCCCCCCCCCCCACCTCATGGAATGACCCATTTACGCCATGCTCCCTGGCAGACATTTGATCACTCTTGTTCAAAGTCAAGTGAAATAGAGCCTTGCACCATCCAGAGGGTTGGTTGGGGAAGGACTAAAGCAACTTTCATGGCCTTGCACTTTGCAGGTTGAAATATACTTTATCAAATTTATTACCCTCATCTGTATCCCTGTCAGGGTTATTTTACCTTGGGCACTAGTTTTCCTGAAGTCCCACATGCCTGTTATGAGTGAGCATTGGCCAGAACCCTGATTTACTTATTGGAAGAAACAAAGTGCTTACAGTTTTATGTGGTTTCCTACAGAACAAAGTACATAACGCATTTGTTTTTGATCAAACAGGGGAATCCCAAAAGAAAATGCACACAAGAATGACAGGATTACATTGCCCAAGTCTACCCATACTCCTGGTTCAACAAGGGCTTGAAACCAACAGGAGTTTGATACATATGGACCCATACATTTGAATTCCAGACCACAAATGTCAAAATTTACAACAGGAGGCCTGCGCATACCGACCTTAAATATTGCAATCCAAACTCCCAGTGAAAATTATTATTGGAGAGCCTTATTTTAGCTGATGAAGTTATTTTGGTGGTTATGACAGTTGAGGGCAGTGGTAATGAGTGAACTAGATCCCTCTGGATCATTTATGTATAGTTTGCTCACACACTTACTTTCGTAAATGTGTTAATTTTTACCCCTAGCATTGCCTGCACCTTGAAAGGTGGAATTGCTATGCTATTTATTGTTAGCTAGATGGCTGACAACATTTTGATTTACATGTACATGCCATGTTTCCAAAATGTTTGAAATTGCACCAGTGTTACCAAAAGCTCCTAATAGTAAAGTTCTGTTATTTTGTCTGGGATGGGCAAAACTACCTGCTTATATCCTTTGGCAAGGTTTTTACAGTTGCTCAAAGCAACACTCCAATATGAGACTCAACATTTCAAAGCCTGTCAGAAATAGTGTATTGAGCAAAGCTTTTTTTGTTATCATTTCATATACGGTGTACTTTGTATGTTTCAATAGAACTGTTTATTTGTATTGTTATAATAATAAAGAAAAGACATTCTTAAACAATTTTCAATAAGTATTTGTGACGTTATTAATTCAAACAATTTGTATTTCAGTCTTTTTTAATTGCACGTTTTGCCCACCGAAGGTGGTGCCGGAGGCATTATGTTTTGGGGTTGTCCGTCCGTCCGTCCGTCCGTCCCGCTTTCTCGTTCTAGCGATAAATCAAGAACCACATGAGGTATGAACTTCAAACTTGGTGCTAGTATGTATCACCATAGGAAGACGATATGAGTAGATTTTGGGGTACGTAGGTCAAAGGTCAAGGTCACAGAGGCCAATTTCTGAAATTTCAAGTGTTAGCCTCGTTCTCGCGATAACTCAAGAACCATCTGAGGTATGAACTTCAAACTTAGTGCTAGCATATATCACCGTAGGAAGACGATCTGAGCAGATATTGGGGTATTTCTGAAATTTCAGGTGGTAGCCTCGTTCTCGCAATAACTCAAGAACCATTTGGGTATGAACTTTAAACTTGGTGCTACAATGTAGTATGTATCACCACAGGAAGGGGATCTGATTAGATTTCGGGGTATGTAGGTCAAAGATAACGGGTCAATTTCTGAAATTGTAGGTGTTGGCCTTGTTAATGCAATATCTCAAGAACCATTTGAGGTATGAACTTTAAACTTGGTACTAGTATATATAACCATAGAAAGACGATCTGATTAGATTTTGGGATACATAGGTCAAAGGTCAAAGATCGTAGAGGTCAATTCTGAAATTGCAGGTTTTAGCCTCAATGTGATATCTCAAGAACCATTTGATCCATTAACTTCAAACTTGGAACTAGTATGCATCACCATAGTGAGACGAACTGTTTAGATTTTTGTTCTCGTAGGTCAAAGGTGACAGGTCATGGAGGTCATTATACAGGTGTATGTGAAGTTAATGTATTTTACCTTTGTTATCACCATATCTCAACTATTTTGTATTCATGACTTAAGGCCACCGCACACTACACGACCTGAGGTCGTACGACCTAGAGGTCATACGACCTAGTCCACGACCTCGCAAAAATTCAACATGCCAAAACCTGGGACCTGATCGTGCGACCTGGTCCTACGACCTGAAACTTGGGTGTTTGGTGACGTCATACCGTAGTTCGGAAGGTCGTGTAGTGTGCGGTGGCCTTAAGAGGAGATAAATTGATCCGACTTTTGGGTCATAAGGCGTAAGGTCAAATGTCAAAGAGGTCAATTAACATGTAATTAGCGGCTTTTCATTTTGGTTATTGAATAGTTTGAGCCATCAACTAAATTAAGGCGGAGGCACATAGGAGATGCAGTTGCATTCATCTTGATTGAGGTTTAAATTTTGTGTGCATTCAAGATCCAAGATTCAGCAAAAACACATGTAAAGAAGTTTTGAGAGGGAACATTTTATTTGTCCAGGCAGACCCTTCATCAGACACCCATGTATGTTACGAAAGCCGGAAAAGTTGTGTAGTCTGCAGAAATGATTGAAAGTTAAAGAGAAGAGAAGAGTAAAAGACTAGGGAGTGCTGCTGATGGAGAGGGATAAAAACTGATAGACAACATAGGCGTCATTTGCTGACATTAGGGCCAAGTAAGTGACTGGTATGGTCTTTAGCGCGTCATGAAGGAGTGTTATCGTTTAAAAAGAGTTTTCAGAATAAACAGTGCAAACAATACTTATAATAAACTGGAATATGAGATGATTGCCTTCACACGCTCGATTAGCGCAGGTTCAGATCTGATGCAATCAAAATGACACCTTGTGTGAGCTGGGCTTTAGGTTATAGATATGGCGGAGAGAGTGAGAGATAGCGAGAGAGAGAGAGAGAGAGATGTTTTCCTGCTATGTATAAAATGAAGTTTGGCAAAATATTTTACAGTGTTACATGTACAGATCACTAATCAAAGTGATAGAGCATTATCAGTTCCGCCCTCAATTGGCAACTTTTCTATTACCTTGGCCAAATGCAAACTACTCAAACATGCATTCCCTGCATATATTAGCTGATTAGGACTAAGACCCGAGTGGTTACTATTTTTACAAAGCACTAACATATGAGGTCTCACCACAGACTTGAATTCCTTTTCAAAATTGCTCAGACCTTCATATTTTCACATTACTTAGGTAACTCTTGATCAGTAAAGCAATCAGAAGGAGTTTCATGAATACAGTGGAACATCATTATAACCAACTCCTTAGGACCAAGGAAATTACCTTTTTATATTGAAACCTTGTTATATCAGGGCTAGAAAACAAGGAAATACAATGAAGTGGGACCAGCAAAATTACCTTGTTATAGTGTTTGTTATAACAGAGTTCTTTATAACGAGGTTCCATGTGATTTTGGATTGATTGTCTATAGGGTGAAACCCAAGATGTAAGCACCATGAATAAATAGCTACCATAGCCCCATCAACTCATATTTTTTACATAAGGGCAGTTTGCACAAGGCTAGGGCAATTTAAAGGGCAATCCAACCTTGATAACAAGATGATTTGTGTGAAAGCAGAAAAATAAGAAAAACAGGATGGTGAAAGTTTGGAAGAAATTGGACAAGGAATAAGAAAGTTATGGATAATTGAAAAATGAGATCACTTTAACATCTATGCGAGTCTCAAATTGGCAATTTGGTGATTCGATTGACATACATGTATTTGTGGACAACTCTCCAGTTTGTCATACACAAAAATATTAATTTGCGGTTTTCTCTGAAGCGCCTTTACGCTCGGGGCAGTACTCAAAATTTATTGGAGATAGCATATTGTTATAGGTCATCATGAAAGAAAATGATCCTACTGAGTAATACATGTTGAAAAAAGTAACATTTTAGTCATTTTGTGTGTTGGGGCGAACGGGGGAGTTGTCTGCAACTACATCACAGTGGCATTACCTATTCGGCCAATTTGAAATTCCCATATGTATAGTGATTACAACTTTCAAAAATTCATAACTTTCTTATTGCTTGTCCGATTTCATTCAAACTTTCACCAATCTACTTCTCTGATTTTTCCTTTCTTTCAGAGCAACTTGTCATTAAAGTTGGATTTTAAACAGTAAAACCAGTAACATTCGCAATCTCAAACTTTTGCAAATTGTTAAAGAAAATATTTTCACACTTTCTCACTGAAAAAAAAAATCAGTTTTCTAATTCAATCATTTTTGGCATGAAACTGCAGAGAATCTGGACTGATTGATAAGTTAGTGAAAATTTCAAGCACACAGAATTTTTTTTTGGTTTGTTTAACAGTCATACAGACCGAAGGAAATGTATGTAAATTTTGTTCTAGCTTTTATTTTTGAAGATGATATGAGATCAGTAGAAGGACCCGTCTGTACATGTATTACATGTACTAGTAAAAGCATTTTAAAAAAAATTCTTTTGAAGGTGAAGTCTATTATCTGAATAAATTTCATTTATTGTAATAAAAGCAGCAAAATTAAAGAAAGTGATGAATGAAAATTTGAGCAAAATCTGATATGAAATAAGAAAGTTATGAATTTTTTGAAGTTGTAATAAATCAAATACAAATAGACAACACTGCGACGGATCTTTGGGGGTCCTCTACCATTTTCTCTGTGTTGAAAATTTCATATATTTCTATTTTCTTGGTTGTTGACGAAGGAATAGATTTTTTATTTTTTTCATACACTGAAAAAATATCTATGTGCAGTGATTATATCTAGGGTACATCTGATTAAGCATTTTCTTTTGAGAAAATAGAAATTAATGATTTTTTATTACAGGGCAAATGGGAGAGCATGACCTTTAAGATGTGTCACAGAGCTGCCAGTTTGTGTTTCATCTATTACAAGTTTGCTCATACTTTCACAGATCCGTTTCTCCAAGTTTTCCACTTCTATTATAACCAACCTTATAGTTGGTTTTGAATAGAAGGATGGCCTTCCACTTTAATATTTTTTTACTTTACACTAGACTTTGATCAAATTCCACATAGGGTAGGTAATATATAAAATGAAAGGATTAGTGGTAAGCTCATGTCTATCTATGCCACCATTTATTTATTAATTAAACGCACATGTGCATCAGATGCCAATAAGAAATTATAGTTTTTATATATATCCTGTATATATCAATTTGCTTTAAATCTACAAACTCAATATCCACCTTCTCCACCCATGCTGTCAATATGTACTGTGAATGCACAGTGTCCATATCCATGCACCAATACAAGCAAAAAACAAAACAAAACTACAAATAACTACTAAATACAAAACATTATTGAACAATACAACTGAATACAAAGAACCTGAAGGTACTAACACAAATGTATTATTGTATCAAATAAAATGTCACCACACAGACGTAAGTACACTTTTTAGCACCCCCAATGACCCCCAATTTTATCATATACTAAACATGTAAGTTTTCACATTTGGTGGAAAATTCATTAGATTCCATCATTACTAGAGTTGAAACTCGCTATAAAGAGCTCCAAATACATGCAACAAGATTGCTGATATAACAAGGTAAAATTTTCGGGGGGGGGGGGGGAGCACCTGGGGGCACATGCCCCCGCAAGCTCCCCATGGCTACGCCAGTGATCTGAAAACAAAAGCTTCAGTTAACATGTACCGTACATGTATTTAGCCAGAATTGAGGTACACTTAGCAAGGGTATTATACTAGCTTCATACATGTACTGTGAAAAGTGGAAATTTTCACCCAATTAATTTTAGCGCTCGGCCGAGTTTAGTGAATTTTACATGTTTTTCATTTCTCTAATGCGCTAGGCTCACGGGCAAAATGATTACACGTTACCATTTTTATTTTCATGCAAATGTCATGCTGCGTGAAATACGCAAAATTTTCCATACGGCAAAGTATTCCATGTTCTCGGTATATCATAATGTTCTGGTTCTACTTATCAGCAAAAAATACTGTAGATTTCAACAATAATGCCTTTTCTATTCTGTCATACAATGTCCACTTCATTTTGCTAAACCAAATTCGTCACACTGCAAACAAGCTTTCATTTTACAACATTCTGACATAATAATGACAACCTATTTTAAAACCAGAGAGCTAACAAGGCAAGACCTTTGGAAGTACATAAACTCTATAAATATCAACAAATCTTTTTTTTTTTTTTTAAAGTTGAATGCCCATAGTTCGTAACAATCAGTTAAAAAGTTAGATATCTTTAGTTCTCTAATAAGCCATTTTTTTTTTTACAGTCTGCGCACAAGCAAATAAAGGTCATTTGGACCGAATCGTGAAACCCACAAAGACATACACAGCATACATGCTCATGAAAGTTTTGTAATCATTATTCACTTATGCATTGTAGAATAATCACTCTCAAAGTGTAATATGTGCTCTATAAATAGTGTTAAGAATACTTATACATGTACAAATGTTGACAAGGTTTGCCTTCAAGGTTTGTTCACATATGCCATGGTCAACCGCCACGGTCTACAGCTGGGATTTTTTAAGCATACTGCACTTCCCATTTAAGTATAATACAACACACAGATACGTGAATACACGTAGCACCAGCAAAAAATAATATGGGAGCGATGAGCGATTTAGCTCTGCAAAGAGCCAAAATAGCTCTGGTAAACTGAAAAAGAGCTCTGGTTAAAAAACACAATAAAATACAAAAAAATTCTACGCGAGAAAGTCACACTTTTAAAACACCAAATCCAAAAAGAGCTGTGAACAGCGATATACTTTTCTGCAAGACCCACAGACATGAAGAAGTACAAAGTACAGACAAAGCTTATTCAAATGAATGTTAATTGCATTTAAACTTTCATTGCATTTAAACTGTGGCCATTATTAATGCAGCAGCATGATCACTCAAGATCTGTCAATAGCAGTCTACACACACTTGCACCAATAGAAAACCAGGAGGCACTCTTTTCTGTAGGTTCCTGTTTCCAAGGTTTGTAAATTTCAAAATTGAAATAGCGGTCTATTTCTTTTTTCGAATTATGAACCCAGTTTCATTTTTGGAATTATGAACCCTGTTTTATTTTTGGTATTACAAACCCTATTACAGTCTTGGAATTATGAACTCTGTTTCATTTTCAGAATTATGAACCTTGTTTTGTTTTTTGAAATTACCAATCTTGAAGTGATATTCCCCTTCAGCAGCTCTATGAGACGATCCTCTGGAGAAACAAACCTTCAGAATAACAAACCTTTTGGATTAATATATGCATTTTGATTATTACCCTACAGTACAGATACAGTGAAACCTGCTCTAGCGACCACCTGTATAGAAGAACCACCTGTCTATAAAGGCCATAATTTTTGTTTCCCTTGAAAAGTGTTTCCCATAGAAACATGTATTAAAGGAACCTGTACATAAAGACCACCTGCTCATAAAGAACGCTTTTCTTGTCTCCCTTGAGTGGTCTTTATATACAGGTTTCACTGTATTATTCTTTTTAAGATTCAACGAAAAATTATTACTAGAATCAGCTTGGTCCCAGAAGGTTTTTTTAGGGTCTGTTTATTATGTGAATAAGAACATTCATGAAAATGACCAGTTTTGATGTGTACATTTTATATAGGGCATCAGGACTGTTACTGATCCATATACTTCATGTATTTCTCCCCCCTAGTCCTCCATTACCAATCATTTTATTTTCAACCACTCTCAATCGAACGTTCATGCTTTCTACGATGCCAGTCAGGGTTTTGTGCTCGCATTCCTTTACTATAATACCATAGCAGAGGTAGAAGGCCGTAAGTAACGTCATGCTACATGTCCAGACGAACGAAAGGACTTGGTTGACGCTCCCAAAGGTTAACGACAGAAGGAGAAGGAAAAAACAGAACAGCGCCCTCACAAGAGACCACTTCTGATCAGATTTGACCTTTCTGATGTTGTTCGTTAGAAGCAAGATGGCTTCCTTCAGGTGATCTGGAAGATGTTGCCGGGGTAACCCATCCTCCTCAGGGTTGTTCTTGTTTGAATTCTCCCATGATGCATCATCTCCCTGGCCTTGAGAATCTGTAATCACAAATAACATTTTGAAAATAAAAAATCATCATTTATTCTATATTTCAGTGTTTTCATTTTTTCAATTCCTATTTCACAAGAACCTAGACTCATATTATAAAAGACATCTATTCTTGTAGAACATTAAAAATCCTCATGTTTATGATATAAAGGGAGAGCTAAAGAAAGAAAAGAATAAGTCCAAATATCACTCCAGTCCATTGTATGGTTTCTTTCTAATAAATGGTTGTTTTGTGCACTGTTTGTTGCCTAAGCAGCAGATTAACCAGTTGTATAATTGTTCAAAAAAATCTTCAAAATGTCAAGTACCATGAGCCACATAATATCAAGGTTCTGACTAAATGACATTTAATCAATGTGGTTTCCTTCTAACAATGGCTGTTTCTTTTTTAATCGAAAGAGACTTTATTCATATAACGCACCTTCAAAGTGAGAAAGATGTCATATGCTTGTTAGAAATTGAATATTATATGAAAGCTTAAAAAAAACATTGAAATGCTTCGAGTTCTCATATTCATGACAAATTTTCAGATTAAAATTAGTACGAGAAATAGATGAAACTATTATGTACCTTAAAGGCATCTATTTTTACACCACATGAAAATAGATCTTGATTATGGCACTTTCCAATCAAACTAAATACTATTATTGTAGCAAACTGATTAGGGTTAGACTGTCTGCTTACAGATAAAGCTGAGTTCTGATCATGAGATTACATTATGAAAGAAACTGTCTCAAAGCAATACGCCAGTTCGTAATTACAATTTGCGCATGTGCAGACAAAGGTCATTTATACAGAGTACAAAATTTTGACCTTTATACACTGTCATTTTGTGCAGAACTGCACACACATGTGGCATGAATATTCGGCCCGAACATTTCAGCTATTTCTCATCATGTTTCAAATATGAGGGCATTTGAAAAGCCATCCTTTTCAGGGGACATTTCTAGTATGATATTCTTCCAAACTGACATAAACAGAATGAGAAAGCTCACAAAATCATTTTTACCTCTCCCAGAACCCCACCTTCTCTTTCATGCATAGCTGACTATTAACAAATTATGTTATGATATTATTTGTTCTAGCAACATCATGACAAATTTCCTGTTTACTTCTTGATGAACTATATCTAGAATATTGTATTAAAGATTTAAAGCAGTTTCCCTCAAAATAAAATTTAACTGACCAAAACTCAAGATTAAACAAATATAAACTGGAACAAAGAATGAAATACTGCCAAGAGCTGGAAGACATATTATATGAAGAAATTGCTTCATATATGCCTATGGAAATTTGCTTTAAACAAATTTTAGCAAACTTTAATACTCAGCTGTTAAATGGCATGTTTAATATTTTGCTACTTTTTTTGCTCAAAAAGATGGCAAATTTGCTCCGCTGTATAATGGCAGAAATGATGCATGCACAAACGTATTTCATGCTCACTGCAATACATACATAAGTTAAACAACATGAAATGAACAAGAAGCAAATAAATAAAAACTTTCAAAACAAATGAATACATGCTAGTACAACATAATCTGTTGAGAGTCAGAAGGGCATTCACTTTATTTTAGATTATATGAGTTAACGCCTTTCTAGCTCTCAACAGAAGATATGGAAGAAACCACACCCTTATCAGGTGTTAACTGGAATGCTGACAAAACGCCCTCATGGTCTGAATAGTGCAAATCTGTGCCCGGAATCATTCGTAGAGCAAGCGTGGTTTTCAGGCATCTGACTGAGTAGCTGCCAAAAGACTGGTAGCAGATGTAGTCGATCCTTTCTCCGTTGTTGGTATTCATATAGTACAGCGTCTGGCTGAAGGCAAGATCATTGTCCGGTCTTTCATTCGTCATCCCATCAGTGTACTGGTGTAATGGTGATGGAATGTTATTGTTATTGTTATATGTGTAGAAGCAATGTGAAAATGTGTATTAGCATGTATATGGATAGCAAACCAATGAATGCAACATAATGCAAATAAATTTAATAATGCAACATAATCATTAATCAGAAGGAAAAAAAAACATTTAAAGAGAAGGTTGAGTTCTGGGAAAGGTAAACAATTAATTTGTGAGCTTTATCATTCTCTTTATGTTAGTTAGGAAGATTATCATAGTAGAAATGTCCCCTGAACAGGATTGCTCTTAAAATGCCCGCACATTCAAAATATGACAAGAAACAGCTGAAATGTTCGGGCCAAACATTTGTGTATAGTCCCATACTCCCATATACACATTTCTGTGTGCAGTGCATGTGACTCTCAGCAGGATTGAGTTTATTTCTTATCATTTGGGTGATTCCAAAACCTTACAGCATACACCAATTATTATGTGCTATATAATAAACCTTTCCCAATGGTTTTGAGACAATTTCTTTGACAATTCAATCTCATGACCAACTCTACCTTTAAAGAGAAGGTTGAGTTCTGGGAAAGGTGAAAAATAATTTGTGACGTTTTTCATTCCTTTTATGTCAGTTTGGAAGAACATCATATTAGAAATGTCCCCTGAAAAGGATTGCTCTTCAATTTCCCTCATATCATAAGGAAAAGGAGTATGGTAGGAGAAAGAGGAAAAGGAAAAGGAGGAAGAAGAGGAGGAGGAGAAGAAGAAGAAAAAGAAGAAGAAAAAGAAGAAGAAAAAGAAGAAAAAGAAGAAGAAAAAGAAGAAAAAGAAGAAGAAAAGGGAAGGCGAGCCATAATGATTAGTGTGCCAATGTGATATAGATTTAGGTTTAGAGTTGGAATAGGATGTTAGGGTAGGTTCAGGGTTGGGTTACGATTAGTTATGTGTAGTGTTTGGTAGAGAGATGAAGTGAGGAATTAGGTTAGAGTACGAACTGACACTGCAGCAATTGTTGCGGAAGCATTTTAACATACAATCAGCTTGATAGGCCTCACTAACAAAACAAAAAGAAACATTAATACACATCAAAAACATGGCTTGCATGGCTCTAACAGCAATCCTTTTTAAAGTAGGGAGCCACGCATAATTAATAAAGCATCATTCCAGTACCTCGCCTCTTGCAAAGAGTCAGAGAAGCCATGAAAGCTTCGTGATCAGAAAAAGATGCCCCCTTCTCTGGATTCCTTACACATCTGCTCTCATTGCATGTCACATGGAGCATTGGAGAGGAGCGATAGGTTATGTAATCAATCCTCTCCCCATCACAGTGAGCATAGCAGCGAGTATTGTAGGAGGTGTACTCATTACCAGACCACTCCACAGTTTGGCTTGGAGTGCCCTGTCAAACAAAGGGGCAAGTTAAAGCCAACGCAAATTGCACATCTTACAAGATAATAACCAGATTTCGGAAGAAATTGCAGTTGGACTAGATATAGATATTCTACCCAAATATTGTTATAATAGAGTCATGAGTTATGCTGTGGTTTTTATTCTTGGCCAGGCACCTCACTGATTCAGGAGAGAATGGGTTCACTTGACGATTTGCTGGAATATTTGCTTGAAGATACAACTGATTTGTTTCTTCAAGTTTGGAGTTGAGGCAGCATCTAAGGTTTGAAACCAATCGTCCAAAAAGCAAATGATAAAATCAACAATCACACAAACCTTTTAACAATAATTTAGACATCAATGATGGATGAAACAAATGTCTGATTTCTCAATAATTTACTATGGTTCCAACCTTTCTGATTGTTGAATTTCATAAAATTCAGCATTTGTCTGCTTGACTCAATTTAAAATTTGTATCTAATAGGTAAATCTTAAAACATTGTTAATGGGCAAATCCAAGATAATGTCTCAAAAGTAACATATCAAATGAAATCATAGATTATAGTTTTATCCAGTTACATTTCATTATCCCACTAACACTGTTACGTAATATATTGATCTTGGATTTGCCCTTAGCAATTAAAAGGCTGTTGGGTAACACATATTAATGTACTGTGTATGCCATATATTTACCGGACATAATTTTTCACAAAAGGGACTAACCACACTATTTCGCGAGTGGTTAAATTCGCGACCCACTCGCGACTCGCGAAAATAAAAACCCCACGAAATATATGGCGTATACAGTATTTTCAATGTATTTCATGTGCAATTAGGCATCATGATTTTTCAGAACCACCACCATGATGATGTACATGTAGATGATTCACAGCAATGGCACCATATAGGGGCCTATCTGTTGACCCTTTCAGGAAAGGAATTATTTAAGGGCTAAACTGATCACATTTCGTTCTTCAAATTGGCAATAATACTATATTTCTTTTAGTGCTACATGGTTCTAATAAGGTGTAATGTCTTTAAGAACAATACATATGGTTAAATTGAAAAAATTGCCCATTTTGATGACAAACAATGATTTTGAACCTCTCAATGTGTTGCCAATTTAAGTATTTCAAAGGCTTATTCTCGTTTTTAAAATTCCTGGCATCAAACTTAATATGGTTATGCAATAAAAATGGACATAGTATGTGCAGAAATCTTTGCTCGTTCTACTCATGCATTGGTATATTTTTAAGAGCTCTGAATAAAAAGTTATTGAGCCAAACCACAAAATGTGGTCAATTGTCTCGAAAGGGTTAAAAACATACCTCTTTATTTCCCCTCGTCTCCCAAGCATCCAATAAACCAGCATTGGTGACAGCAAGCTTGGTAGCAAGGGAGAATGGTTCTGAGTTGAAGTCACCTGTTACAAGCACAAGATCAGCAGACCCTGAGGTTAACCTCACAAACTCGCTGAGTTCGTAGAGCTGCGTCAGTCGATGCGTCAGAAACTCATCTTTCTCTGGGATGTTTGATGGTGCATAGAGAGCATGGGCCTGAACATTTAAACAAGAGAATATCCAGAAATATGCAGGTTTATTGAAGACTTAGCATGTCTACACTGACATTTATAAGAAATGGAACAAACTGTTGATTAGAAATGATTCATGCCAAGAAATTTAGATGACTACCCCGAAACAACTGCTCCCAGACAGCTACCCCTTGAACAACTAAACTTCCCCCTCCCCCCCCGAAAAACTACTCCATGGAATGCTACCCCTGAACTACTACATCCCTTGGTGCCAATATCCCCTAGGACAAGTACCCCCCCCCCCCCGAAAAACTACTCCATGGAATGCTACCCCTGAACTACTACATCCCTTGGTGCCAATATCCCCTCGGACAAGTACCCCCCCCCAAAAAAAAAAAAATACTCCATGGAATGCTACCCCTGAACTACTACATCCCTTGGTGCCAATATCCCCTAGGACAAGTACCCCCCCCCCCGAAAAACTACTCCATGGAATGCTACCCCTGAACTACTACATCCCTTGGTGCCAATATCCCCTAGGACAAGTACCCCCCCCCCCCCCCGAAAAACTACTCCATGGAATGCTACCCCTGAACTACTACATCCCTTGGTGCCAATATCCCCTAGGACAAGTACCCCCCCCCCCCCGAAAAACTACTCCATGGAATGCTACCCCTGAACTACTACATCCCTTGGTGCCAATATCCCCTAGGACAAGTACCCCCCCCCCCCCCCCGAAATATCACCATAAAGTACCCAAAAATAACTACTGCTGTAAGACAATCCCCTACCCCATCCAAAACCTACCCCTAGGACAGCTCCCTCCTTATAAAGACAATTACCGACAATACTTGGGGGGAGTTGGAATGGTTACATGTCATTTTTCCCAAGTTTCATAATTCATAAGGTTCATATTTCTTGAGGCTTGTCACTCCGACAGTTCGTAAGTCTGAAAATGAAATAGGGTTCATAATTCCAATAATGAAGTAGAGTTAATATTTTTGAAGGTTCGTAATTCTGAACAGTTATGTAGGGCTTTATTGAACCTTTGAAATAATGAACCTTCAGAGTAATGCATCATATATTCAGAATAATGAACCCTATTTCATTTTCGGAATTATAAACCCACTGCTATGGGAAATTTGTGTTTCGGAATCATGAACCTTCAGATAAAGGACTTAGGTAAAGTTCGACTTCGAGTTATGCAAGGTTAACTGTATCTAACCCAAAACGAACATCTGATCTAAAGCAATGCCGCTGGCCACTCACTGACTATAGGTCTTCTTACATGTGTATTGTAAACATTCACGATCATCCCTTCCACATCTATTTTGCACAAGGCTACCATCTTGGAGACAAACCAATCTCCCATAGTCACTTTGTGGGCGTAGCCATTCAGGGAGTACGGACGGTAAAACGTGTCGACGATCGGCCATTTTGAAAACATACAGAGCCCACCATTGAGCATGCCCCTGGATTACAGGGAGAAAAGGAAAACAAAGATCAAAGTAAACAAGCAATGATTGCTACTTCTGGTACTGGTACAAAATTAATGATTTGAAATGTTTCCATCAACCACACCCACTCCTATCCATTTCCCTATAAGTATACATGTAACTAGAAGAAAAACTAGAAACACAGACAGACATACAGAGAAACAATGCTAATTGAACTATATAATATACAGAAAGAATGACAGATAGACAGGGAGAGGAGGGAGAGAGAAAGAGAAAAAGAAGGGAAGAGAGAAGGGGGTAGGGAGAGTAAGGAGAGATATAGAGGAAGAGTCTAGAGGGGGAGTGCAGACAGACATGGAGAGGGGGTGGGGGGGGGGGGTGTCGGGAGAGGGTAGATGCAGAGAGATCCAGATAGAAAGACATATAAGAAGAGGTCAGAAAGACGGACAAAACAGAGAGAGAGAGCGAATTAGAGGGGGGAGTGAGGGAGACAGAAATGAAGTGGAAAAACTCTTTACTTACATTCTAAAGTAGAAGCTATAGGGTAGGACTGCTTCAACAGTGGACTTTATCAGCTTGTAATCTTCCAAGACCCAGATCTTGAATAAAAGAGGTCACAAATACAGTTACCGTAAAGCAGATAATAATGAGAGCCAGAAGGGTGTTAACTCTGTGTTAAAATTAAATGAGTTAATGTCCTATTGGCTCCAACAGATGATAAATATTAATTGTATCTATAGAGCAATCTAATACAGAGTGTTGGTCAGGTGGCAAAAAGCAAAAGACCCTATTAGAGCTCAAGCTATAAAGAGCTTATCAGCCTCTTTAAATGTAAGGTTGAGTATTAGTCATACAATTACACTGAAAAAGAAACTTTCTAGAAGCAACTGGAAAATGTTGGTTATGTATAAGAATTGGTGTATATTGTTGGGTTTTAGAATCATCAAAATTTCAAGAAATTAACTCAATCTTGCCGAAATTCTCATTAACTGCACACAGAAATGGGTATTTCTGTGTGCATACGTGTATGGGATAAAGTTTTCAGCTATTACTCATCGTATTTTGATTATGTGTGCATTTGAAGACCAATCCTCTGTGATGACATTTCTTCTACGATATTTTTTTCCATAAACAGAACAAACATATCAGTTTTCACCTTTACCAGAACTGAACAGATTCTGCTCTTTACCCTATTTTTGAAATGAATATACGTTTTAAACCCCCAAATCAATTAATTCCTATATGATAAGAGCATAAGACATAAGTAAATACCTCTTGTAGTGCTACAATATCATAGGCTCCACGTGCTAACTCTTTAGCGATGTGTTGCATACGTTCTTTCTTATGTTTACTCCCACCAAATGGAAGACCCCTAAATCATAAAAATGAACAATAATGATAGATTATAGTTTAGCATCAACAAAGAGCATGAAAATCAGACAAGGACTAATTAGGCAGACATATGGGTTTGCACTTTGCTTTAATTTGCACATACCAATTTCATTAAAAAATGAATTGAGACTTTTGTAAAGCAACAGGAAAATTTGTCGTACACATTTCATCTTGTGCACTATTGCACTTCCCTGTACTTAAGTTAAAGGAAACCTCACCCCAAGAATTAAAAGTAGTTGTGAAGAAAGATGAATTTATTTCCTGCCTATTAATCTACAATATTCCTTACGAAAATGCACAAGAGATATACATGTATACATGTATATGAAGATATTCTTGGTATGTTGTAAGATCTGTTAACATGACATGGGCGATGCCATTTTCTTAATAATGTGACGTATCAGGCAAAGTTGTATATGTATCATGGGCCAAGCTTTTGTCAGAGAGACATTTGAATTCAATAACAAAACCTATCCTTTTTAATGAGGGAAAATCAAAGCTGACAAGGCAAAAATAATATCTGGTGGAAAATATTTAAAGAGGGGGAAAATTTAACTCCTTTATTCAAAAGCAATGAAATATAGCAATGTCAAATCAATTCTATTTATGCAAAACCTTTACCCCGCAAGAACCACAATATTTATGCAATTTGCGGTCTGACAATTATAGTACAAAAGATAATAGCACCACAGACACTTGGGAAGGAAGCATCCATTAATTTGAATAAGTTAACTTGCTAATCGACTTCACTTAGTACATGTACATGTACACAAGAAAATGGAGATGCCCATGTCGTGCTGAAAACCTTACATTACATTCATAATATCTTGATTTATACATGTACCTCTCTCGTACACTTTGATGGGGAATCTTGTAAGTTGACATGCAAGAATACAATAAATCTCTCAGAATAACTACTTTTATTTCTTGGGGTGAGGTTTCCTTTAAGCTGATTACTTAAGAGTAAAAATTTGGAGTGCTACTGTTTGTTCAAGGTTTTTTCTTTATAATTTTTTTTTTAATCATAGACTAGTGGAAAAAATAATATAATCTTGCCAATCTTGCCTGAGAGTGAGAGGGAGACATCACACACTAGTAGCTCGATTGGTCATTCAAAGATGTCGGCACACAACAAGAATGGCAAAATTTTGTCATCTTTTTCACTGTCATATAGACTATATGTTATGGTAAGGAATATCCCCGAATGCATGAGCAAAAAAAACAACAGCAATACAAACCGCACACAAATGGCTAAACATGGGACCGAGATGAAGCTAGTTGCAAAAATAAACTGCTCAAAACTGTTGAATGTTAGTTCTAATAGTAATTATGACATGGATCGATCAATAACTCACCAGCAATTCAGTGTGACTACTTTTAGCTCCATATTGACTTTGTTAATCATGAAATCGGACGATGTAATTAACAGAAATCGAAGGTTGTATGGTCTGCTAACTTCGTTGCCTCCTAAAAAATTGCTGGCTGAGTCGTCGATCACGATCTTTCGCTCGCGCCGTGACCGCGCCGGTGGCGCGGGCGGCGCAGGGGCCAAGCTCAGGCTTAGTATAGTAGCCGCAGCATAATGCTGATGGCCTACGTGTGATTGGTTTCAGCTCAGCTGGTGGGCGTGGTCAATACCCAAAGATTCAGGCAATCTATACCATGCGTCTCAAAAAAAAACTTTACACTTTTGAAATGGCTGCCAAATAAAAAATATATATGATTCTGGGGGAAAAGGTTTATATGTATGGATAGCTCATGGACACAACTTTCATATGACACCAAAAAGTCCGAAAATAATTCATGTTTGGGTGAGCACTGCTCACTTTTGTAAAGGGTATGAAAATTAGGTTGCGCAGGAATTAGCCTTCCAATTTGTGAGAGGCGAGTCCTTTGGACATGGAGCTTATACAAAATTGAGGTTGATATGATAAATTCATGATCAATTCCCTCAATTGCGATCAGTTTGGGTTTGCTGAGTGAATTTTATGGTTTATTTGATTTACTTAATACCCAGGTGGGATTATGTAAATTGAATATTCAAATACGGTTTGTTGAAAAAGGGAATGACACAGATGTTTACTACTTATTCTTCAGCTGTCAAATGGGTAATAACAACAAGTCCAAATTTGGGAAATGATAGAATTCGGGATAAGGGAAGGTGGTCTGGATATTTTGGAGTGGAGACCAATGCATATGAATTGTCAAGATATGCACCAGCACACCCAGGAAGCGAGAGAGAGAGAGGGGGGGGGGGGCATATGTCCTCTTGACCCTTATCCCACTGATCCACGCAACAAAGTCCTACCCTATCTCACCTCCCCTGCAACATGTACCATCACCCCATCCTGACTCCCGTGAACACACCATTGAGTCTACCAGGGAAAGTTACAATGCTACAATAATAAATGCAATTCCTGTTCACTCATGCATAAAATTTTGATTTAATAAACCATAAAATTCACTCAGCAAACCCAAACTAATCGCAATTGATCATGAATTTATCATATCACCCTCAATTTTGTAAGCTCCAAAGGACGGTCAAAGATTATTTTAAAAATCATGATCATCAATATCATCATGATCATCATGCACGATCATTTTCATCACCATCATCATCATCGATCATCATGCATCGTCAACATGATCATCATCGTCATCATTATCATCATCATTATCATCATCACCACCGTGAAGCAAAGAAAAAGGTTATCACACATTTTTAGCTCTCTTTGTCCTTCAAAATTCCCTGGCAAGGAAAAGAAAAATGTTATCAGTTCAATAAGGGGGCACAATTTTAAAAAGAGGGGGCACAATGTACACCTTTCTTTCAAAAGGGGGAGGAGGGCACGGGCCGGAAAGGTGCCCCCGGTCCCCCTAAATCCGCCACTGATCACCATCATCATCATCATCATCATCTTCTTCATCATCATCATCATCATCATCATTCCCATCATCATCCCCATCATCCCATCATCATCATCATTTTCATCTTTAGTGATCCTCGCCCTTCTTCTCCTTCTTCTCCTTCTTCTCCTCCTTCTCCTCCTCAAATTCATTATTTTCATTCGTACAACTATAGTCAAGCATTAAACTTAAGCAGGTAGGCCTATATAGGCGACTGAATTTCATAATTTTATTTCTCTTTATTCCCCACCCCCGTGAAACCTTCATCGAAGTAATAGTGTAATACAGATAAATGTTGATTCATACTCATTGTGCAATAGTACTTATTGTAAGTTACATTTTCGATTATCACATATATATTTGCCACTCTTTAAGTTCTGCAGTTACCATAGTAATAGTGATAATTCATAAATAGACCAATTTACACAAAATGCATAAAATTTATATATTCAAGTCTGAGAATTTCGACAGAAAATAAGAATATAACCTAAAGATTATATATTTAAACATGGCTCTTTGTTTTCCTCCAAATATGATGATAGCAAAATAAACACTGTCCCTGAATTCACTCAAAGTTTTAGTAATTTGGTCTTGCGCAAGCCTTTTCAAATTTGTTTTTTCCTCCAACGAGACTGAATAAGAATTGTACTATTTCACAGTAATTATAATACACACATGCTTATAGAGTATACACCACACAAATACATAATGCACAATGATACTTTATGAAATTTAAATAATCTTACACAGTAAATTTTAAATATGAAGCCAGCTTCCCAGTTTATTACACACAGGAAAACTTTTTTTTCTCAACACTTCGACAGCTGGTCCCAAGAATAAAATCAATGAAAGTTATATGCCTACCAATGATGAAAATAATCCTAATAATAGTTGAAGTTATATAAAACGCCCTGTTTTAATGGTACAAAGAGCTGAATACGACATGTATTATTACATCTATAATAGGCTTTAGCAGGAATAAACACGTAGATAAATCCTGGTATTCTGTTAATAAACGCTACGCAATATGCGCCTCTTAACATGGGTAAAGTCTGGGGTCTTTTAAGGTAGGAGAAAGAGAGAGAGAGAGAGAGAGAGAGAGAGAGAGAGAAAAAGATTTTTTTTTTTTTTTTTTTAATTGTCAAATTTCGATTGAAGTTTGACGAGGACCTGCATGAGAATAGTCAACTCATCTCTGACATTATTGATGACCTCACAAACGTCACGTGGTGACTTCAGGACTTCAACACTCGATGTGTAGGGGTCGTAGCGTACTTCGAACGGACGCTTGATGGTTGCGGCAAATTCCCTATTTTGAGGAGGGAGATAAAAGGAGGGGGGTGGTTAGAATGTTAAGATAAATTGCATAATGATAGGCCTATCCTTCAAGCTTTAAAAGCTGTAATTGTCTAGTTACTACAGCCTAAACAATCATTCATATTGTGATGAGGGGACAGGAGAGTCGCTAGACAGACTGAAAGGGGGGGGGGGGCGTCGGACCAAATTTAATGACAAAATCACCCACCCTCCCTTCTAAAGAAAAAGAAAAAAAAAGAAAATTCCGCAGAATTTTCAAATACAGTGGTCAGATTTTGAAAAATGCCGACAGAGGTTTCAAAATTTTGTCAAGGCAAGGTTAAAGGAAATTAAAAGCAATTCATATTTTTTTAGATTTACCACCAAGACTTACAAATTCTAAATTGGCCGACGGAAAATTGAGAGTCACATTCACAACCCCTACCCACTTTAACGACGCTCCTGTGAGGGAGGACTGATACTAACCTCATTTGCTGTTTGGCTTCCTCGAAGCTCTTAGAGATGAAGTAAGCTTCCTGGTAGGTCGTAATTAAACATTCTTGCTTGGACGTCACGTCGGGGCTAAACGGCAGTACCTTGGCATCCGCTGACAGAGCATGCTGGGTAAGAAGGTGTAAATATTTATTTTCAAATTATATTTCACAACGTAGGGTTGTACATGAAAATGAGATGCAATTTCCTAACTTAAAGTTGATGATACAGACGAAATAGGAGGTGTCGTGCCACATCAATTTTACGTTTCTGTCTGCATGCTTGTACATAAAAGTTTGCCCGACATCTCCACCCTCCACACCACTGAAATACAACGAATTTGATTTTTTCCCCCTTCTTATTTTATTTTTTTGTGTGTTGTTGTTGTTCTAGCTGTTATGGGTTTCGTTCAGGATGTTATATTTTTATATGAAACCATTTTTGAAAATATACTTCCACAATGAAAGCTCCACTTATATTATTTTGGACAATTTTAAGTTAATTATTATAACTTCATGGTGATCAGTTCTCTTTTCTAAATGTATTCATGTAAAGTAATGTTTCCTTTATTGTGTAAACCCTTTATTCTACACTTTTCTGTATTTGTTTCATATGTATATCTCCATTTTCGATTGTTCCGTTTTTGTGTTGTTCCTTTAAGAGTGGAAAATAAAGTTCAAGTTTAAAGTGAAAATTCAAATCGATGACTGCATCGCTCACCTTGAGTTCTCCGATGGAGGATAGAAGACCAGCCCCATAAGCTCTCGTCTGACCATCCTGTTTGCACAGCCCAAACTCCACTGTGAAGAAATAACACTGTGTGAGGGGAAAGGGGAGGAGAAGTTAGTAGAATTTGCCTATATTATAGGCGCTAAATAATCACGATATTAGAAAAAAAGAAGAAATAATCAGCAATAAAAAGATCTGACATAAGAAATAGCTTTAATAAATTTAATACAAAAATGTATAAGGGAAAAGTGTGTCTTTACACTCCGCAATTAATCAAGGAATCATCACTTACAATATGATCAATGCATTTCTGTATTCACCTTCATAATTATCACCAATCTATACCTATAGTATAAGTATAAGTGAAGTATTCACATAATGCGCTATATAAATTTTAGACTGCGGCACATTTTACCAAACAACATCCTCCGTATGCTTTACAATTCTCTTATTCTACCATATCTATCATACTGCAACCTGGCCTGGGAGAACTCTACAACCTCCAAATTGCAAAAACTAATCACTCTACAAAACAAAATAATTCGTATAACTACAGGTACTGCTCCCCGGTGTCACGTCGACCATTTGTTCAAACAATTTAACATACTAAAATTTACCGATATAAATAAACATCAACAAAGCATTTTTATGTAGAGATGTACAAACAATTAATTTCCTGAAGAATTTTGTAATCTCTTTCAATTAAATTGTACGATTCATAAATACGAAACCAGACACGCAAATCACATCCATCTACCCAAGCACAGAACCCTATTATTCCAACATAATATCCGGTACTCAGGACCCAAGCTGTGGAACCTTATCCCTGACACAATAAAATACTCCGCATCTCTCGCTAGCTTCTCAAGAAGGATGAAAAAATATTTCACTTCATCTTACAAATAATATGGTTTAAGACACTTCCCCACCCTCCATTGTATCTATTCTCTCTATTCTTTCTTCTCTCTGCCTCTTCGTGAAAATTTCTCTTTTCCGTACAATTCTCATGTTGCATCTCCATTCTCCCCCTCTTTTTCCTCTTTCCCCTTCTTTTTCTTTTCTTTTTTTTTCCTCCCCTTTTTTCCCCTCCAATCAAGCTCAGCGGTCTCTTTCTTTTTTTTTGTATGTAGTTATTTTCTTTTTATATATTTATTATGTAATAATGTATTATGTACTAAGGGCACCCTCGCCCCAAGCTTTTGCTTTTAGAGGTGTGTCCTCCAACTATGCATGTACCACATTAGTGTATATTTTGTCATATTTTTTTGTTCAAAATACATGTACATTATTTTGCTCATTTATTACTTTGTATATATCATTGTATATTGAAATGTTGGAAATAAATGTCTTTAAATTGAAAAATTTGAATTGAAAAAATGTAATATACTATTATTATTATTATTATTTGTTTATTATTGTGCAATTGCACCACTACAAGACTATGGCAAATACAGAAATATATAAATATAACTGCTGTAATATTAGACATTCTCTTACCGTTGTTAGCTTATTGATTTCCTCATCTGAAGCACCCAGAGATGCCAAACCAATCTCCTAAAAGAACAATCAAGTAGAAAAATAAATCATTACAACAAAGATATTGTTAGTAGACATTTATATCCTCATGCACACAGTATCCTGATGAATACACTCTACAAACACTTCCATATAATGTTTGGTAACACCAAGGAGGTATAAATCCAGTGGCGTATCCATGATTTTGTAAAAGGATACGCCCCCTGCCCCCCTTGGGTATGCTAGTGTATAAATCTATCCTAAAATGTTCTTTCCAGGAACCATGCCACAGCTACTGGGTCACGGGGGCGTGTCCCCTCTCCATTGAAATGATTCCCAAGCATTAGGATGCTGTAACACCATCACTCAATTGGGACCATTGGAAAGCAATTTTCTGCCGAGAAGCCCGATATAAATTATCCTCTCTTTTTTTTCTTTTTCTTTTTTTTAGCTTACCTGCGAAAATTGAGCAAAACTTCTGTCTGCTAGCAACGGTACATGGCCGAGAAGATCATGGCAACAATCCCTAAGGGGAAAACGACAAAATTAAAATGAATAAATCAAGGAACAATGATGGGTGATGGGCAAATGACGAATGTTTAATTGCATCAGCACAATAATTTTTAAAAATACTACTCTTGTCGTGGAGGTGTTGTGGTTTAGTGGATAAGTCACCGGACTATGAAAAGCACGGTACGGGGTTCGAATCCCTGCCTGAGCAGTTTGCACTATATCCTTTTTAAAGACATTATTCTACAATTGCCACACACCACCCAGGTGAAGTAAAATGGTACCCGGTAGGAAGAAATTCCTTGAATGCTTAAGCACCTTATCATGGTAGCAGGGCTAAAACCGGGCAGTGATATGATGCAGGTCTCTCAGGTAGAAAGGTAGCAATCAATACTGATGAGGCTACCCTGCATAAGTATTTTCTTCTTCTTCTTCTTCTTTCTTCTTCTTCTCCTTCTCCTTTATTCTTCTTCTTTTTCTTCTTTTCTTCTTCTTTTTCTTTTTCTTCTTCTTCTTCTTCTTCTTCTTCTTCTTCTTCTTCTTCTTCTTCTTCTTCTTCTTCTTCTTCTTCTTCTTCTTCTTCTTCTTCTTCTTCTTCTTCTTCTTCTTTTTCTTCTTCTTCTTCTCATTAATATTAATATTATTATAATGATAACACCTAAGTCGAAGATGAGTTTTGTCCTAATCTCTAACTATGCTATTTATATACATCGGATATCTGGTCAGACGTATTATTCTAAGAGAAAACAGTCAAATCGGAAGAGGCACTCACGGTTCTGGTGTGTAAAGCGGATCCGAAGAGTGTCGGACATATTGTGTGCAGTGGAATAACCGAAACGCCAAACCGGCAAGGAAATCTCTGGAAGATAGGTATCCGGCAACCGGTCTGATCTGAAAGCCAGTTCGCTCTAGAAAATAAATAACACGTGTATGAGTATTATTGTAATAGCAGATGTATGATATCTGTTATAAATACAACGGTTTACAATTTTCTGAACCAAAATAAATAACTTTGCTATGTTTTTCGATTCGTAATCGGTCTAATCCTCGTTAAGAATGCTTTACTTAAAAAAGGGTAAACTAACTTTGCTATCGCAGTGACAAATTTGTGACTTTATACATTCTTAACCTAAAAACTTGGCAAATACACATTTGGCCTAGGTATTTTCGAACTTAATATTGTTTTTGTTTTTAGATATTTGAACATTAAAAAATTAACATGTTCTCCATTTACGATACAACCTTCTGTGTATGGGTTAATACAATTATACATTCTTTTTTAAATAGTCTTCAAGTTGAACTCTCGCCTTCAATGCATGAAGAGTTTCACACTATCCAAATTATATCAAATCGTAGTAGATTTCGTCGACATAATGTACGGACTCTATATTACGAGGGAAAGGATGAATTAATTCATTGGGAAAAATTATGTGAATAATATACAATTATAATGTGAATGTGACTTATATATGTCAAGCATCTTCCCTTACCTTTGAGAAACCTCGATACGTCTTCCAATTGCGGTATTTTGTCCTCTCTGTATTATGCCCAAAACAAATACAACATGGAATCAATTGAGTTTAACAACAGTTGATTTCATTGAACTAATAGTTTAAACGATGTTCAGACATGTATTGTTATGACTGCAGAATTATAATATGCCTAATAATACAATATTGTGACGTATCTTGCCAGCATGATAGTGAATCCAATGTTTCAACATCTATCGGTGACGTAAAATGTATATGCTTTAATGATACAGACTTTAAATATTTTATAACGTCATGTCTAATCGGACCTCATAATGTTGAAAGTAATATTGCAGCAAAATTATATAAAAGTATATTCTTAATGAATTGTGTTTTTGCCAGGGGCGGCGCTACAGGGGGGGCAGAGGGGGCGACCGCCCCCCCCCCCATGATTTTTCAAGTAGTGAAAAGGGGGGGGGAAAGAAAAAAAGGAGGAAGAAAAGGGAAGAAAAGGGAAGAAAGAAGAAAGAGGAGTATTAAAAAGAGAGGTCTTAAACATATAACTCTATATTACCCCTGTTATTTAATGGAGAAAAAATATGACGTCATCTTTAGGTCGTCTTGCCCCTCCTATCAAAATACCCTGGCGCCGCCCCTGGTTTTTGCCATAGCATATTACCGAACAACAGGGTCGAAATTTCTCGACCAAGAGCTGTAGGTCTATCATGACAAAGATGGGAGAGAATGGGGAAGGGGGGGGGGGGGGCAATATTTTACTTTTCCCATATACATACATATATTATTACGTTTTAACTGTTATCCTGTAGGATGGTTAGATTAATAAACAAATAAACAAACAAATGAATAAGAAAGAAAAAAATAAACAAAATAATAAATAAATAAATAAAAGGACCCGGAAAATGAATCGACCCCTTCCTAGTTAATATTCATATTGTGTGGGACACAGTCTCCAAAGATCATGTATCACCATGCCAGCTTTGTAAACCAATGAGTAGGTCCCCTGTAAATATGGCTTACCTGTACACACCATCTCTCTTCAGAATGATGAAGTTTCTCATGTATTCTTCACATGCATGTGTAGGATATAATCTGTTCAGTTCTGAAAACACTTGACCCCTAGAAACAGCATATGAGAAGAAAATGTTTAATTGGTATTTTCAACAGAGATGTTCAGCATAGTTAATCAACATCGCTGATGTTTAAATTATGAAAACATAACAATAGTGGTTTCTTGCTTAGCGTTTATGATTATAATACCCTACGTAATTTTGAAATTACTAATATTCGATCATTGACCATCAAGTACCTTACATGCGGGTAGGGAGGGGGTCGATTTGAAAAATATATCTTATTCAATATCATTTTCGTGACAAAAATAGATTTTTCACTAAAAAAAGTGTCAATATTTAAAAAGGATAGTTGATATCAGTCGAGCAAGAGACGTCAACCCCTATGCGATATCGTGCCTATGATGATGATGATGATGATGATGATGATGATGAAAATAATCATGATGATGGCGATGATGAAAATGATGATGATGATAATGACAACGATAATTAATTTGCAAAGGTCATGACCCTCAATATCCACTGATCCATGTAAGTTATTTTATACATTTGCTTAAACCTTCGTTTGAGGAAAACTATAAAATGCTTACCATGTATTTGTCTCCTCAGCCGTATACTCCACGCGAGGGATCAAATTACCACTAAGATAGGAAGAAAGAAAAGGAAAACAAAATACAAATGTACAATACATTTCAATCCTTTTTAATATGATAATAATAAGAATAACAAAATCGAACATTTAGGGGCGCTAAATAAAGGAACGTTATACCGCTTACAAAATCACAGATTTGAAGAGAAACGGAATAATTTTCCAGCACTTACATCACATGTATTATGATGGTGGAGTGTTACGTGTCTTCATTGGGTTGTATAATTGTAATTGATTATGAGACATCGAGAGGTCATTAAATTTTTGCAAACCAAATATGTCAGGTTCCCCTAGGGATATGTAACATGATATTAGACGTACTTTCATCTCGTAGGCCAAGGGTGTGTACAGTATATAAACGTCATCACTTATCCCTATGCATAGAATATCACATTTTAGTGTCATAATAGGCTCGCTAGAGACTAATTATTGCGAAAGCCACGAACTTTTATACAAAGTAGATAATTACTTCGGGATATATTGAACGAACCAAACGGTGTCAGTGAAAATTACATCCATGGGTGAAGGGGATATCTATTAGTCTATCTGCCCATGTTGCCATTTACGTAATCATTCATATGGTTCTTTTCAGACGAAAATCGCGTCAATGGTCATTCTACTGTACAAAAATGAAGTTGAATGTAAGTTTCAAGATTTATTTTAATGTTTACACATCACAGTAATTATGTCCAATATACATTTCCCTTAAATTGTCAAAACGGTTTTCCTTTCTCCATTCTTCGATTCAATTTCCCATCATCATGATATTAACTAGTAACCGACGTCACAGTGTAACCATGCACCAACAGCCAATCAAATCACATAAAGGAAGAATTGGGACGGACCAATCTAAACGCTTCAAAGCATAACACGTAAATGAAATTATAGAGAACCAAACTGACTGATGATACCTTCCAAAGTCGTACCCTCCTTCCTTAATTACGAATGTATGTCACTATTATAAGGTATAGATAGGGAGCTAGCGTAAGTATTGTTCTATGTGACGTCATGAAGCTGTAGAAGAACGTTACCATAAATATTTATCTCATGTGTACGTCCATGATTCCTGTGTAAAGTTGAAAATACCATGAAAGCCCTCCAAACATACACAATTGCTAATTGTTTGTTTTTATTTCCGTATAAATCAAAATTTAAGAAAATACATATACTCTTATTTCTATTATCATTATTATTGTTCTGATTATTGATGTTATATTCGAACAACATTATATTCGAACAACGTTCAAGGAATAAATACATACATACATATAAAAAGCAGAAACTATATTACAAAGAAGTACTGTTGGGAGCCCATTATCATTCAACTGCGTATCATTAAAAACAAGTTATCAAATACTGTACCAATCAATGGCGGATCCAGGCAGGGGCGCCAAAGGTGGGCCCCCTTTAATTTTTCTGTTTTGTGATTTTTACCGTGGGAGGGGGATACCCCTCCACACCCTCCGCTCCCTCGCCGCTGGTGCCCCCCCCCCCCTTCTATTTCAAATTCCTGGATCCGCCATTGCAAATAACAATGAATTGTATAAGGATTATATTCTAAACGTCTAAACGAACACGCTCACAAAGTCAGAGATCCGGGCTCCGATCCCCGCTGGTGGCGTTTTTTCAAATTTTGGTAGGTGTTTCCATAGGACACAGGAAGGGGTCAGTATTATTTCATATACTTTCCCTATCAAGCAAAAAAAAAACATATCTGATATGTTTTTGCTTGACCCCCTTTTTACATTATCAAAATACAGGGGCGGCGCTACAGGGGGGGCAGAGGGGGCGACCGCCCCCCTATGATTTTTCAAGTAGTGAAAAAAGAAAAAAAAAAGAAAAAAGAAGAAAAGGAGGAAGAAAAGGGAAGAAAAGGGAAGAAAGAGGAGTATTAAAAAGAGAGGTCTTAAACATATAACTCTATATTACCCCTGTTATTTAATGGAGAAAAATATGACGTCATCTTTAGGTCGTCTTGCCACTCCTATCAAAATACCCTGGCGCCGCCCCTGTCAAAATAACTGATGAATTTTGAGCATCAGAGTAGATCTAGTTAGTTTTTAATTCGAGTCAAGATAAACAGCGAAAAGACGCCGAACATGCCGAGCGGCAACAGGGTTGTCTACTTTAGACATTGTAATTATTTTTTTACTTACTGTTTGTAGTTGTATGCGATGTCGGCGAAGACTTTCCTTCGCTGTCTGTATTCATTGTCTTTGAAGCCCTGCAAAAAAAAAAATGACGACAAGAAAGAAATAATGACGGGTGGAAGCGAGAGAAAGTAGTGAAATGAAGACTGGTTATATGAAAAGTATCATTAGATACTGGCCAAGGAGGAAGAGAAAGATGGCTAGAAGGAGTAGTGGTGACGAGAAGAAGAGTTGTGACGAGAATGAGAACTACAAACAAGAAGCAGAAAGATGGCTAGAAGGAGTAGTGGCGACGAGAAGAAGAGTTGTGACGAGAATGAGAACTACAAACAAGAAGCAGAAAGATGACTAGAAGGAGTAGTGGTGACGAGAAGAAGAGTTGTGACGAGAATGAGAACTACAAACAAGAAGCAGAATGATGACTAGAAGGGGTAGTGGTGACGAGAAGAAGAGTTGTGACGAGAATGAGAACTACAAACAAGAAGCAGAATGATGACTAGAAGGGGTAGTGGTGACGAGAAGAAGAGTTGTGACGAGAATGAGAACTACAAACAAGAAGCAGAATGATGACTAGAAGGAGTAGTGGTGACGAGAAGAAGAGTTGTGACGAGAATGAGAACTACAAACAAGAAGCAGAAAGATGGCTAGAAGGAGTAGTGGCGACGAGAAGAAGAGTTGTGACAAGAATGAGAACTACAAACAAGAAGCAGAAAGATGACTAGAAGGAGTAGTGGTGACGAGAAGAAGAGTTGTGACGAGAATGAGAACTACAAACAAGAAGCAGAATGATGACTAGAAGGGGTAGTGGTGACGAGAAGAAGAGTTGTGACGAGAATGAGAACTACAAACAAGAAGCAGAATGATGACTAGAAGGAGTAGTGGTGACGAGAAGAAGAGTTGTGACGAGAATGAGAACTACAAACAAGAAGCAGAATAGGGGTAGTGGTGACGAGAAGAAGAGTTGTGACGAGAATGAGAACTACAAACAAGAAGCAGAATGATGACTAGAAGGGGTAGTGGTGACGAGAAGAAGAGTTGTGACGAGAATGAGAACTACAAACAAGAAGCAGTATGGTGACTAGAAGGGGTAGTGGTGACGAGAAGAAGAGTTGTGACGAGAATGAGAACTACAAACAAGAAGCAGAATGATGACTAGAAGGGGTAGTGGTGACGAGAAGAAGAGTTGTGACGAGAATGAGAACTACAAACAAGAAGCAGAATGATGACTAGAAAGAGAATGGTGATGAGAGAATGTCGGAAAAAAAAATATGACGAGATAAAAATAAATTGTAATGAGAAAAAGAACGGTGACTAGAAAAGAATTAGGACAGAGGATAGGAAGGAAGAATGGCAATAAGAGAAAAAATGGTGACCAGAAAGAAAATGTTAACGATAGTGGTAGTGACAAGAACGACAAAGGGCAAAAAATGGAAAACTACATGAACTAGACGAGATATTAAGAAAAAGAAAATGAGTAGACGATAAAAATTTAGCATTGAGAAAGGAAAATGTGAAATACACGAAAGAACAGAAAAAATGTTAAATTGAAGTAGGAAAATAGGGACAATTTGAATTTATCAAAAACTGAAAATGATTCTTACTGGATGATCTGCGTCTAACTCTGCTCCGTATGTCAGCACTCTGTTGGCGCTTTTGTCCAAATCCGATATCTTGCGGGGGAAATCAGGCACTTTATTTTTCCATTCTGGTAAATAAAAAGGCAAATAAGGTTTATCCTCTTTTTGTGAAAGTTTAAAGTGTCTTTGGAATAAGAATTTATATTTTTGCCCTCCATTTCTGCAGTAGTAATTTTTTTTACGAAAATCCTTGAAATGTTATGAGGCAAGCAAAAACCAATAATCCTAGAGGTTTTTATACGTTTCGAAATTTTACTAGAATGTTTACTAGAATGTTAAGAATGAATATCCTAGACAAAATGTCGAGTACCAAAGAATATGATTTTATTTTATTTCTGAATTTACTAGACATTTCAATTAAGTACATTTTACAATATCCAAACGTAATCTTTAGCTTCTCGATTAATTCTTGGGTATTCGTGAAAATGTTACTAGTGGACTGAAATTGGGCATGAATCGCTTACCGTTCTTTTCGGCGTCATTTTTATTGGCCGAGGTGGTGGATGACGGGGACATGACCTCAGTGAGTAACATAGCGTCTTTCATGAAGGCCATCACATTCTTCAACATCTTCTTCTTACCCTCACAATCTACAAATATCTCCAATTCAGAACTCATGTCCTGAGACTTTCTCGACTCGATGTGGAGCACGCGAATGTCATTTTCCTATTTAAAAACAAAACAAAACACACACACACAAAATTCATAGATAATGACTGACATATCGATTTTTATTATTTGTGGTTTGAAGTGTTTATTCATATACCGTACGTTATATTTTGGTTCCAAGTGTTTTCATTGAATGAACATTTATGTGGATTGTATATCACACAAATAACTATCCTAGTTATCATTCTCTCACTAAGCATTTTCTTTTATCAGTATTACAATATATTATTATATTATCGAAATATTCAAGGTAATATGATTAGCGTTCTTTTCTCCCCATCGTTTTTCTTTCTTTTACAATGAAAGTACTCAAATGATACGTCCAGAGAATCATGGGGATAGATCCCGAAAAGCAAGGAGCTTGTGTTAGATACGCTTGAAACATTTCTTTAAAACAAACAAATGCCGTAAAGGGAAAGGAAGATAGGGACAGATTGAGACAAGAAGGAGTAGAAGAAAATGAAGAGGAGTATAGGAGGAGGAAGAAGAAGGAGAAGAAGGAGAAGAAGAAGAAGAAGAAGAAGAAGAAGAAGAAGAAGAAGAAGAAGAAGAAGAAGAAGAAGAAGAAGAAGAAGAAGAAGCAGAAGAAGAAAAATAATATATAAGAAGGAGAAGAGAAAGAAGAAGGAAAATAATAAGAAGGAGGGGAGAAGGAGAAGAAATAGTAGTAATAGTAATAGTATGTACTATATCAGAAGATTCCAGAGGTGCTGGAAATAATAAATAGCAACAGCAAAATAACGTATTTTGTTATTGAGCAAAACGTAAAAAAATAGAAAGAGAAATTGTTCCTACCTTGAATAGCTTGAGAACCTTGGCTAGATTGCCTAGTTCATTCTTGATAGAGAAGATCATTGGTGCGTTAGTCAAGACATCAGAAGACGACATCCGTCTTAACAAGGCACGACGATCCTAAAAACATCAACAACAGTTACCATGGTTACAAACTTGACGTCTCAACTATCTAAAATTCTCATTTATAAAGAGGAAAAAATACTTGGAAGAAAATGGATATTGGAAATTCCTAATATTTTAGTGTAAAATAAATTGGAGCGTTGTCCCTAGATGCGTCATAGTTGACTAACCAAATTGCCAATTTGAGCTTCACATAGACGTTGTGGTCTCGTCTTTCCAACATTCCCTTGATTTTCCTGCTTTCATAAAACTAAAGTTGTAATAAAGGTTGAATTGTCTACATCCTGTTCTATCATAATCAAAGATACGATAACTATATTCCTTACCGATGCATCGAAACTATTTGCATGGTTCATGTTAGCTAGGCGCTTCTGTTCTCCTCTTCTTGATTCTTTTCTTCTCAATGACATGATGAGGAAGATGAACGTCGACTAGACGACCTCGACAACCTACACCAATCGTGATCGATTGATGATCAGGTGCAAGACAAGGACGTCAATGATCTTGAAAGGCGAAAAAGAGATGGCACTCGAACTAATTGTCTACATAATAATTAAAAAAAAAAAAAAATAGCGATTTATTGCTATTGTCTTAGTACTGCCGATAGGGGGCGCATCAAGTGCAGACCTAGCTGATTTTTGTATAGCTCTGATCACGTGCCACTACGTGTTGTGGCAATAGGGAAAATTACTGATGATTACTTTTTTTTCTTTAATGCCTTCTTATAGGGAACGTTGTGACTGGATTATCTTAATGTATATTTTACAGATCAGAGCATGAATGAAAAATACTCGCAATGTGAGATTTATTAGTCCAATCTTTATAGAGATCACATTGTTAACAAAGGATTTGTGTTGAAGCAAATGAGACTTTTCCTCCTGATAGGCCCACTTGATTAACCAAAAGTGAAACTTATTTCTAAGATCATGATTGACGTCTAACTGTCTATAAACTGGGTCAAGATCGTATTCCAATTAATCACTAGCATGGAAACGTGCCAAGAAGCTAATGAAGAAACTAGGTTAAGTTCGCATCAAGATTAAGGAGAACAAAAAATAATAATCCCTAATCCCATGTGAGTCAGACAAAATCCCCATTTTACACAAAGACAATGAATACGATTTGAGGTTTGGGGCTAGGGCTTGGATCTAAACGATTACAGTTTTTTTTTAATAAATCTTTTGCAGAATTGTTTTTCTCTTCAAATGACACATCTTTGTGGTTATATTCCTGTCACACCGCCAAACTGATTCCAAACCGACCGATAATCGACCAATCTTGCCCATTCTGGGTAACGCAATATTTGTGTTTGGTCTATTGTCGGTCTTGTGTTCGATCTCATCAGTGTGAAGGGGTATCAATACAGAGGCGAACCACAACACAAGCGAAGCCGTATATAGACAGCTGCAAGAATAGGCCTTGTATATTATGAACAGATCTATAGGAAAGAATACGAGTTCAAACTGTGGTTTGATAATCGACTCGGTTCCTAAACAAGAGCTTACAATAAAGACGTAAGCGTTTATAAGACTTTCTTTTTCTTCATCTTTTCGGAATGTTAATGAGAAGGAGATCATTGACTCATTCTGAATCCATTCAAAACAGAAAAGAAGAGTATAATAAAAGATTTTGTGACTGTTAATATTTCAGATGATTCTCAGAATAGAATTTAAAGAGTGAGGAGTCAAAATTGATGGATTGCAGGTAAACTTAAATGTCATCTTTTGGGGCTACGACAAAACATCCATCCAAATTATACTCGAACATTAATCAAATTAAATCAAATCAAACTGATTTGATTTCGTTTGATTTGCTTTGGTTTGATTTTAATTGATGGAGGAGTCAGGGGCCAGATAATCCTCGATTCGTATATTGCCTGGCCTGGTCAACATGTTTTTTTGTTTTGTTTTGTTTTTTCAAAACAGAAATAAAACATTGGTCTAAAACAAATTAGTTAATAAATCGCGGTGCATTTTCATAAGTGCGTTTACAAACACACTTAGAGAAGAAAGAAAGAGACAATTTCATTTCACTTTGTACTTCTCTTGATTCAGTGTTCATCTATTTCCGCTCTTTTTAAAGTTAATCCCTATAGACGCGTGTCTCTTTGTGCCCTTGAAGAACAAAGTAGAAGCTGGGGTCATTCATCTGTGCCCCCCAAACACACACACACGCACACACACTTGAGGGTATTAGTCTGATTGACATGTTACTTACTCCAGTAATCATCACAGTAAACACTCTGAACTCATTCTTAATACTTTTAAATAACTCATTTGATAATGATATTGTTTGATGTATTGTGTTTACAAACGTTATAGCTTTCAAATCTAGGCAGGGCCTAATATACTTTTGCTTAAACTATGTTTTTGTTGTTTTTTTCCTTTAAAATATTTTGAAACAGAATGTTTATTACATGAAGCTCATCCTATATGAAAAATTTTATGTAAAATTTAGTTAACAATTGGCAAATTAAACTTAGTTTGACGTGAACTTACGATTTACATGATTTAATGGTTATTAAGAAAAAATATATTTCAAATATTTCTGATAACAGATACATCGAATGGAATCATTCGTGAGTAGGATAATCATTTTGCATAGCTGACTGCTTTCAAATAATCACAAACATATCGCATCTTTACATGAAAAAATAGATGAAGATAAAAACTCATGATTAAAGAAACGTGTTTAATAAGGATCCTTCCTCGACAGTTTGAATTTAAATGTTTAACATACTAAAAGAAAAAAAAACAACAACTGAAAGTCATAATGCCATAAATGACATCTTTAATTCATCAAATCCGTTAAATATAAGACAATAAATACTCACCAAAAATTTATTATCCGTAGCTTTGAAGTTATATTTAAGAGTCCCCCGCAGTAGTTTATAACTAAATTTTGACCACTCGACAACTTACATGAGCAGGTAAATGGAAGCAAAATATATTGTCTCTTTCTTTAACCGCAATAGAAATACAAAGTCAACACCGAAGAGAGCGAAAATAAGTTCAATTAATTGTTCCTCCTTGTTTATGAGCCATGGAATAAAAGGAAGGGCAGTAATGAAGGATGCTTTGTTTTGCCTGTTGATGCGAACCCCGGATGTAAAGGAGCTTCTTTGATCTGATGTAGATAGAGAATGAGAAGGATGAGCTAGCGTGGATGAAATATATGAGGACGACAGCGAAGGAAGTCCATCGATGGTCTGCGCACTTTGACTACTGATGATGGAATTAGAACTTTGCACTCGGCGACGGAGAGAGAAACAGAGAGAGAGAGAGAAAGAGAGTGAGGGGGAGAGAGGGGGAGAGAGAGGGAGAGAGAGAGAGAGAGAGAGAAAGAGAGAGAAGTGAGAAAAGGAGAGACGGAGACAAGAAAAGATGTAAATAGTGAAATAATAGGCCAGCCCTATATGGAAAGTGAAAGAGATTGAATTATTAGGAGCAATGCATGAGGAAAAGGGAAGAAAGGGTGACTTTGAGGTTCGTGTCGAAGACAGACATTGTAGAAAGAGAAAGAGAGAGAGATAGAGAGGGGGGGGGGGTGGAGGGAGGGCCCGGGGAGGGGGGGGGGGTGATGGTTTAGTGGTAGAGACAGACAAACAGTGGTGCATTTGTTTTGTTTTGATGATAATCCTATTGTGTCATTATTTTATATCAATAAATTTGAATTTTAATTTTAATTTTAATTTTAATTTGAATGAAGAAGGCACGGGTATAGGGAAGAACGTAATAAAACACTTTTTTATTAAAACAGGTCAAAAATAGGTGTAAAAGGAGAAGGGGAAATTTGTTTTATAGAAGAGTCATTCTTAAAAAGAAACGAAAAATAGAGAAATATGATAAGAAGAAGAAAGAGGGAAAGAGAGAGGGTACGTGGTACTTATCTTATTGTGAGAGGGATAAAGTAGATATACAGAAACAGAGGAGAGAGATAGAGAGAGAGAGAGAGAGAGAGAGAGAGAGAGAGAGAAAGACAAGAAAGAAAATGCGTGTGTATGGGGTATGATGGGCTTAGCCAATAAAAAAAATCTGGTGAGCATCAATTGTCTGAAATAATTACTATACCGGAAAGCAATCTTCCTGTTTGATCCGGAAAAAATCAAGGTACTCAATAAAAAAACTAAATGAAGGAAGAGAAGTGGGGGTTGAAATTAATGTAGGCTAAAGAGGACGAGATTCGAATGACACAAACGAACGTGCGCTGTGTTGTATCCGGAAGTTTACTCGTTCCGTTCGAAAGTAGGGTGTAAGTTTACTCGTTCCGTTCGGTAGTAGGGTGTAAGTTTTGACAGGTCCATGTCTCAGCAGGAAGGTCAAAGAAATTAAGGTACAGAAGTAAAAACCCGTGCCCTCACTGATTTCTTACATCTCATTATCATTTTCCATGACTCGTTAAAGAGTATACGGTGTATGCTAGAATAACATTCTACTGTTTCTGAAACAATCAGTAAATCAATCAATGGCGGATCACGGGGGTATATCATGTGCCCCTGCCGCCCCCCCCCCCCAAAAAAAAAAGAAAGAAAAAGAAAAAAGAAAAAAGTCTGATATTCTTTTATACTCACATACACATAACTGTAGGGGTGTATAACCTTCTTTTCTTGTCATCGATTTTTGAGGGAGATGATAACAGCTCAGAAAAATGATATTTTTTATACACAATATATAGTTGGCGTTTGTTGCACTCACCATTTTTACCAATTTATCAGTAATTGCTTAGACATAATTTGTCATATTTTATTTTTATGTAACGAAACACAATATTGGTGCACACTGTCAATGAATTCTAAAATAAATACAAAATTGTTATACGAAAACAGAATAGGAAATGATGAGCCCTTTTATTTTTAAGTGTTGAATTCTCAAACGTGCAGGGGCTCATAACGACATTTGAGGAATGCGGTATAATGGGAAATAATGATGTCCAAAAGAAAGAGAAATCAAGCAATTGCTTTTAATAATGATATTAATATTCTGGATTTATATAGCGCCTAATAAATCTACGAGGTCTCGAAGAGCTTTAAAGATATATTTCGTCCGGTCTTCGGATTCAGGCTTGCCCGCACACAATGTACGTACCTTTTTTCTTTTCCTTAAAAAAATAAAATAAAATTCCATCTTCCGATTAAAAAAAAAAAAAATTATTATGATATACGTTTAAATTGGGCAACTCTGCAGTGACTTAGAGCTACTAGAATACATATATGAATTATATCTGTGTTTATATTCAATCATGTTACTTAAATTCTTGAATATCTCCTAGTGCAGATCCTAGATTCAGCTTTAGATCATGATTATCACCACTGGCGTAGAGCAGCGGGGCACAGCCCCTAAAAAAAAAAAATTAAAAAAGCGAGGGAGAAAAAGCCTGGAAAGTGAGAGAAAAAAGCCTTAAAAGGCGCTACGAGCCGTTATCTTTCTTCTTAAAAATTTGCTAAAATGTCAAAGTTTTCGCGCTTCCTCCCCCTCCCTCCCCCTCCCTGCATCCACCCCTGTTACATACAGTGCAATATTGCGTCAAAATAATTGAAAAGCAGTTAGTGCGTCGAACTATAACTTTCCGCCTAAAAAAATTGTTTGCTACGAGCACGGTTACCTTTCTCTCAAATTTGCTAAAAGGTCAGAGCTTTCCTGCTTCGCGCGGGATAAGGGGGAACTCCCCCTCTCTCTACCCACCCCTGTTACATACAGTGCAGTATTTCGTCCAAATAATTGAAAAGCAGTCCGGGCGTCGAACTAACTTTCCGCCTAAAAAAAAGGTGCTACGAGCCGTTATCTTTCTCCCAAATTTGCTAAAACGTCAGAGCTTTCGCGCTTCGCGCAGGAGGGGGAAACCTCCCCCTTCCTGCACTCCCCCCTCCCCCCGGGGAGAATGTTTTGCGTGCTCACAACCACCCCCTCTAAAATGATATCCTGGCTATCATGGCTACGCGGTTGGATCCTTTTTCAAATTCAAATTCAAATTCATATTTATTCTATTTCCAACAGAAAGAAAAACAATGGCATTACATTGTATCATTATACAGAAAATATGAAAAAAAAATATGTATATATTCATTTTTTCTTGATAAGTGTACAAGTATACTCTGCATATAAATAAATTATTGTGATGAATTATTAAAAGAAATTTCTCAATTTCTGAGGAAATGGGGTGGGGGGGGGGGGGTCCACTAAAAAGCAGTGCTTGTAATTTGTGGATCCCCCAGAGAAAATAAAATTATTTGAAATTGTGCCTACGAAGTCTTGGAAAACACAAAACAATGTTACAAAACAGCAAACACGAAACGACAAGGAAAAGGAAAACAGATAAAAGAAAAGGGAAAGGGAAAAAGAAAAAGGGAAAAAAGGGGGAAAGAGGAAAAAAAAAATCCTTCACGTCTGCATGCCCCCCCCCCCTCCTACTGAAAAATCCTGGCTACGCCACTGACTATTACTTTCACTAATAACCTCGCAATCGGTCGGCTAACTGGCAATTAAGCTCATTTGTTGTTACGTGTAAGATATCCATAGTTGCCATGGAAACAGAAATTGGGGATTCTCCTAATTGACAATTAAAAATCATGGCTCAAAGTTAATCTTGAAAATCAACGGAAAATAGATTCTCGCATACTCAAAAGAAAATTTACAAAGAACGAACGTTGCAGCAGTAATCATGTCAATACTTATCTGCCAAATGATGGGCATGTCGGGTGGAGAATTGTATATAATGCTCCGGTGACAATTACCTTGATAATTACTCCGCGGTCAATGTCAAAAACTAAAATACAAATTCAACTTCAACCCTTGATCCGACACTGTACTTAGTCATAACCCTGTAACCCTACGCCTACTATAAAATCCTCTCGTAACCCAATACCAGAGGTAGACTGGCCATGGGATTTTTGTCCCCACGGGCTGGTCGACACTTTGGTTAAAAAGGGCCGGTATATCTGTATATACACTCTTAAAATGTTGGGTAAATTTAGTTGGGTAACTGCTGGTTGGTTAAAAATATTCCCAATTCTGGGCTATTATTAACCAACTGGACACTCGAGTGGTGTAACCAATATTGGTCAATACTTTTTACCTAAATATTGGGCATATATTTACCAACAGTATTTGGTAATTATGGGTTGGGTACTTGATGCCCTGTAGTAGGTACAGGAGTAACATGTTCTGGTGGTGCGCGTTACAGCTGCTCCACTAGTTTCCTTATTTCTTTGCACTGGGTTCATTTCTTGCTTATATTTTACATCATGTTTCTTGGTTTATTGTTCTGATCAGACTGGGCAAGTTTTTGCAGATATATTTTTTGGCATTTGTTAGAAAATAAGTATCTTATTTCTGACTGTGGTAAGCATTAAAGTACCATTACACTCTGTGTAGTCATTTCTGCACAGGGTCTAGTATGTATGTGCACTTAACCATGTTCATTATGTTTGAGTAACCATGTATATCACTGTGTAGCTGTAATTGAGATTGAAACCATTCTTTTGGTGTTATTTACGAACAACACACCTGATTAAGCTTTGTGTGACAATGGCCTCTCAGGGCATCCCCCTTGCCATTCTATTGTTGTGTTCACTTTTGAGTGGGGGTGTGCTAGAAGGTACAGGAGTAACATGTTCTGTACTGTTTGACACACCTTCGTTCACAAGTGCTCATGTAAAGTATGTTGGAAGGAAGGTATTATATAATCAGACCAGTTCCTGTACTGCTACATTCCATGTTAAGTTGATTCTATGTGGGGATGTACATCCCAACCCGGGTCCACAGAGTAACGCTTATAATTCATTGGATAAGCTTGGTGGTACTCAAAGTCAGGATATTGTATTTTCTAATAGAATTCAGTATGATGTAGAGACGCTTTTAGGTTTTAGGTCTCAAAAGTTTCAAGTGACTCCAGTAGTTTGGTTAACACTTCGCAATTTGAGTATATGTAGAGGTCGTACCAAACGGGGTCGTAAAGGTGGTCGATGTCGTCGGCGTCGTCTCCAGGAGAAGTCAAGTTCACCAGAGCATAATAACGGTCTTATAAGACTTTCCTTGTGGAATGCACGGTCTTTGAATAACAAAACACACATGTTATCAGATTTCATCATAGGTGATAACATTGACATCGCTGCAGTGACAGAGACATGGCTAATTGGAGATGACCGAGACAACTACTCCATTGCTCAGCTCACATCTGTTTTGAAAGACCACAACTGGCTTCACAAGCCCAGAATGCACCGTGTTGGCGGCGGTGTTGGGATATGCATTCGAAAGTCTCTTCGCGTCAAGGTGTATGACAATATTTCTAACTTCAGTTCTTTTGAACACTTAGATATCCTGGTAACTTCACATTACCAGGTTCCAACACGCCTTATTGTCATTTATCGTCCTCAACGCACAGCCAGGGGAGACTCAACCGAGCGGCTCTTTCTCCGTGAGTTCTCAACCTTCATGGAACAACTCATATCATCTCCTCATCAGTTATTAATAGTTGGTGACTTTAATTACCATGTTAACTCTCTCACTGATAACAACTCAAGGAATTTCTTGTCTGTGCTATCAGCATTTAACCTGCAACAGCATGTATCGTTTCCAACGCACAGAGCTGGCCATACACTTGACCTCATCATCACCAGAGCCACGGACAGTTTTGTCACTGATCTAAGCTCAACGTCTTATCTCCCATCGGATCATGTTGCTATCTCTTGCAGCTTGGACATTCGAAAGCCTCCACCATTGAAATTGGAGATAAAGACAAGGAAGGTCTACAGCATCGACATCGAAGCCTTTTCCAGTGACATCCTCAAGTCAGATCTGTACTCTTCTCCAAGCCCAGACCTGAATGAGCGAGTTGGTCAGTTTAACAAAACTCTATCCTTGCTTCTAGATAAGCATGCTCCGGAAGTCACTAGAACTGTTAGATATCGTCCAGACACACCATGGTTCACAGATGAACTTAGAGAATTGAAGCAAAAACTTCGTGCTCTCGAACGGAAAGCTTTCTCTCGGTGTGGTCTTGAAATTGATCGGCAAATTTATGTGAAAGCGTCTCATCACTATAATAATCAACTCACTTCAGCCAAACGAGTTTATCATCGTAATCAACTGAAAAATTGTTCTCCTCGAGATCTCTTCAGGAAGGTTGATCACCTGTTACGACCCCAGTTAAAAACCTTACCAAACAATATCAGTTTTGATATATCTCTACCACAGCGTTTCTTGAGATATTTTGCAGAGAAAGTTCGGTCAATCACTGATGAATTACAGTCATCAGCGGCTGATAATAGTAGGGAATTTCCTGAGAAGCTTGCAACCTCATCATTCAGCAAATTCAAATCAGTGTCTGAAGATGAGGTTGCCAAGTTCATTACTACCTCTTCTTCCACAACATGTGAACTTGACCCTGTCCCAACTTCATTTCTGAAAAAATTTCGTGAAGAATTATTATCATTTATGACACAGGTCACTAATGATTCTTTCATGACTGGTTCTTTCCCAGAAGGTTTCAAGCATGCAAATGTTATTCCTAGACTGAAGGGTTCGGCTACTGATGTTGAAGATCTGAAAAGTTATCGTCCGATTGCAAACTTGAGATATTTTGGCAAACTTTTAGAAAGAATAGCTTCATTCCAACTTCAACAGTACCTGAACACATTCAGTTTATACGCAAAGTCACAATCTGGTTACCGCTCGTTTCATAGCGTCGAAACAGCTCTTCTGCGAGTAACGGATGACATTCTTTTATCTCTAGACAAAGGAGAAGAAGTCATCCTTGTGCTGCTAGATTTTTCTTGCGCGTTTGATACTATTAAGCATGACATCTTGTTGAAACGTCTGAGACTTCGTTTTGGTATAAGTGGTCAAGCACTCGCTTGGATAGAGTCGTATCTGTTTCGGCGCACTCACACTGTTATTATTGGAAATGAGCGGTCATCCACAGAAATCATCCCTCAAGGGGTTCCTCAAGGGTCCGTATTGGGCCCAATCCTATTTACCCTCTATACCTCTCCCTTAGAAGATATTATTGATACTCACAAAATTCATAAGATGTTCTATGCAGATGACACACAACTGTACATTTCATTTAAGAGAACTGATAATATTAATGTCACTTCACAGGTATCAGAGTGTGTGCAATCAATCAAAGAGTGGTCTCAGGTAAATGGTTTAAAGCTCAATGATACAAAGACTGAGTTTCTTCATCTTTCTTCACGCCATAGGTCAAGCAACCTCATATCAACATTGAACATAAATGGTACAATTGTTCATGCAACCAGAACTTGCAGAAATTTAGGTGCTATTTTTGATGATAAGTTCACATTTGAAAATTTTGTCTCACAAAAGTGTCGCTCAGCTTCATTTGGATTATACAAAATAGGTAAAATTCGCAATTTTTTAGACAAACCAACCACTGAACGATTAATTCATGCTTTTGTTATGTGCCATTTTGATTTCTGTAATAGTTTGCTTTCTGGTCTCCCTTCTTCTCAAATTCAAAGACTACAACTCCTTCAAAATTCTGCAGCCCGACTTGTTACACGCACGAAGAAACATGAATCAATAACTCCAGTCTTAAGAGATCTACACTGGTTGCCCATCAAGTCCCGTATCCAATTTAAAATACTTATGTTAACCTACCAATGTTTACATCAGCTGGCTCCTACTTATCTCTCTGAAGTACTAACTCCATATAAACCCGATAGAATGTTACGTTCCAGTTTCAAGTCCCTGCTCTGCGTTCCACAAATAATGACAAAATCATACGGGGAAAGGTCTGTTACACATTCTGCCGCTCTTTTGTGGAACAAGTTGCCTGAATATCTGAAAAGTATAAATTCCTATGAAAACTTCATTAATTCTCTAAAGACATACCTTTTCACCACTTTATAGTTAATCAGAATCATGAACCCAGTGCATCTTTCCTTTCTTTCCTCTCCTAAAGTGCATAGAGACATGCAATTTTGCTTATGTGTAATGCGCTATATAAAAATGTTTGATTATTATTATTATTATTAGTTGTGTAATTTTGTCACATTTCCTTTGCCAGTTGGGTAAATTTTGTCGGGTAACTGATGGTTGGTTAGAAATTCGCTTTTGCCCAACTTGTGGTAAATATTTTTACCCAATATTGGGGAAAACACTTATATGAATATTCATGAATTTTTAGTAGCGTATGGATTGGGTTGGCCCGATTAACTAACTGTCACCGAATTCATAAAAAAATATAAGGGGTATATAAGAGCTTGCACTAGTTTGCAATAACTGGATAGGATAGGACTAGGATAGGATAGGTTAAGATATAGGATAGGATAGCTTAAAATAGGATAGGTTAGGATTGATTAGGTTAAGACCCAGAAGGACGTAACAAGCAGATTTCATTTTTTTTTACCTAGGTTGGAGGAAAAAGGAAACAATAAATTGGGCAGCTGAATTTGCCCAACCACATGATATTTGTTACCAAACAGCTGAACAAATAGAGGGTTGGGCAATCATATTGGGTAAGATTGGTTGGGCAATAATTACCCAACTGAGAATATAACCAACAGTTGGGCAATTGTAGAGTTGGGTAAAATCTAATGGGTCACCAACTGATGGGCAATTTAATTTGCCCAACAACATAGTAAATGGATTGCCCAACATCAGTTGGGCAAATTTTAACCAAAGTTGTGTGGACAGTATGTTGCCCAGTGTTGGTTAAAAATTGGGCATTTTTTTGCCCAACTTTTTTAAGAGTGTAGACAATTATAAAGGGCCGGTCGCTCCGAAATTCCCTACTTGAGGTCCCAGTCCAACCCTGCTTCCAAACACACACTGAAATCTCTGCCTTTACCTCTGGTTTACAAATTTTGTACAGTATTTCAAATTTATTTGCACAATGATTTAGGAAACTTGTAACATTCAAATGAGACATAACAAAGCCCTCATTTTACAGATGTTTTCAATTTATTAACCTGTCTTCGTGGTCTTATAAATACTGTTTTCTCCGGCCGTATGGGTAGGCCTACTTGGTTTTGATTCATTTGAAAGCATTTCTGAATAGGACAGCTACTCACTGAAAATAAATTTGTTACAAATTCGATCAGCTGAGGGGTGAAGAAATCTCTCTGACAGACAGAAGAGCAAGATATGTGAATTTATCCTCATAAAACGGGAGGGGGGGGGGGGTCAAGAACTAAGATGACTAAATGTTCTTGTTTGAGTAAACTCGTTGGAAGTTGTACCGGTGGGATGTCATGTTTACTCGTCATGTAAGTGCAAAAAAATTATCTATACTTTGGAGGATCTTGTACATGTATATGATTAGTTAATATAAGTGAATCTTATTAATTTTGTGTCTAGGATTCTATTGAACTTACATAATTATATGCAAAGGATCATGGAGAAAAGACATCAATACAAGTCTGTATTATGAACAACCGAACAAATGGATTGTGGTATACCAATCCTTATATAGAGCGGTTTGAAATTTTGAGAATTTACATTATAAAGGCCATGCTATACAAAGCACTCACATATATATTGTTGTAAAGCGCTACATTTAATCTCTTAGCATCCCGATCGCTTTGCTCCAGCTTAACGTGCATAATATATGTTTCTTTACGTTTCCAATAACCCCCCCCCCCCCCCCCCCGGTAAAATACTAGCCTTTGGAAATGGCCAAAAAAATGCACTTTAAACCGTTCGGTAACTTTGCTTCAGCAAGTAGGACGCCTTAAACGGTTTCATCAGAAGTGCTTTTTTTTCTTTCTTCTTCTTCTTCTTCTTCTTCTTCTTCTTCTTCTTCTTCTCCTTCTTCTTCTTCTTTTAAATACAAAATCCTGGATCCGCTCCTGCACTGAATATGTGACAGTAGGCTGTGTAACCATGGAGATGATGTGAGTAAAAAGTCTCTTTTTAGGTTTTCCCGCCCCTTTCCCGGAAACATATAGAAGATTTAGGCATCCTTAATCATATATATATATATAATGTGAGAAATCAATTGAATTGAATGAGAGAAATAATTTGCGTAGCTAAATTCATTGTTCCTCCTTACTGACTTCCTTTTTTTGTGGAAATAACTGCAGGGTTTGCAAAAACTGTCTCCGCCGGGAGTCGAACCCGGGTCTTTGGCACTGTACGCCAAACACCTTAACCACTAGACCACGGAGTCGGGTTGAGTGAAATTCGGCTACACCAGGTACAAAGACCGACAGGCAGTCCTTGCAACCCTTCGCAGTTAATTTATTCCTTTTCTTTGAGGGACAGGGGAGTACTGAACAATGAAAAGCCGCATGCCTAGCTAGATCCATGGCGGATTCATGTATTAGAATTAATTAATTATTTACATATATATATATATATATATATATATATATATATATATATATATATATATATATATATGTTGTAAGAAAATAACATATACAACCTGCTATTCCTGCTGGTTGAGTCAAATATAGGAGCAGCAGGACCTATGGTAGTCTTACAGTCCAGACACCCTGTTACGCATTTTGACTGACTTAAGGGTCTGTGCCTGTAAACTACCACCCCCTCTTATTTTTATTTGAGACCCCCCAAAAATCAAAGATGTTGCTCTTGTTGTAATTGATGACTTGCATTATGAAGACTGACGAATCAAAAAAATAATCCATATTCCCTATTCAGTATGATCATGGACCCTACAAGTTTATTAAAGGTAAGAGATAGTTTTGGGAAGCTCTCAAAAACTTTTCGTGAGATTTCTTTGATTTTACTTAATAAATAGCAGGGTACTAACATAACTAAGATCCTGTGAAGTTTTTTCCTCCTCAAGTGAAGTATTTATCGAATGAAAGGTGAAAAGTAATAAAAATCCCTGGCCCAAAAAAGAGGGGATGTAAATTCAAACAACACATTACGCACATGGGGATTGCCGTGTGTTATAGAATACGCTGCTGCCGCTACACACAGTGCGAAGCGCTGGGTTTATTGTGCGGGGAACCTTCGGGTGGATATGGTCTTAGCATGAGGCAGTGAAAAGCCGTTACCAAGCGTTTCATACAGATATTTACACTAAAATTTGTTCGAAATCGTGAATGGAATGTTAAAATAATCTCGTACATGTGTCTTATGATAAAAGGAGAATAGCATGTGACTATCTTAGATAAGTTTCTTGCCAGTATTTTTTTTGCTACCGAGACTGTCTGTGAGCTTTAAGGTCCATGTTATGATTATGATTATGATTATGATTATGATTATGATTATGATTATGATTATGATTATGATGATGATGATTATTATTATTATCATTATTTTTGTTATTTTAATTATTATCATCATCATCATCATCATTACTATTATTATTATAATTATTATATTATTGTTGTTATTATTATTATTATAATTATCATCAACATCATCATAATCATTACTATTATTACTATTATTATTATTATTATTATTATTATTATTATCATTATTATTATTATTATCATTATTATTATTATTATTATTATTATTATTATCATTATTATTATTATTATTATTATTATTATTATTGTTATTGTTATTGTTATCATTATAATTATTATTAGTAGTATTATCATTATCATTTGTTGGTGCTTTAATTGATGAGAACCATTTCTGATTATGAGTACTGACGAATCACGCCAATAATTATTCCTTATTCACATGATTCAGTATGAAAATAAATGAAATATTTTAATCCCTTCTCCACTGATCCGCCCATGCACCCAAACCCCGGCCCGAAGACAGTGAACCCCAACCCACGCAGTTGATTTGTATCTAGCCGGAAGGTGTATGTTTGCCTCGACCTGGCGAGTTTCCTTCAAATATCACATTGAAAGGGTGATTTGGGGATTAATTATATATTATAATGACTTTATATCATTACGATGAACTCCTATTTAGTATAGGAGGCAGGCTTCACCCGACACTGACTCATGTCCCAGGCGTGCGTACATAATGAAATACATTACGTAACTCCATACCTTGTCCCATTTCTGTGAAATTCTGTGGTTTCTATAACAATGACGCAAGTCTGTCCTAATTAGTGTACCATTCAGAGGCCAAGAAGAAAGAGTTTGGGATTGCTTGAAAGGGAAAGTCATAAGGAGAAATAATATTTAAAAAATATATACTTGTATAAATTAGAATATGGAAAAATTATATTGATAGGATGTGTAAATAGAGAGATGTAAAGAGAGAGAGAGGGGGGGGGAGGGGGAGAGAGAGAGAAATAGAGGGACAGAGAAAGGGAGAGAGAGGGGGACAGAGAGAGGGAGAGAGAGAGAGTTTTTAATTGAATTGAATTGAATGGTTTATTAAAAATACTAAAAATGGCAACCATAGGGTGAATTACATTCAGTTTACAATTTAAAATATAATATATATGAAACACATGAAACACATAGCAAAGTTAAGACAAATAATAAATAACGTCATTCGAAATACATTCTAAGATAACAAAATATATGACATAATATTCTTAGAGTTAAAGCATAAAGCTATTAAATTATATATAACTTAAAATGTAAAAAAACTTAAAGATGAGAGAAGTCTTAAAGAAAAAATAGAAAACCATTATATATATTCATGCCTCGGCCGGTAAAATTCGAAATGAGATCAGATTAATTACATATTATGCAAAAATTGAAACACAAACTATACATTTGAGGAAGAAGCATAACTGTAATGCTTATACTAGTGAAACAAAAGTTACAAAATTAAGTCTTGTATAGAAAGAAAAACAGAAACATAACGATGAGAGAACTTTGTAATGAAGAAGATCAGTCTCCACCAATCGGAAAAATCGGGTAACAATTCTGACCAATAGGTTCGGTTTAAATATCAAACTTAACGACGAAGAGCGTATAATAAATATGACATGCTTTTAAAACTTATGAGAATCCATAAGAAGTGCGCAGAGAGAGAGGGAGAGGATGGGGCTGAACAGTCACCATCTCTCCTTCACAAATCTTAAATCTTTGACAGCAAAGAAAAGCTTGCATGTGGATTTATAAATGAATCAAATCAAATATAATTATGAGCGTTTTTGTGAGGGATCATTTCTTCCCCCTGTTGTTGTTGTTGTTGTTGTTGTTTGACCTACAGGAGAGTATTTTGTATATCTGTTGAGTCGGAAATAAGTATTAGAAAACAGATTAAAACATACATTAATTCCCTCTCATACAGCCTTACAAAATCCAGTTACATTTTAAAAAAATAATAATTTCAATGAACGCCATTGCTCATCCTAAGTCATACCAACCAGACCAACACCGGACCGATAACGGACCGAACAAGAAATGACATTACCCAGAATGGACAAGAACTGATCAGTTTGCAATCGGTTTGGCGACGTGACTAGGGTATATAACTGACTATTGCATCTGCCGACTTATACTATCATCATCATCCCGTGAATCCCCTCAGTGGGGTTCGGGTCTTCTCGTCACCACCCTCCATTTAGTTCTGTCATTTAATTACTAACTCCAAATCCACTTCAGCTCCATCCTCTTTAATACAATCCATCCATCTCTTCCTTGGTTTTCCTCTCTTTCTCTTCCCCTCTCCACTGTGTTCTACTGCCCATCGAATGAGGTCGTTCTCTTGACTCCTCTTTACATGTCCATACCATCTGAGTCTGCTCTCTTTCATTTTCTCTCTCATCCCTAACACCCCAACATCCTTCTGCACTTCTACATTCCTTCTTCTATCCAATCTGGTGATTCCTCCAATAGTTCTTAAGCATTTCATCTCTGCCACTTCCAGCTTCTTGATCTGCTCCTCCTTCATAGCCCATGTCTCACCTCCATACAATGTCACTGGACGAATCATACTCTTGTAGACTTATACTATATAATCAATTATTTTGTTAACACACTCTAACTGCAGGGCCTCCTATAAGTTGTTGCTGAATTATGTAGTAAAGCACATTTAGATATGTGATAATTATGTTGTAGGCCTACACAGCTTTGTACTTAAATATGTTTTAACTTAAAATTTATGAAATAATTAAAAGAAAAAATATATGATCAATGTTCTGTAATGCCTGTCGCACATTATAATAGGCATCAGTTGTTGCCTCATTACCTAATAAAGCCTCTGAATACATACGCGAATGGGCACAGTTTTGCGGGGGGGGGGGCGTACGTCTTCTGCCCAAATATAAACTTTCTAGTTGCTGGTTGTTTCTGTTTTTTTTTTTTTTTTTTTTTTTTTGTACGAGCGAAGCGGGTGAAAAATTCATTTGGTTTGTAGTGAAAATATCAACAAATGAGCCCTAGCGTGCATAGGGCATAACGTTCCTTTGCGTTATATACTCTGATAAAAAGGAACTTGGATCATCTAGCACAACACTTAATTCATTTCTTCTGGAAATAAATCTACTTCGTAATAGTTTCTATGGGGACGAATTAGGATTTCTCTTCTTGTTCAAGGATTCGCAGTTCGAAGTCATAGTTGATCTATCTAGATTCACTGAGAGGTTCCGGTTGAAATTATGGATTCTCTGCATGAGGTGACTGGCATAGTTTTCCCCTGTCAATTTCGCACTTTTGTCAGTCAATTTAATAAAACGCTCTTTCAATTTAGCAAAAACATCGTTTACCGCATCTTCTGTCATTAAAAAGTGTATTTAAGTCATCCAATTTAGCGTTTCGCGCAAGGGATTTCGCTTAAATTGTATCATTCAAATTCATTTCCGTGCATTCAAATTAGCACGTATGTAGGAATCATTCAGATTCATCAGCAGCTGCCGAAAGGACACCTCGGACATTCAAATTCGCAAATGGGCAGTCAAATTCGGAACATGTTCATTCAATTTACATGATTTAACAATTAACCTCCTGTTTTGTTTATAATTCCCCCTACAATAAGGCTGATTTCGAATCTAATTTCCTTCTTGAAGGATTGTATTCTGTAGATTTCAAAGAAGCCACACAAGTTTGGGAATATACCTGAAGGGTTAATTTGAAAAATTATAGGCCTACTTTGAACGAGAAAATTCACTTGCACCTAACTTATAGACAACACAATGCCAGAAAACCAGCATATCCTTATGTTATTCTTTTCTCATCTAACTAAAGGCAATTAGGGTAACTTTTAAAAACCATTCTTTGTATCTATTTAGAAGATGAGGTTACATTTTTCTTTATCAGCTCCTGCATGAAAAAGCGGTAAAATAGCTTTGAAATTCATTTATCTTCTTGTCTTCTAAATTGTCTTCTAAAATTTAGTGTGTCATCAATAAAGAAAATAATTATATTTGTAAGTTCTTTCTCATGACCTACTGTTGTCTCATGGTTTATACATCCACGACCACGTGACAAAAAACGAATAGACTGACTTTTATTCGCTCTAACGATGGGATCTTCAAAATCCGCCATAAAATTATGCCATATCTTGAATGGCATATATCTTGTCAAACACATAATACAAGACCAGGGAAATGTAACTAAGATTTCCCTGACAAGACAATATAAAGATATCATTAAACGATGTTGGGGAGAAATTGTTAAGTTGAATGGTCAAGACGCTATTTGGATGCTCCAAAATGAATTCGAATTTGTTGAGTGATCACGTGACCATGCGATGCTAAATTGAATGGAGGCTTTATTACCTACGAATTTGAATGAAAAGAGTGTTAATTTCATTGCTTAAAATGCGAATCTGAATGCTTCCGAGATCATAATTTGAAAGCCCATATCATGAATTTGAACTGCTGAATAGCACGGTATGGCGAAAATCGTTGAAAGTGAATGCTCGTAAAATGAATTGGAGGCTGACAAAGTTTCGAAATTGGCCGGGAAAACCTATAATATTTTCTGAAGGGCGTAGTCCCTATAGGAAAATGGTGAGTATAGTTACCGAAGATGCAGGAGCAGAGGGGGGGGGGGGGGGGGGGGGGGGGGGGGGGGGGGGGGGGGGAGGAAGTGATTGCATTCGCGGAAAAGAAAATCGAGAGGAGAGGGAGGGGGAGGGGAGGGGGAGGAAGTGATTGCACTCGCGGAAAAGAAAATCGTAATGGAGATGGAAGTGGGATTTAGAAAAAAAAAAAAGGTCTCATTTTAGGATGTTCTAAAATTTTCACTACTGTAAGAGTCACTAATATTGATGTCAAAATTTTCAACAACCGATTGATCTTAAAATCATTTCTTCCTTGAGTAGAGGGTGGAGGATATATTTGTACAGGCCATCCTCCACCCTCAAAAGTTGGGTATGTATACATGCGATGAACAGTATTTTGATCAGGGAAACCAGTATCTTTCAAATTAGTAAATTAGAATTCAACAGAATTAATATCGGTATTTTGCATGACATCTTCAATGCTCCTCTCAAATTTTATGTACGAAATACTTCGCTTCGCTCCCCACCAACTCTCTCTCCCCTTTTGTCTCTTTCCTGTCTCTTCTCTCTCTCTCTCTCTCCTTTTCTCTTTCCTGTCTTCTCTCTCTCTCTCTCTTTCCTGTCTTCTCTCTCTTTCTCTTTCCTGTCTTCTCTCTCTCTCTCTCTCTTTCTCTCTTTCCTGTCTTCTCTCTCTCTTTCTCTTTCCTGTCTTCTCTCTCTCTCTTTCTCTCTTCCCTGTCTTCTCTCTCTCCCTCTCTTTCCTGTCTTCTCTCCCTTTCTCTCTTTCCTGTCTTCTCTCCCTTTCTCTCTTTCTTGTCTTCTCTCTCTCTCTTTCCTGTCTTCTCTCCCTTTCCTGTCTTCTCTCTCTCTCTCTCTTTCCTGTCTTCTCTCCCTTTCTCTCTCTTTCCTGTCTTCTCTCCCTTTCCTGTCTTCTCTCTCTCTCCCTTTATTTCCTGTCTTCCCCCCCTCTCTCTCTTCTCCCTTCCTATCTCTTCCTCCTATCCCCTTTCTCCCCTTCCTCCCTCTGCCCCCCCCCCCCCCACACACACATTTCTCCCATCTTTTCGCTTCAATCCTGGTACCTTTCCATTTATCATCATTTTAAGACTACACCATAAATGAGAGAAAAATTATCCCCCTAAAATTGAAATGAAAACTCTCCACAAACTTTACAGATATTTCATAATTTTTATCATTTTTATTTGACCTGACATTTGTTTCAACATCAGCCGGTGATTAAATTACTTAACAAATAAAACATGTATACAAATAATGTACATACATACTTTTTGTCATGCCAAATGAATATTGAACAGACGAAAAAAAAATGGAGAAAAAAAATTAGGAAAAACATGATGGTGATGATGATGTGCTATTACATGAATTAAACACCATCATTTTCTTAGCCCACTTTATACAGTATATTCTCTCAGCATATTGTAAAGAAGAATACAATAAAAGAAAACAACAAATCTTCTCTTAAACAATTTAGCCTCGCATACATTCCAGTAGTAGGCTTTTCTGAACCCTTCCTCTAAAAAATATGAACAAAAAAAAAATTCCCTACACAAGAACGTCTTTCATTTGTTAAAAAAAGGACAAATTTTGCTTTAATAAAGAAACCAGAATGTTCCTTTACTTAACCCTTCAACCTTGCATATCTCTCAGTTCCTCTTTTCTTACTCCCCCTTTCTTACTCCCCTCCCCCTTTCAACACAGTCCTACAAACAAAAACATTTCAGATGCACTATTACTAAAGCCCACCTCATACCGTACGATCGACTGCGATCCGATTTCGGAAACAATCGCAATCGCATTAAATATAGGCATTCTAACAGGTGAAAGCTACCTGATTCAGGTTCGAAACAATAATATGAATTCTCAACATAGGCATTTGCGATGTCTGCCTTGTATCCGGAATAAGGGCCAAATGAATTTCAAATCGTAGACAATCGCAGGACTGCTCTGACGTTACTACGATTCGGAGCTGATTTGGCCTTTCCTCCGACTAGAAGGCTCGTAATAGGTCGTAATTTCGATTTTACTATCTATGTAACTATTGAGAACCTCAATCAAACATATTTTATGTGTTTAACTGTTTATATCTAATGCTATAACATTTTTCTTTCAAAATCGGATTGTAGACCGATTGTATAGTGTGCGGTGGCCTTCTGTGGTATATCTCAATAACACTGGTTAGGGTCAGAGTAAGGTGCTACATATATTTCCAATGAGCTAGAATGGGTAGAGATGAGCCTTTACAGAGATGGTTAAATTCTGGCAAAGAGGAAAATAATTTGTGAGATTTCTCATTCCTTTTATGTCACTTTGGAAGAACATCACAGTAGAAATGTCCCCTGAAAAGGATTGCCCTTCAAATTTCCTCATATATGAGGAGAAATAGCTAAAGTGTTTAGACCAAACTTTCATCACGTATGTTTGTGTAGTCCCATATACAAATTTCCGTGTGCAGTGAATGTGACTTTCAGCATGACTGCGTCAATTTCTTATCATTTTGATGATTCCAAAATCTCACAGTAGACACCAATTCTTATGTAGACATGATCAACCTTTCCCAACTGTTTCCAGACACTTTCTTTCACAATGTGACAAAACTCAACTTTATCTTTGAAGCGCTAACCCAGATTAGTTTTCGTCTGCCTCCATATCACAAGATTCATAATATTGGCTTCTCGTATCTCTTATCCACCATGTAAGGTGTTCAAGAAACTATGTTTAGGTAAAAAAACTGCTTTTAGGGAAAAAAATGTGAAAACAATTCAGGAAAATTGCCTGTTTGCCACAGCTGTACACCGGGATTTTGCTGAATGAAGCTGACGCTTTATCTTTCTTGCAGATAATGATAGTGATAGTATAGAAATATGAACAATTCCAAAGAGTGAAGGCTTTACACAAATAATGGTTAAATGTAATGAACAGTAATGTTAGCGAGAAGGATATTGGAGAGGAACATTGTGACAATAGTCGCATAGTGATGTAGTTGTTTTAATGGATACATGTTCTAAATGGGCTGATGATCCATCCATGATTCCTAACATACAGTGGGAACTCACTATAACGAGGACCTTGGGACCATGAAAATTACCTTGTTATATCAGGAAACTCTTTATATCAGGATAAAAAAACAAAAGAACATAAAGACTTGGGACCAGCAAAATGACCTTGTTATATCAAGAATCTTGTTATATATATGGACATCATGTATTAAAATCAGAAAGCAAAGCAAACTCTTCAACTTTGCCCAAGGTTTCATCTGGTATAGCAACGATTGATAAATAAAAGTGTGTGTGCATGTGCAACATTATAGGCCATCAAAGCAAGCAGGTTGATCATTATAAATATGAGGTCTCATATCCATCATTAGGAAATAGTCTAATGACTGAAAATTAAAATAGAAAGTTTGCAGACTATTTCTGATGAAGATACATCTGATGAAGGCATACATTAGCCAAGTATCTCTTATTTACAACAAGTTCCGGTAAATTAAAATAGTTCTGAGTATTACATCTTGCGGGTAAAATGAAGGTGATTTAGGGACAACACCATGCTGTAAGGACAATCAAACCAAACATTATACAATTAAAATGAGTGCTTATGTAGGTAAATTCCTTAGATATTGATTCCTATTTCTCCACATATTCATTAACAGCTCTGGAATAGCAAGGATTTATCTGATGGAAAGAAGAGGTTATGTTCATCTTAAAATTTTGTTATCATGACTGTTTCATACAGCCCTTTTACAGTTACTAATAATAACACTGAAAGGCATACACCCCTGTTCTTAGAGTCAACCAAAATTCATTCTCCACTCCTTGTGGAGCATTCTAGCTCATTGCCATTTCATAAGCCACTCGAATGCTTGCATCTTAACAGTTAAATCTTCATACCCCTGGGTGGAGAGAAGAATTACTGATAAAATGCCTGCTTCAGGACATCAGAGGCACAGCAGTACTTGAACCTATGACCTTTTGTATCTCCTGTTTAAACCACTCGACCATATCTCAAAATTTGAGTGAAGAATGAATAAAAATACCAGTAGTAGCAACAGAGATGTCCTTTTCACCAAAGCTAAATCAGCTGTAGCATAAAAAACAGAAGACTGAGGAAGAACATCTTCACTTAGAGCCTGATAGATTCATCAACAAAGGAATCATGTACGAAATACTGTTTACAAATATGCAGCAAACTCTTAAATCATCAAAGTAAATCAAATCTACCCCTCTGCTTTTCACATCCCATCAAACACAATATCAGCCTAAAGAGAAGAATGGATATGGTATAAGGTGAAAAATAAATTGTAAGCTTTCTAATTTTCTTCATTCTAATGTTGAAGTAGTAGTAGCAATGTCATGTGAAATGGATTGCCCAAGAAATGCTTTCATATTTCCAATATGACTAGAAATAGTTTATAACTTTGGACTCACTTTCTGATGTCGCATGTATGCGTAGTCTCATGTATACCCTTTGTTTTTCATGGTCTGTAAAGACTGTAATATTCAGGATTATTTAGTCGACTTGCTTTAATTGTGATTATTCCAAATACCTCACAATACACACTTTTTGCCATTTTACTTCATAATCAACTTGTCCCAATAACTTCCAGACAGCTTCTTTCAACAATGATTGCACGAAAAGTACTCAACATTCATCTTGAAGCCCAAGTATTTCAACTCTTTTATTTTCCGAACTATTCTACCGTGACTTGAAATGTTGGGTCTCTCCTGATGTACCAGTTGAGAGCTAGAAAGGCGTTTAACTCTGTGTAAAAGTATTAAAACCCTTCAGACTCTCATTGGATAACAACTTATTCTCTTGAGTCTGTCTCTTTGTCTCCTAACTTTAGCTTTAGACTAAAGCCCACCACACACCATACCATCAGCTGCAATCTGATTTTGGAAAGAAATCACAATAGCATTAAATATGGGCTTTTTAACAACAAAAATCTACCTGATTCAGGTTCTGAACAAAAATATATATACAAAACATAGGGTTTTGGTGCGCTGTCAGCCTTATACCTGGAATAAGGGCCAAATCAGTTTCAAATTGTAGACAATCGCAGGACTGCTCTGAAGTCACTACGACTTGGAGCCAATTTGGCCTTTCCTTCAACTTGAAAGTTCGCAATAGGCCATATTTTTCATTTTACTATTTATATGACTGTTCAGAATTTCAATCAAAAATATCTGATGTGTTTAAATGTTTATATCAAATGCTATTACATTTTTTTTCTGAAAGCGGATCGCAGACCGATCGTATAGTGTGCGATGGGTTTTAGTACTCACCTGCCAAACACTTCCTAAACAGTCTGATACAATCCATATGCCCTATCATGCTCCTTTCCTTCCTTGTCCACAGCACCCCCCCCCCCCAACCCTTATCCCTCTTTTCACAATATACCCTTACAACAGGGCTCCCTAAAACAACCAAAAACAAAAACTTAAATGACATTTGGGAAGAGAGATCGAGAGAGATCGAGAGTGAGTGAAGAGGAAGGGGAGAAAAAAAAAGTGTAGAAAAGAGACCTCCATGAGATGAGAGAACTATTTCTGGAATGCGGGATTTGTCGAGGTGTTGTGATGAAAGGACGCTGGCAGGTGGGGGCGCTCTTCAAGCTTTTCGTAGTCGAGATGGAAGTCCTTCGCCATCTTGCACCAGCGATTGTAATCAAAGTAGTAGTAGACGCCTCTCTCGTATGTACTTGTCTTGACCTGGGGCTCCATACCCGGCCCTCTGGTGATCCAAACTCTCTCATCTTTGTGATATCTCCAATCACGATTATACCTACACAGAAGAGAAATAAAGAAGATTAAAGGGGTCTGATAAACAAAGTATAGTTTGGGTGATCCACACTCTCTAATCTTTGTGATATCTCCAATCACGATTGTACCTACACAGAAAAGAAATAAAGAAGATTAAAGGGGTCTGATAAACAAAGAATAGTTGGGGTGAACCACACACTCTTATCTTTGTGATATCTCCAGTCATGATTATACCTACACAGGATGAATAAATAGCCAGGCATAGAAAGGTTTTCAAATATACATGTATAATGCTATTATTAAGATATCTATGACTGAATATTCTCATATACGAAAGTGTATGGCCATACGCTTTAGTCTAACACTGAGTCTATGGGGCAAAATGAGTCTGGCATTTCCGGTCACTTGCATATGTTTACTTTTGTGAAGCACATGATGATTTTGAAGTGCTTTTTTTTCCCCTGGGCTTCATTTTTACACCATATTATACACACTGATAGCATATATAAGGCCAGGCAGCTCAGATTTTATCAAGCCTCTACAAAGTTACCAAATCACTTTAATGCATCCTTGGGTGCACACATGCGCACTGAACGGAAGTCCGACTTGGTTTCCTTATGCAGGTTTTCATGTTATTCTTTATTTTCTTCATATTCCTGACCTGTTCACCCATAGAATGGTGACAAATATTGGGGGGGGGGGGTTGATTTCAGACTTAACAGCAGTATACACTTTTTTCTTTTAGTGGATGGGGGGGGGGGGGGGGGTTAATTGGTCCCCACTAAATACCTGGGCCCTGTTTCATAAAATTTACCATGACTAACAACAGCCACAACTCTATTAAACCTCCCCCCAAAAAACAAAAACAAAAACAACAACAACAAACAAAAACAAAAACAAAAACAAAAACAAATTGTGATCATAGTCAATCAGATTCCATTTCAGTAGCTTATATCAATTATTGTAACATGTTCTTGAAATTAAGTTTCATGAAACAAATTTTATATTTTTGAAGTGATCATAAAATTGATAACCTTCAGAAAAACCTTGTGACCCATCTAGCAATAGCAAGGCTAATAATTATCAAAACACAAATGTACAAAGAAGGAAATGTTTAAAATGTCACTCAGATTCAATTCCCTAAATGTCAAATGGTAGATAAGAAAGGTTGAAAAAATGGGAAATTAACCTCTTCTGTGTCACCAAGTTAGTGAGCAATTCTCAAAAATTAACTTTCAAGAGCTAAATTTGGACTTCAACTGCTCTGTTTCATTGTTGAATGGGACGCTGAATATTTTGCATGGGAATAAACTTCACAGTGAATGGACTTGTTTCTGACTCAGGAAAAAAAAATGAATGAAAAATCTTAGCCCACACACATCACTCAACACTCACATTAGTCAGGTTCACACAAAGGGAGCTAAACTTCAAGTTTGGCTTGTAGTTCCAGAACCACAAGCTCGCTTGTGGTTAACGCCAAAACCACTAGCAGCTGGGGGTCCTCGTCGTAGTTGTGGACCGTGTGGACATAATAAACTTTATGTTTAGCGATCTCGTTGTTAATGATGACCTCTCTGCTCATGGTAAATGACTAACGCTCAACTTGTAGTCTCAGGACAACGAGCATCGTTGTTTCGGTCTTGTGTGAATCCTCGTTGTTGCTAGTGAGCTGTTGTTTCCTTAACTTAAAGTTAAACTACATGTACATGTAGTCCCGTATAAACGTAGCTATTGTTGGGAGGAATTTGCCCCCCATGGCACAGGAAGGGTTATTTAGAGAAACCTTATGGCATCTAATAGTCATAGGTTTTCAATTCACGTTTTCATAATAGACATATCACATCCCATAATATCAGCTAATTATCCACATGCAGACACAAGATAAGAATTCAAAATAACACTAAATGTCAATCCTTGGAATGTCTAATGGTGGAAACGAATATAAACGAAAGAAATACAAAAATATATGGATTTGAGAACCACCTCCACAGCTAATAATCATGGGTTTAGCCCACAAAAGAAAATCAGCTTATACATGGAACTAGAGGGGCCGTCAAAGGCGGCAGACCCACGCCTTGGCGGTGCTACAGAGTAGTTGCAATACTATACTATGGGGTCAAAACTGAAATCTACATTGAGTGATTTCACGCTCGGTGTTGGTGTTTGTGGTTAGTGTTTATTTTGCCGCGAAATCATGATCTAACACCGACTATGAAATGAGAAAAAAATCAGTCGGTGTTAGGTGTTGACCTCTGATTTTCTGACGTAGTTCCGGTTGCCGGTGTTTAATTTTTGTCAGATGTTGTCTGCTGAACCGAGCTCGGCATCCGGTGTTTAATTTCATGAACAAAATTCCGTTCACTAACACTATACCCTAGGGATTAAGAAATTTTCATTTCACGTTCGGTGTTGGTGCTGGTGTTGCTACTTGTATGCTAGATATGGGAAATTTTGGGGATTAGCCGTGAGAAATAAAGTCAGTATGCATCATTCGAAGTGTAATTTTACAGGTGTTATGAGGTAGTATGTTCATATAGGTCTGAAATTAAATCTAGGCCAACATTTAGTCCAACGTTCGATCTAGAGCACACGGAAAGGAACTACCTTTGCTTTTTAAAGGGGCGGAAGGAGTGAATAAAAAATCCTACCTAGTTTTTTTCCAGATAGATTTGATAAATATGATGTTCGATATTCCGTAGTAAAAGACCCAGAGAATCCACATTATTAACTATGATGAGTTCTAAATCAACAATCACAATACAAAAGTAATGAAACTTCACGGCTAATCTGAGCCGATGCCCGAAATTTGGCCGTTTGCCATGTACGCGCTGGGCCGTCCGATCCGGCGTGCAGCTGCATTAGCTACACGCCGGATCGGACGTGCAGCTGCATTAGCTACCGCAGCATTTTCTGCTGCAAGTGAGAAACTCGAGAGAAATTAAATCTAAACTTACTGTTCCTGTCAATACTATCCATTTCTGTGAAGTTTCTTACCGGTCTCTAGATCAAATAAGGATTTCTTTTAGAACCACCGGACTACTCGGGCAATTTTACGATATTCTAGACTAATAATTCAGTAGTTAAAAACAATTTTTTCTTCTTCGTTGAGAATGGTGCTGACGCCATTACCAGTGTTAAGCTATCGCACCTCGACTTGCTTCGTACCGCTTCGTACTTGTACGTGCGAAACGGTGATCTTTACATATACTATACTATAGAGTCAAAACTAGAAGGTCACACAGAATTTGCAGGGATCAACCAATCATCACCAAAATTTAATCGATTTTTTCCTGTCACTATCCAAACAATCCCTGAAAATTTGGTGCAAATCCGTTCACCCGTTCTCTAGTTATCTTGTACACAAACAAACAAACAAACAAACATACAAACATACGGAACCCTTTTATACATAACCCTGCCGATTTCATCGGCGTGGGTAATTATTAACCTACAACATGTACCATACAAGTATTTCATTATCCATTTTATCTTCTTCCTCCAGCCCACATGATAAAAGTTTGAAATATCAATGATGGACTACTGATTAAAGAACCCTTATTGCAGCTGACTGCAGCCTATCAGTGTATCCTTTCAATGCATATTTAAATCTACATCTTCATAGTAGCCTTATTGATCCATAATTTCAGCTTAATCATCTACCCTCAGTAATAAAACAAGTATTTAAAATGTCACTTAATGTCAGTCCCTTGAATGTCAAATGCTAGATAATAAAGCTTGAAATAAAAACGAAGGACTTAATTGAAGAAAATATATTAATGAATCCCTATAATTGCCTGTTCACGATGGGCTTCTAAGAAAGTTCTTGACATTTGGTCTGAAAACTGCCTCTTTTCAATAATGTCAAAGACGATTTGTGTAAGTGCACTGATGAATAGTAAGACTCTAAATTGTAAGGTACATGTTCCTGCAACAATTTCTCCACAGCCAATTTCTAATACTCATCAAATTCTGAACATTTAACCCTTAATATAGTCATTCAAATTCAAATTAACATTCATTTTCTTCCATTGATTTTGACAACATTCACCATCTGTTCAAATGGTATAGTTTACATGTAAATAAAGTACATGTAGTATGAATATAATCAAAAACTTGTAATACAAGGACATTGATATTGATCCCAATAAGCATCCGCTTGTCGCAGGTACGCCAGAGTACACAATTACAAAATAAATTAATACAAGAAAAGAATAGAGGGAAAGACAAAGAAAGGGAGAGATGAGGATAAGGAACTTGGAGTAGAGAGAAAGGAAGAGGACTGCAACATAGTAACCTAGCCCGAATTCTAAACCTAACCCAACATCCTTTTGCAACCGAAGCCCTAACCCTACATAATAAAGCTTGAAGCAAATGTCACTGGAGCAAACTTAGCTGGAGCAAATGTTGCAAGGAAAATTTCAGATCACCAAATTATCAAAGTATCCGACAAAATTTTCACTGAATTTTTCAGCTACTATTGACCCTTTCAGGACAATAGACCACATTTTATGGTTTGGCTGAGTAACATACGATTCGGAACCCTAAAAAATATTATACCAGATGCATCATGAGTATAGAGAACAAAAAATTCTGCACACACTTTGTCCATTTTTGTTGCATGGCCATATAACATTTGATGCCAGGAATTTTAAAACGAAGAATGAATTTTCAAATCCCTAAATTGGCAACACATTGAGAGCTTCAAAATCATTGTTTTTCATCAAAATTGGCAGTTTTCAACTTTTCACCAAAGTTCCTAACCATGTATGTTGTTTGCAAAGACATAACATTTCATTAGAACCATGTAGCATTAAAAGAAAAATATTATTGCTGCCAATTTAAAGAACAAAATGTGATCAATTTAGCACTTAATTTAGCCCATAATTTCTGTCCTGAAAAGGTTAATAATATATGCCACACAAACTGATTGAGATTGAAAATATACAATAGCTAGCTGAGTTACATGTATGAGCACAAAGACCAGACCCTAGAGGTCAGTCAATTGAATGGATAGTCCCTTCCCTACATATGTGTGTAGTTTTTCTATATTCAGTGAGATCTAAAAAACTTGTTTACTTCATCTGGTGCCAACAAAGCATTAAGTACATGATATATAATTTAGAATGACTTAAATATAGCCAATTTTTCTCAAAAATAGAAATCAATACCTACTACGTAAGATTATCATTAAGATCAAATGGTAGATATGGAAGCTCAAAATAAAAAATGAAGGACTAATGAGATGTTATAAGTTGACATTCCACAATAACTTCAAGCCAGTAGCTCTTGATATAGAGGTCAATTCCTAGAACTAATGGATCAGAAAGCTTGAAATAGAAATGAAGGACTAAAGAAAACAACATCGGTTTAATTACCTACTCTCAGTCACATCATAAGTGTTCAAAATATCACTGATTGTTTATCCCAGGAGGTCAAATGGCACATTATAATCTTGAAATAGAAAAACAGAATATAGAAAACCATTTATTTGCATCTCTTCTTTTCATTTCGGTCTTCAACCCAGCCTATACCCGGTAATAATGAATCAGGCTGCCATGAACCACAATACCCTCAATGACCTGGGGTGGTATTCTGAGCACCATTTTATCTCTAAAATATTTGATTTTATCTTTTTGTATTCTGAGACCACATTTTATCTCGGATTTTATTTCATATTTTATCTCACGCTCTTACCCCTTGCGTGACTTGCACTTTGATACACATGATACGCGGACAGCAGTGTCACTTTATCCCCCTCTTCCAGCGCTTGCATCAAAAATGCGTTTTGTGCTTCAACACATTTTGCACTTTAAAACACACGTTATGAAGTAAAGACGCAATACACTCTGTACCAAGGAGAGAGATTCTATTGGTTGAGCATGCTAAAGGTGAGAACTAACAACAGGTTTTATTGGATAACGGATATAAAATGGGCGGATCCCAATGAGATAAAATGCCGCTAAAAAAAAAATTTATGCGCATTTTATCTTACCGAGATAAAATTAAAAAATTCATCTGAGATAAAATGAATCTCAGAATACCACCCCAGATCTTTATCGGATCCTTGCATCAAAAATGCGTTTTGTGCTTTAACACATTTTGCGCTTTAAAACATGCGATATGAAGTAAAGACGCAATACGTTCTGTACCAAGGAGAGAGATTCTATTGGTTGAGCATGCTAAAGGTGAGAACTAACAACAGTTTTTATTGGATAACGGATATAAAATGGGCGGATCCCATTGAGATAAAATGCCGCTAAAAAAAATTTAAGCGCATTTTATCTTATCCGAGATAAAATAAAAAATTTTATCTGAGATAAAATGAATCTCAGAATACCGCCCCTGGTTTTCCACTGAATGTACAATTTCCCTTTTCTCTGAAATAAAGAAATGATTACAAGATTTGAGTGTACATTACAAAAAAATCTAATCACTTACAGTTCTGCAGCTGCTGCTAGCTGTAAGACATCTCCACCATGCGTGTAGTATAAGTAAAAGAGAAGATCCTCTCCATATCTTGATAGCTTGATAGGTGCAAGCTACAAAACAAAAACAAAAGAAAGGTTCACAACAATTGCCAAGATTTTTGTGAAAATAATAGATTCAGAACCCTAAAAGATGTACTCAATGCACTAGTAGAAAGAGCAAACATATCTCCAGAAATAAATCTATTTTAGTTGCATTACAAAAATTGCATTTGACACCAGGTGTTGTAGACACAAAAAATGAACTTTAAAATCAATAAAAATTGATAAAAATCTGTGTACAATTCGCGAAAGTTTCATACTGAAAGGGCCAGACACCCATACTGGCTTCTCAGCAGAAAAATAGTTTACACATGGTTCAAACTGACACAAATATTGCTTTACTGAATCCCATGGGGGTGATACGAGAGGACCAAAGCAATTTCGCAGGTTGAAAGTGTGCACCGACACATTTATTGGTCCATATTCAGTGAAATATGGCCTTATGACATCACAGGGAAATGGTTTGGGAGGATCAAAATAACTTTTGAGATTGAGAGTAGACTGATTTATTACCCTTGTCGGTACCCTTGTTGAGGGAATTCACACATGGTTTTTATTTTCTGAAATTCCTCACCCTTGGTATCAACGGGGAACCTCGCTAGTCATAAGGACCGCTATTCATAAGGACCACTTATTTATAAGGACCACTACCCATAACGCGTGATTAAATGAATAGCGGTTTTGTACGAATAGCGGTCCTTCTGAATAGCGAGCAAACCATAAACAAATTTCCCCGCTATCCATAAGGACATCCATTCATAAGGACTACTATTCATAACTACTCATAAGGACCGCTATTCATAGCGCATGTTAAATGAATAGTGGTTTTCTATGAATAGCGTTTCCTATGAATAGCGAGCGGACCCGGTATCAACACCAAGGGTGTTATATACTGGCAAGAAGGCTGCACCTATAGGGGGACCCACGGGCAGATGATGATATTAATAATGATGGTGAAAATGATGATGATGATGATGATGAAAGTGATGATGATGATAACGATGATGATGATGATGATGAAAGTGACGATGATGATGGTGGTTGTAATGATGATGATGATGATGATGATGATGTTGGTAATGATGATAATGGCGATGAAAATGATGATGGTGGTGATGATGATGATGATGGTAATGATGCTAATGGTGATGACAATGATGATGATGATGGTGATGATGGTGATGATGATGATGATGTTGCTAAAGTACTAATGTTAGTTTGCAGGCACAAACCCTGGTCAGTCGTAAGAGAGTGTCTGCATTATAAGACTACCATAGGCCATGTGCTATAGCTGCTCCTGACACAGACACGACCAGAAGGTAGCTGAATTAGGCTTCTCTCAAGACACAATGATTTTCTGATAAAGTGTCAAATTAGGGTCTGTTCTTGCAGACTACAATAATGTGACCCTTATAGCATATCTCTGTACACAAAGACTGACCTTATCTCGTATGTGTAGATTGGTAAGATACTCCTGCGGTACATGATAGTCGATATCTTGAGGTCTGCTCGGCGCATCCGAACTTGGCGACTGGAACGTACTGTACAGGTTTCTGTTACAAATCATAGGGTATGATTGAGCATGATTACCATACGATGACAACAATATATTGATGTATAATAAAATATTGCTGTTGACTCTAAGCACGGAGAAGAAAAGAGGGAAGGTTTTGCAAGGTTTTCCGTAGGAAATCATGAGGTGTGATTTATAAATCATTGTCACCATGAGAACAATATAATTAAAGGGATTCGGTAACTTTGTAGAGGCCTGATTTAATGAATTGTTGAATTTTGATATCTGTCTTGTATAATGATGTTCAGAAGGATAAATAAATAGCCAGGCATAGAAAGGTTTTCAAATATATAATGCTATTATTAAAGGGCAATCCAACCTTGATAATATGATGATTTGTATGAAAGCAGAAAAATAAGAACAACAGGATGGCGAAAGTTTGAAAGAAATCGGACAAGGACTAAGAAAGTTATGGATGTTTGAAAAATGAGATCACTACATCTATGCGAATCTCAAATTGGCAATTTGATGAGTCAATTGTGACATTTTTGTGGACAACTGTCCCATTTGTCGTACACAAAAATATCATTAATTTGCGATTTTCTTTGAGGTGCTTTTACCCTCGGGGCAGTACTCAAAATATATTGGAGATAGCATATTGTTATAGGTCCTCATGAACGAAAAGATCCTACTGAGTAATGCACTTTGAAAAAAAAAGTGACATTTAAGTCATTTTGTGTGTTAGAGCGAATGGGGGAGTTGTCCACAGCTACATCACAGTGACATTACCTATTCGGCCAATTTGAAATTCCCATATGCATAGTGATTACAACTTTCAAAAATTCATAACTTTCTTATTGCTTGTCCGATTTCGTTCAAACTTTTACCAATCTGCTTCTCTGATTTTTCCTCTTTCTTTCAAAGCAAATTGCTATAAAGGTTGGATTTCCCTTTAAGATATCTATGACTGAATACTCCCATTTACGAAAGCGTATGGCCCTACGCTTTAGTCTAACACTGAGTCTATGGGGGAAAATGAGTCTGGCATTTCCGATCACTTGCATATGTTTACTTTTGTGAAGCACATGATGATTTTGAAGTGCTTTTTTGTTTTTCATGGGCTTCATTTTTACACCATAATATTACATACACTGATAGCATGTAAGGCCAGGCAGCTCAGATTTTATCAAGCCTCTACAAAGTTACCAAGTCACTTTAATGTTGACTTGTAATGTGCATAATTCCATTGACCCTTTGCATCGAGGTAATGACTAGAGCATATTTTATTTTGAATACAACTCTGCTTCATAATATTACAATAACATCAATGACTGGAATATACCATAGAAGTTTCTGTGAAAGAAGAAGAAAAATACTTTTTTTCTGTTTCATGATTATGAATGTGATGCATTTATATAATTAGAAATTAATGGCAATAACTAAACAATCTGTGGAGATTAAATGCCTTGCTTACAGGGTTTCAACCCAAGAACTTCACATACATTCAAGTGTCTAAACCACACAACTTTGACACAGATCAGGTTTAACTATATGAAAAATAATGACATAGGCCTATATTCTTGAAAGGTGCCTAACTTTAAAGTGTACCAATCAACAACAAAAAAATTTATTATATGGAGCAAAAATATTTTGCTTCATATAATAGGGGTTCCATATCGCTATACTATATGCGAAATATGAGCTTCAAATGTTGATTCTATAAAAAGATATTGCAAGTTGAAATACACTCCCAAGATTTCTGATGCTAATTTCATGCCACGAAATAATTTTATTTCTCTATTTTGTTACATAAATATATCAATTTATATGGGACTTAGGGGTTGACAAATGGCCTTCCATATATCAGCGGCCTAAGTTAAGCCAGGCTTAACTTAGGCCATTTCAAGAATACAGGCCACAGGCTTTCTGTATACCACTCATTTTTTCCCAAATTACCCTGGCTTTAGCGAACTACCAAACGAGGTGCTCACAACAAAAGTTATTACAAGTGGACTTACTCTGGTGAATTGAGATTGAGTCCCAATGTAGTTAGATCACTCCCTAATGCTAGCTGGACTAGATTAGGGTCTGTCTCTGCTGCCCTGATGAAGGTAAGAAGTCCTACCATCCCAAACGGATCAGTTAACATACCTGGTGGGATGTTCATCACTTTGCCTGATGGAAAAAAAAAAAAATCATATAAGATTTGTTTTCTTTTCTTTACTGATCAGGTCCTGTGTTCTTAAGGGTATCATGTAAAGATAAAAGTTGATTACTAGTCATGCGATTACATTGTAGAAGAAATTGGGAAACGTTATAGTATGTAGTACATAAGAAATGATGTATACTGGGAGGCATTGGAATGATCATAATAAAAAAAATCTTGTTTAAATGACATGCACTGCACAAATGGGTATATGGGACAACATGCACTGCACAAATGGGTATATGGGACAACATACACATGTTGTATGAAGGTTCAGTGCCAAATTTCAAGCTATTTCTTATCAAGATAGAATATAAGGGCATTTGAAAAACAGTAATTTTTTAGGGGAAATTTCTATTATGACATTCTCCCAAACTGACATACAACGAATGAGAAAGCTCACAATCTATTTTTCACATTTGCCAGAACTCAACCTTCTCTTTAAACAAACAGAAATGAACAGAGCGTACATCTCAGACATGCTTACTCCCTATAATCCTCGTGCGATTTGCGATAAGCAGGTAAATATCTGCTCGAGAGAGACCTCGAAAATGGACTATGTTGGGTTATATATCATTCACTGTTTCTACACCTAGGTAGTGGAACAGTCTTCCTCTGTATCTTCGCTCTTGTGATTTGCTGCCTACCTTCAAAACTCAGCTTAAGACATACTTATTCCACATTGCATACAACTAACCACTACCTGAGTCTTTCCTGGATGAATCATGAACTGCATATACAATATCTTTAAGTCTCATCAGCGCTGTTGATTAGGCAACCCAGGTGTTAGGCACCCATGTGTTAAATGGGTACCCTGTAGGATGTGAAAGTCACTGTGCATTGATCAGCATTGTGAGCGTCTGCAAAAAGCCGCCTGGCTAGAATGCTCCCCAGGGAGTGGAGAAGGTGCATACATTGTGTGTGGGCAAGCCATGAATCCGATGACTGGGGTAATAATATGTCTGTAAAGCACTTAGAGATATCGTACATGTACTTGGCACTATATAAATCCAGAATATTATTATCATTATTATAACTAGATATTGGCGCTCTATAAATTGGATTGGAAATGAAGCATCTTCTTACCATCAGGGTGTATCTGGATGCCTTTCACCTCATTGCCATTGCCATTCTCTTCTGAACTGTTGTTGTTTGTCTTGTCACCTGGGAACCTTGCATTATCTTTTTGTTCTTAAGAAAGTAGGGGGCAGAAATAATAGCAATATCACTCACAATAATAATCAAATATACTTTGTTGCGATATCGATAGCTTCAAAATATCCAGAATAACCAAAAAGTGACGTCAAAATATCAGCATAGCGAAGAATATACGGAGGTCTGACGTCACACGATATCCATTTTTTCTTCATGGTGAAAGTATTTTATGTCACGTGAGACATTCCTGGCCAATCCTTGCACAAGAATTTTATGATGTAGGATATAATGATAATGATATGAAATTGACTAGCTTTGACAGGCCTGTGAGTGGGGTTTCAAAAAAAGAGGGAAAAAAACTGAAACAAGTTTACCTGATCTATTTACTTATCTTCCGCTCCTTATCTGACGCAATGCAGATTGAACGGCCGCCCATCAGCGCAGCGGCCGGCCCGCCAGACACATGCGGGGGCGTGGTCCACCATTCTCGGGTGCATGCGGTATGCGAATACAAGCAAGCAGCATGAACTTCACATTGCGCGCGAAGGCAACACATACAGTACATACGAGGTATGTTCTTTTCCATATTTGGTTGCAAGAGAGCTAGACTCCACTCGCGCTCGCAGCTGTTTAGCTGGACTACGTTTCCAGCCGTTTAAAACCATTCAAATAATGGTTGCCGATAAAATAGCGGGAATAGCACACCGGGAAAAAGCGGAAATTGAAATCGGCGAGAATAATAAAATAAAATAGAATAATAAAAAGCGGATTTCAGCTAAAAAGCGGAGGTCTCACAGGCCTGCTTTGAGGAGGGATATGAGACTACATGTTACCAGGCACCACGAAACCGCAAAAAAGGTCGCCAGATATGAATTTTTAGTTAAGGTCTGATTCTGAAAAAAGTAGATTCTCAGCTTTAAAATGATAGATAACTCATTAGCATTGGATGTTCCTAACTCACTGTACAAAGAGTAGAATGCCCAGTGCCGCAGAATGTTACTTCTGAGAAATAAGGGTTTAAATTTGCAGTCCACTGAAGCACTCTGACTTGCGAGGTATTGTGCAAATGTGACAAAAGGATAATTAGAACTCAATCGAAATTTCTGTGAAGAGATTATTTCATTTAGGCTCAGAATGGCTTGAAAATTCTTCCTCATACAGAAACCTGTTCCTTCAATATAATGTTTATTCCTATGCAATATATCTTTGCCCAGTCTGCTCAAGAAAAAAAACTCATTGAAAGTTAATATAATTCTTGAAAGTTCATTTTGGCAATGGCTCAAAAACCTGGTAGCATGGAAAGGGTTAAAGATAATACTTACCATTCTTGATGTTTGCTCCTGGAAGAGCAGGGAAGTCTTCACTCTGCATCTGAAACTCTGGAGTCGGTTCCGCTTGTTTGCTTACCATACCAACTGTATCAAATATGACACGGGAGAAAAAACAAAAAACAGAGACAGAAAAGACAAAACCAAAACCATCCCGTTCATTGATAACAATCCAGTATGAGCTTAAAGTAGGCTCAATTCTGAATCCCATTAATAAACAATACAGTATTTAGGTGACCTGGCATTTCAGAGATTTGGAGATAGAGAAAGAGAGACAGATAGAAAGAGAGAAAGAGAGAGACAGAGAGGAAGAGACAGAGTGAGAGAAAGAGACAGACTAACAGACAGTCATAGAGAGGCAAAGAGAGACATATAAAAAGATCACGATGAACAGAGAGACAGACAGACAGACAAGGGGATGGAGAGACAACGAGCTGGAAGAGAGTCGTAGAGAAAGAGAGGGGGTGGAGGCAGCCTGGCACAAGGACAAATTAAGAGAAGGGAGGATTAACAAAGGGACAAATTATGATGAGGAGGGAGGATTAACAAAGGGACAAATTAGGAGGAGGGAAGATTAACAAAGGGACAAATTACGAGGAGGAGGGAGGATTAACAAAGGAAAAAATCACGAGGGAGGGAGGACTAAAAAAGTGAAAAATTACTAGAAAGAGGGAGGATTAACAAAGGGACAAATGACAAGGAGGGAGGATTAACAAAGGGACAAATTACGAGGATCGACGGAGGAGTAAAAATAAGTCTGAATATTTACCATAAGCAGGCCTGCCTGCCATAGGGTTTGGCTGGAACAAACTGACATTCCCTGATGACGACTCTCCTGTTTGTCGCCCTCTCGTGCCCGCCAGAACAGGAAAGTCCGAGCTGTCGAGGATTGAGGTGTCATTTGCTGCAAGGAACAAAAAGACACAGGTGCTTGTCTTCACTGTTCAAAATTTCTACTTGTACTCTAACATACTATCAGTTGTCAGCTGAGAGAAAGAAGAGCATTAACTAAAAGAACTTTATTCAAGGCTTGGTCAGACTTGACCGATAACAAGATTTTTCATCAAAGGTCCTCTGAAAATCTGCTCTACTATTAACATACATGAGCATACTCACACATATACACAACACTGTAGGGTGTACCTTAAATTGAAAATCTTGTTATCGTTATCAGACAGGTTTTGCAAGCCCTTTAGAGCTTACATCCACCGAGGGTACCATAGTTTAACCAGAGACTCATAGGCAGTATATATTTGGTTTGTATCCGTCATCTTAAACAAAAGCCTAAATCTACTCTTCTAGTCCTATGGCTATGGTAGACCTCACACTTACTTTATACACGAACAGTTTTGAAGAAGGGATGAATTTGCGCAGATATCAAACGCGTAATGATGACATCATCACGCGCCGCTGCCTAAGACAATACATACGCGCAAATGAATATCGTCACAATGTAGTTCGCACTTTTTTTTTTGGAGGGGGGGGGGGGGTGATGTCATACACCGTAAATAGTATCCGTGAATAGTACTACTATTCACTGATCATAACGTCATATGTTACCCTTCATGGCAATTTGCTCATTTGCATGAGGATAGTGGGGATTGTATTTCGTCACATGATGCGCACTGGACCAATCAAATGTGCAGATTCTTTTAATGACAGATATAAAAATATATAGTGTGCCGCGGTCATATAAAAGAGTGACTATAGTCAAATTTTACAAATTTATACATTGTACGGCTAATTTTTTTGTGTAGGTTAAAAGCAGCCCTTGTGAATAAAATCATGTTTTTGTAAAGAATAGAGCAACAAAATTTGTCCAAAGGTCTAAAATGGATCATGATTGCTTCCTCAAATTGTATCCCAATATCAAGATATAACAGCAAACACACCACTGCAAGGTGATAGAAACACTTACCATTTCCATAGCCACCAAAGTTTCCCAGTAACGCACTCTGTCCGCCACCGAAGCTAGGTGGTCGATTGAATGCGCCGATACCGCTTGAGTTGGTAGGTGTCACCCCACTACCTATTACTCTAGATTGCTGCTGCTGCTGCTGTTGTTGCTGTTGCTGCGCTGATGAATGCTTTTGCTGCATAGCTAGAATACTTGGTGAGGTCCTGTTATGACTCATGTTCAGCAGGCCCCTGAAATATGGTTGTGGAAAATGAGAGTGGAACCTCTTTACAACAAGCTCCTTGGGAAAAGTGTAATTACGTCTTTATATAGAAAATATCAGGGCTAAAAAACAGTAAATATAAAGAAATAGGATCCACAATAGTACCTTGTCATAATGACAGTTTGTTAGAACACTGTTTTTTATAGCAAGATTCCACTGCATCATAAATTGTAAGAAAAATAATATTGCATTTACAACAAGGGGTTTTAAAACCATAACATACAATGGCATTTACAACTAGGGGTTTTAAAACCATAATTTACAAAAGTAAGAAAGAAAACAAAATACAACATATCAAAATAATAGATTATATGTAACTAAATTACTGCACGATTAAGGACAAATTTACAAATTAAAGATAAAGTTGAGTTCTGGTCATGAGATTGAATTGTGAAAGAAACTGTCTCAAAGCAATTGGGAAAGGTTGATTATACAGCAAATAAGAATTCATGTATGCTGTAAGGGTTTAAAATCACCAAAATGATAAGAAAATTGACTCGATCCTGCTGAGAGTCACATGCACTGCACACAGAAATGTGTATATGGGACTACACACAAATGTTTGGCCTGAACATTTCAGCTGTTTCTCATATTTTGAATGTGAGAGCATTTGAAGAGCAATCCTTTTCGGGGGACATATCTACTATGATAATCTTCCAAACTAACATAAAAAGAATGAGAAAGCTCACAGATTACATTTTACCTTTCCCAGATCTCAAGCTTCCCTTTAACATATATTTTTAACCTGTTGGATATGATTTGATTTTTGGTATAGCATCCATTTACCATAGACTCCAGACAGAATTAATCTAGGGCTTAGTACTCAACGGATAAAGGTGATATACATGTATTGAGAAATTTCAAGATAAATATGGATTAGGTCCAGGGTACAATCCTTCTCCTATCAAGCCCACCTATTTTGTGATGCTGGGTTTGGAGGAGGCATAAAAGGCATAGGCATGCCTAATGATGTTGGATAGGTTTAGGGTTAGGGTTAGGGCTAAGATTAGGTATCGTGTTATAGGTCCAGGGTACGATCCTTCTCAAATCAAGCCTACCTGTTTGGTGATGCTGGGTTTGGAGGAGGCATGGAAGGCATAGGCATGCCCGATGATGTTGGGAGACCTAGGCTTGAGTGACTTGACATGCCTGTACTTCTGGGAGGAAATGCTTGCTGCTGATTGGACATACCTCTAGGTAACGCATTCTGGATTCCTAATCCTGTCACAACAATCACATATTTGCTCTGATCGGTAATATGCATAAAAATGACTTAGATTTATGGAACCCTCTCAAATTGCCATGTGTCATATCAATAATGATTTAAGGGGATTTAAAACATGAATTTCAAGGGTTATCCTACACATTCTCAAATTTTTTAAGCTCGATCTGAACCAGTTCTAGGCCACCACCTTTTTTTGGGACAAATTTTATAAATGAACTTTCAAGAGTGAAACAGTAACTTTCAACTGTTTCATCCATAAAGTGGAAATAAATCATCTTCCATGAATAAAATTTACAATGAAGGTATCGTTTTTTTGTCTTCTGTTTTTGGAAGAAAGACACAGACCTGCTCTGTGAAGTCACTTTGTTCAGCACAACTTTTTTGGAGTACATGTATTTGCTGCCCATGACACAAAAGGCATTAATTACAATGTGAGAATTTCTTTCTTACCTTGCTGACTGCCATAAAAACTTCCTGAGAAATGTGAGACGGACTGGGATTGTGATGTCATTAACTGAAAGACAAGGTTAAAATACAGTGTAAAGGTTAAAATCTATAGAAAGGCGACTTTTTTTTATTATTGTTATCATCATCATCCCCACCACCATCACCATCGTTGTCATCATCATCATCATAATCATTATTAATATCATCCATTATAATCATCACCACCACTACCAATATCATCATCTTTACCATCATCATCATCATCACAATCATTATCAACATCATCATTATCAACATCATCACAATCATTATCATCATCATAATCATCAACATCATCATCACCATCAACATCATCATTATCAACATTATCATCATAATCATCATCATCATAATCATCATCATCATCAACATCATCATCACCATCAACATCATCATCACCACCACCACCATCATCATCATCATCATCATCATCATCATCATCATCATCATCATCATCATCATCATCATCATCATCATCATCGTCATCATCATCATCATCATCATCATCATCTATAGAAATGCTAGAATATCTTACATCTTTTTCTGGTCTGTGAGGAGGGAACATGGATGCATTGAAGAACATGGCATCTCCAAAATCATTGTCTCCACCTTCTTTGTAAGGTCCCATTTTATTCGTCTTGTCTTTCGTTCTACTCCCTAATAATGAGAATTCAGCTGCAAGCCATACAAACAAACATTCCATCAAAATCATGCATGGAATACAGACATTATTATTCCTAAGATGCTGATTTATTGAGAAATAATTATCTACTTTAGAGAGTATCTCCAGTTATCGTAAAAAATAAGAATAAAATACTTAAAGAACCTAACAAAGTGTTCAAGATATCTATTACATAATAGCTGCCAAAAGAACTAAGCAAAAGTTTGTGTTTTTTTGCATAAAAGGTGGGTGATAAGCAAGAAATATTAGAAAATCGGTTAATAGCGCCAAACAATGAAACATACAGTCTTAATATGTAATCTGTTGCTTTTCGGTGTAAGTGATTTTCAGCTAATATTAATAAGTTATTTTTTTTTTTTCCCATTAAAACAAAACCTCTACTGCATGAGTTATTGGGTCATTCAATGAGGTTGGGACAAAAATTATGACGCTGTCCAAGTAACGGTGGTATGATATCTTCTATTACACATGGAAGATGAAATCATCTGTTGAAGATTTTTATGCAATGAATACATAGTAGTGCCCAGCCAGAATCATTCCTGTTTTATTTGGTACTCTTTCAAAGCTTTGCTTAAAATGCTTCTCTTTTTTAACCACCGTTACATGGACATCACATTTACATAACATTACATACAATTTTCGTCTGCCATATTGATTCACCATGAAGCTAGAGTACACGTACTTCTCAACATAAGTGGCTATGCTTTTTACGCTGAAATCAGTTTTAGCAAACATTGTTATGGTCTATAGGAGACATAGTTCCTCACTTCTTGTATGTCACAAAAATTGCCCCAACCCCTTGGAATGACCCTATTATTCAGAATAACTTTAAACCAATTTCACCCAAAATACAATTCCATAATCAGAAACCTGATTACATGTAGCATGAATAAGGGTAGATGAATGAGGTCCTGCTTACCTTGTGATGTTATATCTGTTGCACCTGGTTTCCGTATCTCTTGCGTCATACCAAATCTAAAATGAAATCATGGGGAAAACTGATTTATGCAAAGAAATTGGAATGATGACAAATAACAATGTACATAAAATACATGTAGTGCACCTGAGCAGTATTGAATACTTTCTATTTATTCATGTTTTCTAATCATTCCATAATTTCTCACAACAGCATATTGCTCACCCACGATTCAAAATCTCAAATATTATGCTGGTGTTAATGATCTGCTATGACTGCACATATTACTTTAGACTCTTGTGTTTTTATCATGATTAAAAATTTATAAAAGAGCAACTACATGTATATTTCATCCCACATTCTTTCAAATTGTTTTTATACAAAGTTAGGCTTAGAACCATAGTAATGTCTTATCAACTTCAGCACGAAAACTTCTTTTATTTAAATTACCCTCTACTGGTTGTTGAGAAGCTACTTGAACAAACTAACATTTAATGTTTTAGTCAAATCTTTCAATTGTCTGCAAATGGAGGTGGCTGGATACAATGTACATGTACTTGTATCTAGATAACATGTTTATAAAGATGTCTACATGTATATTCAGATCTATTTTAGGGCTTCCTCCCATAAGTATTGAATCATAACCTTGTACAAAATATAATCTAAACATGGAAAGTACACAGTAGTGCTGCTTATAAACAGGAAATCTAACCTTTCCAACAAGTTGACTTGGGTGAAAACAGAAATGTCAGAAAAATGTCTGAATGTTTGAATACAGTTGGACAAATACATGTAACATGAAAGTAATGAATGTTTAATAGTTGAGATTACTAAATACATGTATATGAGAATATCAATCAGCAAACGAGTCTGTCACCTGTGACATACAAAGAGGCATCTCTCCCATTTCATATATTAAAAATCATGAACTTCCATTCATCTTCAAAATATGTCATAGACAGCGTATGTTATAGGCTTTTCAAAAACAAAAAGATCCTGAGAAGTCATGAATTCTGACAAATTGATCTATACTTTTGTCATTGTATACATTGGTGCATGTGGGAATGTTGACCAATGCTATATCACATTGACATTATCAAAATTCCAACTTGAAGTATGCATATAGTGATTACAACTACCATAAAAAATCTTAACTGTTTCATTCTTTCACCAATCCGTTTTCTCTGCTTTCCTTACTGGACTTTGATTTGAAAGTTGGATTACCCATTAAATAGACAGAGTATTACAAAAGTTTGTTGAACTTACTGTCCAGACATGTTGAAAGGTGTTCTTTCATCTGGCTTATCTTGGGCTGTTGAAAAAAACATTAAAAAGAAAATTGTGAATTAAAAAAAAAAGAAGCAAGAAAACTAGACAATACTAAAACCAACTCAAATTCCAAGAGGAAAAAAGGCAGAACATGAAAGTGACTTAGCTCCATGAATTGGAATTAAACTCTTGATATGAAATGACAAGATAACTATAAATCTCAAACCCCTATCAAGGGGTCTGAGTGCTCTTCAGTGATTAACACCACCTACATAAGGATCCGATAAAGATCTGGGGCGGTATTCTGAGATTCATTTTATCTCAGATAAATTTTTAAATTTTATCTCGGTAGGATAAAATGCGCATATAAATTTGTTTTTTTTAGCGGCATTTTATCTCACTGGGATCCGCCCATTTTATATCCGTTATCCAATAAAAACTGTTGTTACTTGTTAGTTTTCACCTCTAGCATGCTCAACCAATAGAATGTCTCTCCTTGGTACAGAGCGTATTGTGTCTTTATTTCATAACGCGTTTTAAAGGGCAAAATGTGTTAAAGCACAAAACACGTTTTTGATGCAAGCACTGGAAGATGGGGTTAAAGTGACACTGCTGTCTGCGTATCATGCGTATCAAAGTGCAAGTCACGCAAGAGGCAAGAGCGTGAGATGAAATATGAGATAAAATCCAAGATAAAATGTGGTCTCAGAATACAAAAAGATAAAATAAAATATTTTAGAGATAAAATGGTGCTCAGAATACCACCCCTGGTAATCTTTGATTTCTAGAGAAGATGCTAAAAATTTGTACATGTACTTCAAAATTGCAATTAATTTGTTGCAAAGTTTTGCCTTGCAATTGACAGAACTACTGTTGCTGAATAGTGAATACTCTCATTAAGTCACCATGAACTCACATCCATCAAGTTTGGAGCCATTGTTAATTCCATGTTTTTAAAATTGTTTTGCGATGAAATCCAACATCAAATTTGAGATGGTAATATCTCTGGAATTCTTTGTTGAACAGAATATCTGTACTCTAGATTCTATGATGTCATAATCATACCACTCAGTATTTCAATTACAGATCACAAGCCACAGAAAACTGAAGAGAATCCATTTGAAAATGCAACAGTATCGTTTTATTTACATGTACACTTGATAGGTCCTCTCATTCTCATCTTGCGCAATCCAGTGGTCATACTGCCTAGTGTCCCATGCAACTCACTGTCACTCACACGATTTTCAGATCCACCATACGTTAGACAAGACCGCTACGAGCGGGCATTTGGACCAGGCGTCTAAGGCATACAGTGCTGAAGACAACCCGGTATAGGTGCGCAATTTGCTTGCACATCGCTTTTGTCTTACATACATGTATGGTAGATCTGAAAATCGTGTGAGTGATGGTGAGTCGATGACATATCCCAGAAATTATGGGACACTTCTGGGTCTACGAGCGCATCATAGGCTTTTTCGGGGCGTTCACACAATGTTGAACCTACCGTTTAATATCAAAAATAATATTTCACAGTTTTGTTTTCAATATTTTTTATTCTAGGGTAAAAAATGGGGTTTCAATACTCTAATGCTGTGGTGAAGAGGAGATGAGAGAAGCTGGCTCATGGTAAAGGTGATTTTTAAGACATTCTTTAGATTCTAAAGTGGCTAGTAGTACTAACTACTACAGTATGTTGCTAAGACAGCTAAAAGTACTGGGCTCTGAGTAGCGTCAGCTTTTTTTGGTTTTACTCTTCAAAGAGCCTTTCCAGGCTAACGTTAGTCAGGACGGCTTTTACTAAACAGTTGGTTTGTGGTGCGGCATGGCGCGGTTTGCTGGGTAGAAATTTTTGAACTTTTTTCAGGAATTTTATGTAAATCTATGGTATCTTTTTTTTTTGAGCAGCAAAAAAAAAAAAAAAAAAAAAAAGGGGAAAAAGGTGTACTAGTGCTATTCTCCTTTTATCCTTCAATATTTCTTTTTTTCACCTTTCCTTTCATGTTATTTTTTGATCCCTTTTATTATCTTGTCTTCCCTCTTTCCTTATGTTATTCTTTATATTTATTCTCGTATCCTATCTTTTTTTTTTTTGCTTTCCATCTTCACTTTCGGGCAGAGCACAAGGTACGGGGTTCGAATCCCACCACGGCACTAACGTCCTTGGCAAGACACTAATCCACATTTGCCACTCTCCATCCAGGTGTAAATGAGTACCTGATTCTTTTCATCTTTCCTTTCATTATGTTATTCTTTTATTCAAATTATCATCTTCTCTTCTATATTTCCTTACGTTACTCTTAATATCTTTATCCTTCTATCATTTATGTCTCTATCTTTATGTTACTCTTTGTTTTTAGGAATTTTATCCACTCATTTATTCTCTCCAACTTTCCTTTTGTTGTATTACTTGTATACATATCAGACCTCAAGGAAATTGAAAAGGTTCAGATATGTGCAACAAAGCTAATTCTATCTGTGGCTGCCTTAAACTATGGGAGCAGACTTCGAGCATTAAAGCTGCCATCCCTCCAGTACAGAATGAGGAGAGGAGCCATGATCCAGACTTATAAGATAATCCATGGTATTGACAAGGTGAACAAGGATATGTTCTTCTCAGCTGTCACTGTCGAGGCAACACGAGGTCACCCATTCAAACTATTCCAGAAGAGGAGCAGACTGGATGTGAGAGCAAATGCTTTCGGACTTAGAGTGGTGAGTGACTGGAACTCCCTACCAACTGAGGTTGTCACTGCCACATCTGTAAACTCTTTTAAAGCCAGGCTAGACAAGTTCTGGTGTGATCAACAGTATTCACATCCTTGGGCAGATTAGACCACACCTGTTTTAAGTAGTGCTGGTATCGACATGCTTGATGTCGACACTGCTGTCGACATATGAAGGGTTTTTAATGTTGCCGACATGTTGATAGCATGCTCTGATGTCGACATAAAAGGGGTCTTATACATATGTCACGGTCACACACTAGAAAAGTGAAGCTAACCTGAAAAGTTCTATACAATCATCAACAAAAATAAACGCGATTAGAAGGCAATTCATCAGCGCAAATTCAATGACAATCGATCTCAGCATGCAGTGCTACATATTTAGGGCTATCAAGTTGAGGGCTCTGCAGTACTAGATGCATGCGTAGTCAGCTCATTCATGGACTGCTCATGTGCATATGGACAACTCACGCACAGAGCTTGCTCAGCCGTACACAGATTTTCAATGCATGGGACACAGTTGTAATTATTTTTCTGTGATATCAGTCTTGGCGATTGGACACCGAGATCCTTTTTTTCTGACACAACTCTAAGCAGAAAATTCAGCTCAAGTAAATACCGTATGGTTGTAGAAAAATGAACAATTTACGGATTCATCACAGTGATTTTCTTGCGAATCCAACCAAAATGAGGAATTTTAGGGAAAGTTTAGCAGGTAAAATTTTCTGTTTGTAACCAAAGAATTATCGCTAAAATTTCATATTTTCCGGTTGTCAAACTTTGATTTTGCAGTATTGCTGTGAAAGATACATCCATATTCAATCATTTTTCGAACTTTATATTTATAAATAGTGGTGTTAAATACGTTATTTTTCAGATTGCTTTTGTAAACAACGCAAATCGTGTGAAAATGCAAAAATTGGCGAGGTCAAAGGGGTCAACTCCCTCCATACAAACTGGCACTGTGTGTGTTTGACTTATGTCGATATAATGTCGACATCGTGAATATTTTTGCTGCAACATGTCGACAAAGGTTTTTTTTACCGATACCAGCTCTAGTTTTAAGTAATTTACCTCTGACACACTGACACTGTCACACAGCAATGTCATCAGGAACTCACTAATAACTGTACGAGAAGACATGTACTGGATGACAGATAGACCTGGAAACTCGGCTGCAGACTTCTGCATATTTCCAGTACATCCGGTAATAAGGTGGTAAGCAGTGTTATAGCTACAATGGTCGGAGGTGGACGGGCCCGTCCAGCACGGGGGATTTCCGTCCACCACTCCGGGTGAAAAACACTGCTTCCGACCGGCACTAATTTCACATAAGAAACTGCATTAAACGTAACTGTTTGTGAAGAAACGTGGTACTTACATTCATATTTCCATCTTTAATCGTGTTTTATTTGCAATTTTACGAGAATCATGCTTTCAATTTGACAATAAATGATTATTTACTAAAGATTTGCTGAGTTTTGTCTTTTGTTACGCACTATACTGTACTACGGTCCGTAATTTGCACGTACATACAGATATCATGTTTTACGTAGCGTATACCGGAAGCTGCTGTTCCGACAGCTGTACTGTCGCCATGTCATCACGTCGACCGCGGCTGCTAATCGCGAGGCTCCGTTCGCTAGAACGACTTGTTGCTTGTCAAGTCAGTGAAATTTGAACCACCACTAAAAAGTTCCTAGCTATAACACTGGTGGTAAGGTATTCTTTGTTTCCTTTCATTATCTTCTCTTCCCTCTTTCCTACCCTTCTATCCTCTATCGTTCATGTTTTTCTTTGCATTATCCTTCTGTTTTCTTTTTTCCCTTATTTTTAGTCTTTAGTCTGAAAACGGGAAAATCATACTGAGATGGACAATCTTTCAATTTGTTCCTTGAAGACACCATCCAATTTAACGTTTGAATATTTCTACCCAGCGAGGTGCGCTGTGACCCGACTGTACTTTAGTAAAAGCCAGTCATGACCACCGCCAAAATCGACACATAATGCAGTGCTGGTTCAGTTCCACGAGTGCACACACTCACACACACACACGCACACGCACATTCTCATCCTCTGTATTTCTGAAATCTGAATCATGTGAATTGTGCAATCTGTTGTCAACAAACCTTACAAATGAATCTCATCTAATTTTTTTTTTTAAATACATGATTTTAACAGTTTAAAATAACTTTTAACAGCTACCAAAACAGTTAGAGTCTAACTTTTTCAGGACATGTTTTTGTTAAATTTTAATTATTTAATTTAAATCAAAATCAATCATCAGGTCGTGATTAAAAAATAAAAATTTCATGACAGCAATTGATTACTGTTTTACAAAATCAAATAGATTTGTGGTGATTTATCATCAAACATAATAAAATTTACTATGAAGTTATGTTTTAGGAATCTACAATTCGGTTATTCAAACAGCAGCGCAATACCCAACAAAAGTTCACAAGTCACATACACAAATAAAGACGTGTGGGACTAGAATTAAGAGAATAGCATTGTAACGAACCCTCTCGAAGCGGCAAAATGAAAATGAAATTATCAATCAATCCATCTAAAACTTCAACCGAAACAGATTTTTTTGTTAAAATAAATATTTAAGGAATCATAAAAGTTACCGAAAATTCAAGTAGATACCTGGAATAAGGACAAAAATCTTTTCAAAATTGTACTTACTGGTATTAAAGACTGTCATTGATATTGTACGTAATAATGGCTGCCCATTGTAGCGAGTATAGCGCCATCATACGGTGTCAGCTTTACCCAATCACATTTATTCTAATTTTTGCTGATCCTAATGCATTTCTTAGGAGAGGGGGGGGGGGGGGGTCCTTTATTATGTTATGTAAAAGAATGTTTTACCACATATATGGATCTATAGGCCTATTGGGCGTATACTGTTCTTCCTTTTCTCCTCCTGATCTCTCTCTGTCTCTTACTTTTAATTTCTCTTTACTCCTCTTCCTTCTCCTTTCCCCTTCTTTTTATTCTTCTTCCTCTCTCTCTTTCTGCCCTTCTCTCTTATTCTCTCTAGATATATATATATATATATATATATATACATGTAATACAGGCCTACATCCTTATGAACCAAAACCACTAATACATATATCACTTTTCGAGTCAGTTTTGGTACATCTATGTTCTCAAGGAGCAAGCATAGGTGAATTTCTTGAATAGTGCATGTATATTAATATACTTTATCACCTTGTCTTTTTTCCAATGCAAAACAACATCAACAATAATAACAATAATGATAATAATAATAATAATAATAATAATAATAATAATAATAATAATAATAATAATAATAATGATAACAATAATAATAATAATGATAATAATCAATAATAATAATAATAATGATAATGATAATAATAATAATAATGATAATAATAATAATAATAATAATAATAATAATAATAATAATGATAATAATAATAATAATAATAATAATAATAATAATAATAATAATAATAATAATAATAATAATAATAATAATAGTGCTTTGAGAACAAACTACAGGAAAGCAAAAATTGAGAAACAGGAAACATCACCATCATGCAGAATGTGCCATAGCAAAGATGAAACGGTATTTTGCATCTTGTGAGTGAATGCAGTAAAATGGCACAGACAGAGTACAAGGGAAGGCATGATAGAGTGGCTGCTGCAGTCCATTGGGGTCTGGCGAAGAAGTATGAACTACCGCATGCAGACAAATGGTACGATCACAGGGCGGATCCCGTGATCGAGAATGAAGATGAAAACTTCTGTGGGACTTCAACCGTGACATCCAAACAGACAAGGTTATACAGGCTAGAAGACCAGACATCATTCTAACGAAAAAGAAGGACAAGGAATGTCTCACCATAGACATTGCAATTCCTGGAGACTGCAGGACGTGGAGCAAGGAGGAAGAAAAGATACAAAAGTACAACGACCTGGCATGGGAACTAAGAAGGATATGGAAGGTGAAGACGAGAGTCATACCAATAGTGATCGGAGCCTTAGGAACAGTGACAGCAAGACATAAGAGCTTCCTGGCTGATCTAGGAGTCGACGTATCGTTTGAAACCATACAGAAAGCAAGCCTGCTCGGGACAGCTCATATTCTGCGAAAGGTCATGGACTAGATTGAAAAGGAGAATTACGAATAAGATGAGGACTTGTTGAAACAAAGACTAACCCTAGATTTCTGGATGGAATCCGGTCACTTCTTAATTTACCAACTGATCATTAGGTTGTGGACAAATCGATAACAACAACAACAACAACAACAACAACAACAACAACAACAACAACAACAATAATAATAATAATAATAATAATCTTTTCCACAAAGATTTTGTGACTGAAGCAGACATGAAGATAATTATATTATAGTTATTACATAGTAATATATTTTGTCATACAAAAAAAAACTATTTGATGAAATATTCACAAAAGAATAATAATAATAATAATAACAATAAAAAAAAATAATATTATCATTATTATTATTATTATTATTATTTCCTATGTACGATAAGGGGAATCCTATCAATGCGGTTTATTCCGTCACAATAGAAATTCGACGCTACGGCAAAAGCGACCGTGCGTTAAGGCGAATGAAAACAATAGGCTGAGATAAAAGGATTCCCCCTAACGCTGGAATAAGAGTTATTGTAATAATAATAATAATAATGATAACAATAAACTTTCATCTCTCTCTCTCTCTCTCTCATTCTGACATCTTTTCCACAAAGATTTTGTGACTGAAGCAGACATGAAGATAATTATATTATAGTTATTACATAGTAATATATTTTGTCATACAAAAAAAAACTATTTGATGAAATATTCACAAAAGACAGGGTATATAATACTTTTTGATATTACAAGCAGTGGCCTAATTGCAGGGGGACACTTCCGGCCTGTGCCCCCCCCCCCCCCCTTTTGAAAGAAAAGTGTACATTGTGCCCTCTCTGTTTTTTTAAATTGTGCACATGTGCCCTTTCGAACTGATAACCTTAAGTTTTTCTTTGCTTGTCAAAGAATTTTGAACGACAAAGAAAGCCCAAAACATGTGATAACCTTTTTTTTTGCTTGTCAGAAAACTTTTGGAGGCTTGTGTGCCCCCCTTTTACAAAATCCTGGATCCACCCCTAATTACAAGTATTACTTTATGCAATGCATGAAACACAGCATGAATGTATGCATGAAGCAAATTATGTCTAGTTATGTCTAAGTATAATTTCATAATTATATTTAATCTTATGACTTGGTCTTATATTATACGCTGTTTTCTATTTACGTTGTCCTAATAATTTTCATTGCTGTTTTGCTTCAAAAGTTGTTTGTTTAGTTTATCTTCAAGTTTGTTACGATTAGAAACAATATGTAAATTAAGCTCTATATAAATGTTAATTATTATTATTATTATTATTATTACGAATGAAATGAGTGTGAAAATCTATTTTTTCTTTCTTATATTAGGAATTCACTTTTTAACTACAACATATAAACAGCATCATGAAATAATCTCATTGAGTACTACATTTCTTATTGACTAATAGCAGATTTAAACATGGATAACAAAAACAAAAACAACAAAAAACATACACACGATCAACAGAAATAATCAAAAGTACCTGTGTTCAATTAAGATCACACAAGAAGATCACTCTGACCTGTATCTAAAGCCCAATCCATAGAGAAAGATGGGCAACAATCATTGCATGATACAAAAAATAAACAAACATTAACATTAAAACGAGAAGCAAATCAATGAAACGGCAAAATGAACTGTAATAACTAAAACGATACATAGGACAAATATATAGACAGTACATGCATACAGTTTTCTTATATAAACAACTGCACTGCTCATTTGATTATAAAATATAAGTACTATTTAATATGTTATATATATATATATGAAGATTTGTTGTATGTTCAAATTATTTGTTAAAATTTGACAGAGTTTGCATATCCTGCATTGTTTCCCTCCTATATAATTATTAACAAGTCTTTTATTTTTCTACTTGCACTTCATTTTAAAATTATATCAATCTCTGAATTATGAAGAAAAAAAAAACTTTTCTAAGATAACTAACATTATCTTGGAAAAGAATAAATCATCATAATGCATGGATTAGTTTGGGCAGTAGCGTAATTAAAGAGCACATGCTTGGTGTGAAAGTGTACCAATCACATGAAAAATAATTTGTGCACAGCTAGAAATTATAAAATCAATCTCAAAAACTTTTATCTGGCATTCTTGAACCAAGAGTTGAAGACCAAGAGTAGTTCATAAAACCAAGACTGAACACTTATGGAAGGTGGAGGTAACACAGCACAGGTATTGCTACACAACGTAAAAAACACAAAACATAAGAGGGGGTGGGGAAGCTAAAATGTTTGAAGAAGAGAGAAGTCCACATCCTAATAAAGAAGCTACCCCTTGCTCAAAAGTGTCGGACAAGTGCAGCGATCTTGTCTTTACATATCGTCTTTCTAGAGCCAGGACGCTTGCGCTGTACATCTGATGGGACGTAATGCCCTTCTGCCTCCAAACAGATGATATATGCAGTGGCGGAGACGTGTTAGACCCCGTTCTCACTCACTTTGAAAGTGGATTTTTGGAGCGGTCTATCTAAGACCCGTTCCTCAGGAACGGTTCTTAGGTGAGTGTGAACGGTCAAAGTGGTCCAGGAAGTGGTCTTCTGGACCGCTCCAGAAGACCACCTCGGGGAGGTGGTCTTGAGGAACGGGTCTTATTAAGAGCGGTATGGACTGCTCTAAACGTGCAATGTGAACGAAAGCGTACTTCAACCGGAAGTGAGTCAGTGACGTTCCGCGCACAAAACAAAGCAAAAGCAATCGATCGGGCAGCCGGCAGGCACGCTACGGTACATCAGTTTGTATTCCGCGCGAAAAATTTGACCCGCTGAACTGAGCTGCCATAGCAACAAGGCCACTTTGAATCGTGGAGCGGTTTGAGCGAGAAAAACTGCTCGGAGTGTGAACGCTAGCAAACCGTTCCTCAAGACCCGTTCCTCTGGAGCGGTCTAAGACCACTTTCAAAAGTGAGTGAGAACGGGGTCTTACATGATTCTATTCATCAGGGGGATGACCTATTGTTACGAACCAGGGTCTGATGGCTATGAAACCAACCAGTCTCTCTAAAAAAAAGCTACAAAAGAAATATGATATGATTAGGAGAGCCATAATTATATTTCAGATAAATATTGCTCTAGTTATACATACTGGTATCAAAAAAAGGAAAGAGAAAGACTGACTTTTTACGCTTTTTTTTAATATCTACATATACAAGAATAATGTACATCCTACACAAATGAATGCACTCCGAATCTTAGCCGAATCTTCATTAGGTAACTTCATATAAGTGTCAACAGACTCGATACAGAGATATTTGCTTCAAGCAATAATCCAAAATGGCAAAAGCTTAATAACAGTCTGTACAGCATGCAATACTTAGGTTTTATAAATGCTCTAAAGTACAAGTTTGCTAATATTCTGCAAAAAGTCACAATACAATGATACAAAGTGTTATAAATGCAGTAAGCAGTGATATGATAATAACAAATGTGGGCTAGTGATAAGATTCTGCAATCTTTTATGGATCATTGAAAGAACATGAGCTAGCTTCATAAGATTCTGCAAAGAATTAATATTTAGTTATACAGTTAACTTTGCATAAGTCGACTCTGTTTGGACCACCAAAAATAGTTTTAATTATGCAAAATTCGACTTAGAAAATGTAAATAACACGTTTGCATAGTTCGGTCAAAAAAACTGCATCGAATTAGGGAAAGTTCCACTTATACGACTTCAAGTTATACAGGGTTAACTGTACATATATAAACAACTAAGCCAGAGTTATTATATAGATATAACACAGGCAAAATCAAAATATATTGCAAAAAGTAAATGTATAGTTCAATAAAAGCTTTAAGCAGTAAGATCTGGTAATGCAATTACATTCATTGTGAAAGAAACTGTCTCAAAGCAATTGGGTAAGGTTACTCATGACTACATAAGAAGTGGTGTGTATACTGTCAGGTTTTGGAATCATCAAAATGATAAGAAATTGACCCAAATCTCGCTAAAAAGCACATGCACTGCACACAGAAATGGATATGTGGGACTACACACACTTGTGGCATGAATGTTCAGCCTGAACACTCCAGTTATTTGTCGTCTTATTTTGAACATGACGGCAACTGAAGAGCAAACCTTTTCAGGGAATTTTCTACCATAATGTTCTTCCTAACTGACGTAAAAGGAACAAGAAATTTTTCACCTTTTCCAGAACTCAAACTTCTCTTTAACTCTTTCAGAGTCCTAGATGATATACATCGTCAATGTTTATACATTTATATTTTGCTTCTCTTCTTTTTTTTTTTTTACGAATAGGAGAGTTTTTAAAACAAATCAAATTTCAAGAAATGGAAGTAAAATTTAATGGAAAACTGTTTGTATCACGATAAATGATTAAAAACAGCATTGTGATCGTAAGCTTGTCTCACATAATTATATTTATTTGTGATACACATGTATATTTTGTCAACTAGAAGGGGCTGTAAGGGTTAAAGGGGAATTCCAGACCTTTTCTCTTTTACATTGATAGACATCTACACACTAATATCCCTTTCAGAAACTCATTCTCCTACTATGCGTACAATAACCACAGTAATCTATACAGAACTTCAGGGTTGACACTTGTCTGTCCATACAGAGAAAGTTGAGTTCTGGGAAAGGTGAAAAAATATTTTGTGAACTTGGAAGAATATCATATTAAAATAGCTCCCTGAAAAGGATTGCTCTTCAAATGTCCCCATATTCGAAATATGATGAGAAATAGCTGAAATTTTCGGGCCAAACATTCATGCCACGTGTGTGTACGGTCCCATATACCCATTTCTGTGTGCAGTGCATATAAGCTGCAGGGAGAGTGCGTCAATTTCCCGTCATTCGGATGATTCCAAAACCTCAAAGTTTACACTAATTTTAATGTAGACATAACCAACCTTTCCGAATTGCGTTGAGACAGTTCCTTTCACAATATAATTGCTTGACCAGAACTCATCTTTATATTTAAGCCAGGTTTAACCTAGCCTGCTTTCAAAACAATGAGACATTCTACATAAGACAACATGCAGTGTCGTCTGGGTCTGATGCTAAGCTTCAACATCTTGCGGCAGTCTGGTGTGTCCTTGCTTCGTTTCCTGCTGTCTTCCTTTGCAGATCAGATAGACGAATATGAGTAGAAGGATCAATGCTATGAGAGTGGTACCAATCAGAATAGGTATAGCTGGAAAGAAAAAAGAAGATGAAGGAAATAACGAATTATTGCTTTTACATTGTTCATTCTGTGTTTAAGTACTTGCATGTAAGTACACATGTAAATGGAAACCAGATTCACTGTCCACTGGAATTTTGTGGACATTTATGTTAATATATTGAAGAACATGGGAGCTGTGCAGACATACATGTAGTTTTTCTTGATGAACAGAAGAATTCATTTTCCTTTAACAGCAGGTTTTCAAGAAAACCATACTGGAATATCAGACAGAGAGTAAAATAAACGTACTTCATATTGTATCTAGCTACAAATAAATTGTTATGCATTTGGGAAACTTCATATTATTCTATTGATTTCTCAACCGTATCGCAACTGGAAAAATGCCAAGTCGGATCTCAATGCACACAGTACGCTGGACTCTGGATGACCACATTGCTGCCATGGCAGTAATGTCTGCCTTTTCCCAGACTATGACACATCCAGAGGCCAGAAGGCAGTAAATTGAAAAAAATCGAGAATTCCTTAAGTCCATTATCAAAGCAATCAAATTATGTGGTCGTCAAGGCTGGGCCCTCAGGGGACACAGAGACGATTCTGAGTCAGAAGCGGCAAACCAAGGGAATTTGAAAGCTTTGTTGAACTTTCAGATAGATGCTGGGCATAAAGCTCTCTAACAACATCTCAAAAGATTTCCAAGAAACGCTTTATACACGTCAGAACTTGCCAGAATGATCTGCTTCTTTGCATTAAGCGTTATATGCAACAGATTGTTGTATCTGAAGTTAAAGCTCAGCCACTTGGACCCTTTTACGCAGTTGAAGCTGATGAAGTCACTGATGTAGCGAACTGGGAACAACTTGCCATTGTCATCCGATATCATAAGGATCACCAACCAGTTGAGAGGTTGCAGGAAAATGTTGAATGCAACAGTACTACTGGAGAAGCAATTTGTAATAACATATTTTCTTCCCTTACTTCAGTGGGACTTAAGCCAAGTGACTGTCGTGGTCAAACTTATGATAGAGCAGGCAAGAGGGTCGATAGGGAAATGGGCTGTGCCTTATGTACATTGTGCCAGCCACTGCTTGAATTTGTGTATTTCAAAGTCATGCACTGTGACAGATATCCAATGCATGCTCTCCACCATCCAAACTGTTGGGTTATTTTTTGCAGGATCGCTCAAACGTCAGAGGGAGCTTGAAAAGTCTATCAAGAAAGTCAATACTCTGCTCCCTCACCCCGCTGCCCCCCCCCCCTTTTTCAAATTCCCAGATCCACCACTGTGCACACAGATCGCGCAGGAGAATATGTTGCATGCACAGATTTTACTTTTACCTGCGCTTGCCATTCACGTCTGAACACAGAACAACAGCCCTCAACCCTCATTTTTTTTTTTTTTTTCTCTAGGAGTCTATCTTCTAATTCATATCCTGAATACGCCTCTGGCCAAATGTTCAGAGTTCTACACCTGACTGCCTTTTTAGGTGATGCAGAGTGATAATTCTGGAGTCTGTGTGTAACACACCCATGCAAAAATTTAGAAAATTTGTGGGTTCTGAATATATATATATATATATATATATATATATATATATATATATATATATATATATATATATATACATATATATATATATATATATATATATATATATATATATATATATATATATATATATATATATATATATATATATATATATATATATATATATATATATTTTTTTTTTTTTTTTTTTTGGGGGGGGGGGTCCATATATAACTGAACCCTGTTATTGTAGCCTGGTCAAACTTACTGTAGTTTTTGTTGAACGTAGCCCCGCATTCTGCTTCCACATTCCCTGGAATGACATCATGTAACAGTTCCTTGAATCTTTCCAAGCTACACATATCAGTACAGTGCGTCAGGTTGAGTTTGTAAGGTGTGTCTTGCTCTGTATCATTCCTAAACCACATGCTCACGTTGAATGCACTACAAGAAGATAAAGAAAATCTTACACTTTGAGAGACTTACATGTATATCTCACAGTAGGAATAAGTCACACTATGACATAACGGTGCAAGCACAAATTCTAGTCATATATTTTTTGAGTTATGTAATAAAAGGAAAAAGGAGAAAGAAATAATCTAGAAGTTATAACCTACAGTGAAGGGACTTCAAGAGAAGGTTAAGTTCTGGGAAAGGTGAAAACTTATTTCTTTCTCATTCCTTTTATGTTATGTTTGGAACAACATCATGTAGTAGAAATGTCCCCTGGAAGGGATTGGTCCTCAAATGTCCCCATATTCAAAATATGAACAGGAAAATGTGTTCGGGCCAAACTTCACGCCACATGTGTGTGTGTGTGTGTGTGTGTGCAGTCCCATATACCCATTTCCGTCTGCAGTGTTGCCCTTTTCAGCGAGAGTGGATCAATCTCTTATAATTTTTGATGCTTCCAAAGCCTCACAGTATACACCAATTCTTATGTAGACATGATCAACCTTTCCCACTTACTTTGAGACAGTTCCTTTCAAAATGTAATCGCATGACCAGAACTCAACTTTATCTTTAAATGTGCTGTGCAGATGCAATCAAAGAATGGAAACATATATTGCAAAAGACTTATTTCTGGAAATGTGCCAACACTAGCCATGTACTTGTACCTGTTCCCATCCTTTTGTCAGGTACACAATGATTTCTAGTGTACTAGTCAACTTTTTAAAACACATTTTGAAAAATCAGTCCAACAAGTTATTGGAATGAACAATATATATAGCTGATAACAATATAAAATTTCTTTGACATTAATGATAATAATGATATTAATAATAAACCTGTGTTCCCAGTAAAAATAACAAATCAAAGCACTTCATAGTGTATTATCATGTCATTCATGTGGGTCATTGGATTCTTTAGTAATACAGTACACATTCTCTTTCTCATCATCTCTCTTCTAAATGAGTTTCCTTATGAACAATTACACAAAATGGGTTAGAGCTCAAGAGCTTGTATCACATCTTAATGTTGCAGGCATAATTAAATAAAATCAATTTTATTGTTTATTCAAGGAAACTTCATAGTAAAAATAAGAAGCATTTCTTACTTGGTCTTGTCATCTCCCCACAATTCCACACCAACAGCTGAGGCGTATGGAGACTGTTTTCCGTTGTATACTCCCAGCGCAGACATGAATGCAGCTAGTGTTGTATCATGCTGCAGCCATTGTGAGAAAAAAAATTGCAACAAAAACAATTAGTTTTTGGTGCTTATGAACATTGGATAAGCCTTCAAACTGGAAACTATGTAATATTATTAAAGGATAATCCAACCTTGGTAATAAGATGATTTTTGTGAAAGCAGAAAAATAAGAAAAACGGTATGGTGAAAGAAATCGGACAAGTGTGAAAGAAATCGGACAAGGAATAAGAAAGTTATGGATGTTTGAAAAATGAGATCACTACATCTATGCGAATCTCAAATTGGCAATTTGATGAGTTGATTGTGACATGTTTGGGGACAACTCTCCCGTTTGTTGTACACAAAATATCATTAATATGCGGTTTTCTCCGAAGCGCCTTTACTCTCAGGCAGTACTCAAAATATATTGGAGATATCATATTGTTATAGGTCTCAATGAAAGAAAAAGATCCTACTGGATAATAAATTTTGAAAAAAATTACATTTTAGTCATTTTATGTGTTGGGAGCGAATGGGGGAGTTGTCTGCAACTACATGTACATCATAGTGACATTACCTATTCGGCCAATTTGAATTTCCCATATGTATAGTGATTACAACTTTCAAAAATTCACAAATTTACTGCTTGTCCAATTTCGTTCAAACTTTCACCAATCTGCTTCTCTAATTTTTCCTCTTTCTTTCGGAGCAACTTGCTATTAATGTTGGGTTTCCCTTTAACATCTCCATATATCTTATACTGCAAAATTAGAAAATTCCATGTGCATTTAATGTTCACGAATTTCACAAGTGTTCAGACTAGCAAAAGTTTCATGAAGCAAAAATCATTGAACTACAATTGACACAACACTGAATTTCTTGCAATAGCAAAAGTTTCTGGCTGTGAAAATGGCTGTAATTTACGATTCCCAAAAGTTTCATGATGTCAGTAACAATGTCGACTGCAATGTCGATAATGATCTTGAACATGATGTCCAATATGATGTCACAAATGATGTCCAAGATTAAGTCCAAGATCAAGTTCAAGACGATCTCCACAGGTTGATATCAAGATCATCAATATCAGATGGTGATAACTGAGAATTTATGCAATATATGCTCCACGATGTAGTCAGAATATAAATTCTGAAATTTCTGTGGAAGCTCTCAGCCCATATACAATCTCAACCCTTAATTAGAATTTTCTACCTTCTACTACAACATTCATGAAGGTTTGGAACTTTCTTGTAAGTTCCACATACTTCTAGTTGTAACAAAACAAAAGAAGGGGATTCCAATGATCTATTTATAGACTCATTGCAATGTTACACTCTTCCTAATAAGTTCATGCAAAGGTCAGGTAAACAGGTTATAACATGCAATTACATCTTACACATGTACATCACACATAATGTAATGATCTAGAATGTTCTTCCTCTACTGGAGGTGCATTTTTACTCAGTCTGTAATTGATGATTCTTTCACTGTTACAGAGTACATTCACTTTTCATATATGAATAATGATTTCTCTTCTAGAAATACATAAAGAGAACTGGAAATAACTTCCATCCAGAAGATTCTTCAATTCTTAACATAACATTTCTACAAGAAAGTGCTTTATTAACTCAAGTTATCCTTTATTATTTGTGACCCTCCACCACAAAATGACCAATAGGTCGTAATGGGAGTTTTAGAGTACTAACAGCTGAAAAAGCTGGTTTGGGGTGCAAATTTTGATTTTAAGTTTTCTATATACATGTATGTTCTTAAAGTTTATTAATTTACCATCTGACAAAATTTCTGGGTAAAATACCACGTTGAAATATGTTTTTATTCTCATTTAAAATGACCATGTTTTCCTGGATATTCAAATTTTGTATGTCAACTGGCTGGGATTGTACCTCACATCGCTTTTCTGGTATAGCTTCAAAACTATGCACTGTCTGATTTTCAAAATCTAAAGAGAGAAAGATCTATTCTGAAGGTATGGAAAGTTTCAACCCAATCCAATAGGCGATTTTCGTAATGTATGCACAGCGATTACGTAACCGTAGGGTTGGACAAACAAAGCGACCTGCGATGCGATTTTGCTAGTGTGCAACGTGTAATCAATGTGCAAGTGCAGCTTTTTGATTGCTATTGAACTATTTGTTGCGATTGTTTGATAGGTGAGGAGGGAATTTCAAAATTAAGTTTTTGATACATTTGCTACTTATTATACCACATTTTGTGCAAATGAACGTCTCAAGAGAATGTTGGAAAATGGGAAAACATTGCTGTTATACGGGGGCACTTATGGGACGTGCAACTTGATCAGTGTCCACATAATGATGCAAAGGGTGTTCTTTATTCCCTTTCCAAAAAAAAAACAATGATGGACAAATGCAAAATTTGGGTGAAAGCATGCGTAAGAAAAGACATTGGCGGGCATAGATAACATTACAAAAGCGAGGAAAACTTGAGCCTGAGCATGTGGGGGTCAATGGCAAAGCTCCCGAAAATGAAGCCAATATATCACGATGTGCCAAAAATGTGTTTGAAGAATACGGTAGATCTAATTACCTTCCAAATCGATTACTCTTTGTTATGAGCCCGATAAAATTTAGAGACAAAAGTCTCTTCAAAATAATTTTTCTCTCCCATTCTGGTATTAGGAAACGACGTCGATACGAGCTAAAATTATGATGTCAATACTTCGGTCACGTACGGAGGGATCGGTGTACTAATTACTCATCATGCACCTCGAGTAGAAATGCATCGATGACAGACACATCAGAAACGAAACAAAACAGAATAAAAGATAACTTGGCATGTGCCTCAGAGTTTCACCCATGGGTTTAATTTTTCTAAGAAAGAGAAAGAAGAAGAAAGAATGCTGGGGTTGCATTCTGAATGTCGAGTTCTGCGACAGCGGTGGTAAATTTTATTTTACGAGTTTCTCTTTATATCCAATGGTGGAAACTCCTCTTTTATTGTCTTTCTTGCAGAAACTCCTGTAAATTTTTAACACTAAACTTGTCAAAAAGACAAGGTAGTAGTCATTTAAACCAAATCAAAAGTTGAACATGCCAATCATGGATTAACAGAGAAAATACGAATGAAATAGGAATCCAATATGGCAGTATGTCAAAAGCTTGACCAACCTGGTTACTATTACTAGGGATTACGTCATCACGCTCGCATCGGCGAAAATGGTCTATTAGTACTTTACAGTGTATGCTAGGGAGTTTTGACTCAACCTTTTGTGCGACAAACAATAGGACACAGATTAGGCGCCCTTAAATGGCCACTCTTCTTTAGAGCCGGTTTTCTCTACTGTTTTGGTCATTAGCCTGTCTGACACGTTGACATTCTCATTGTAATTTATAAGGCTTTGCTTAGTCCAGACAAGACAAGTTATATATCATTTTAAAGCTTCGAATCTAAGCTTTCAAACTGTGTTGGAATTTTAAAAAACCAACTTTCTGACTCATTGGTCGTTTTGGGGTGGAAGGTCACATTTGACTGTAGTGGATATGTTTTGACTTACTGCTGAATACATATAGAACTTGATTGGATAGCCTGTCTCATTCTTGATCTTGTCATCCATGTCTGATATCATCTTACCAACCAGAGGACCTAAACATCAAACATGTAAAAGGAAAACATATAATCACATACAATGTTAAGTTAGAAGAGATCAAATCTTTCACATAACCCATATTATATCCCTCATTAATGGATAATGCCAATGCCGATGAAGGAAAATGGGCTATATCGTCACGTCATTCATGGTATAGTGCACTATACCATGAATGTTGTCACAGATATGCCATCAATCAGTGGTTTTTCATCGATAACGTGTGAAAAGTGCTATCGGCATCGGCCTCATAGACCACTGTGTAAACCGCAGTACATTTTTATCATTATTTTTCAAGACTCGTTGGAGGGATATAAAACAAATATATCAAGCACTGTTTCGAGCCACTAGTAAAATTATGGATTCCTCAGTGACAGAAATAGCACCTCGGAATTCATAATTTCAACTAGTGCCTCTTCAGTGCATGGTATATTTGTTTTCTATCTCTGTCATCTTTCCCCACATGAATTTTGTTTGCGGCCTCTTTTCATATACGTATCTCCTTGCACCAAATGAAAATAAAAACATCTTTTTTTACCATTTATCTAGAGACTATATCTCAGAAACAACTGATAAATATACATATACATGAATGGAAGAGCAGTATACAAAAGAGAGAACATATGTTTTGCAAGAGACTTCTGCTAACTCTGGTAATATGAAGAGTGGAAAATTTGATTTATCAACTTTCTCATGCATATGCTCTCTATGTATACTGTAAATGTAGACTAGGGCTGTATCGAAATGGTTAAACGTTCGGAAAACGACCATGAGGTCCCAAAACGGAATGGATTTCACTGTTTTTGGTTAGCCTAAAAGATGCTACATGATTGTGAATACATGGGAATGTCCAAAAGCAAAACATAAAACTTGCTATAAAAGCCTTATTTTCCTCCTTTTTACTCATAACAGTGCTAAAAAGTGTCAATTTACCTACCATGATTTGATTTTAGAATGTCTCATTTCTTGTTATTTTGTTGTTTAAATACTCAGTTCTAGCTTCAAATGCCAATAATCGTTCAGCAATGGGGCTGCCATCTTGGTACTCATGAATATGCAAAGTTTTACGTAATTATGTGTAAAACCAGCTCTCTGTAAAGTTCTCTGGCGCCCTCTCCTGATCAGATCTAACATGCAGGGATTTGATCTGGACAATATGGCTGCCCCCATACAACGGAATCAACATTTTGAAGCTTAAACTCACTTGGAAAACTACAAAATATCGATGAATAAGACATTTTAAAGCTCATAGACAGTCTCGGTAGCAAAAATCGTACTGGCAAGAAACTTATCAAACATAGTCACATACTACTCTCCTTTTATCATAAGACACATGTACGAGATTATTTAACATTCCATTCACGATTTCGAACAAATTTTAGTGTAAATATCTGTAAGAAACACTTGGTAACGGCTTTTCACTACCTCATGCTAAGACCATATCCACCCGAAGGTTCCCCGCACAATAAACCCAGCGCTTCGCACTATGTGTAGCGTATTCTATGACCACAGCAATCCTAATGTGAGTAGTGTGTGTGGCCGTTGTTTGAATTTACATCCCCTCCTTTTTTGGGCCAGGGATTTTTATTACTTTTCACCTCTCATTCAGTAAATATTTCACTAGAGGAGGAAAAATCTTCACAGCACTTTAGTTATGTTAGTACCCTGTTATTCATTAAGTAAAATCAAAGAAATCTCACGAAAAGTTTTTGAGGGCTTCCCAAAACTATCTGTTACCTTTAAGCTCAAGTTTTGGTAGGTAAATGTATGCTTTTTATCAGTAAAACGATGAAAAAGATGAAAATAATGGCTTTTGTAGCAAGTCTCTTTTTTTGTTATGCCTGCAGTCCCATGTGTTCAAAATCATATTGGATCACCCAATTGTTACAACCTTGCATATGTGTAAGTGCGTTTAACCGAAAACCGTTTGGTTTTTAGCCCTTGTTAAACGGAAAATGAAATAATCGAGATAATACAGCACTAATGTAGACTATTTCACAATGTGAAAATTTTCCCACATTTATCGCGGCATGAAATTTGTGCAAAAATAAAACCCTAAAATATTTTTGTTTATGTAATGCTTTGCCTATGAGTCTTGCATGTTGGAGAAATTTAAAAAATAAAATTCAACCGATTCTGCCTAAATGAAAATTTCCACTTCTGGACCATGTGCAGTAGATATGAGCAATGTACTACAGTATATATCCAGATTAAACATAAATCTATCTTACTTTCTTTACTAAAAACAAGTACTGGCGATAATATAATGACATAAAACCTTAAATTTGCCTCATAATATTTAATTAAATAGCATAAATTTGCAGAAACCTCCTTTCAATCTGGCTAGTTCCTTGGTTTCAAATAAGGTTGTCATGCCGATGTTAGTCAGATTCTCCAGTTTCAACATGACATCGTCTGTTGCCCAGGTAGGAAGAGGTCGACCATTTGCTTTCTGAAGGGAAAGAATTCAAATGAATGCAGGGTTAAAGTACTAAGACACAAGCACATAATGTAGTAGAAGAAATAATTTCACAAAAAGAAACAAAAAGAGATAAATATAAAGTACCAAAATAAATGCAGAGATAAAGAAAGATGTAAAGAGAAAGAGAGAGAGAGAGCGAGAGAGACAGTGACGCACATCAGAGAGGTATAGTATTAAAGGCCAAGTCCACACTAATATCAAGTTGATTTGAATAAATAGAGTAAAATTAAACAAGCATAACGGTGAAAATTTCACTGAAATCGGATGTAAAATAAGAAATTTATGGCATTTTGAAGTTTTGCATTATTTCTTGAAACAGTGATATGCATAACATGGGCAATATGCAAATGAGTGAACCGATGATGTCACACACTCACTTTTCCTTATTTTATTATATGAAATTTCAAATATTTCAATTTTTATGGATGTGATAATAAAGAATCTCTTGTCTGTATTGAATAAGTTACAATAATGATGATTTTACATGTTCCATAAGGAGTCAAACCATGTTTTACATTATTGAAACAAAAAATTGAAATATATGATATTTCATATAATAAAATACATAAGGAAAAGTGAGTGTGTGACATCATCAATTCACTCATCTGCATACCGCCCATGTTATGCATATCACTGTTTCAAGAAATAATGCAAAACTTCAAAATGCCATAACTTTCTTATTTTACATCCGATTTCAATAAAATTTTCACTGTCATACTTGTTTAATTCTACTCTATTTATTCAAATCAACTTGATATTAACATGGACTAGGTCTTTAAAAAAAAAAAGATATACATGTACTAGAGGCAGACAGACACAACAAGTGGGAAAAGATGAGAGAAAGAAAGAGAGGGCGGTGGGAGGAGGAGAAAAAAATGTAGTACATATTTGAGATAAATAAAAGTTTAATTATTGTTGAAGTTGAAAATTGGTTCATAAACTAACTTGATGGACCAATGGGCATTGATATTGTACTTACTTCACAGAAAAGAGGATCTTCTATTATGAAAACATTGTCCAATGCGATATCTTCATGAAAACCAGTGTTCTTCTTGAGCATCTCAAAGAAATCCTGGAAGAAAAACACAGAAAATATGAGATTGTCTCTACCACTTTAATCTGTGCTTATTCCGATATTGTTTTTGTCATTTAAATTATGTAGTTGATTGCTTTGTAAAACTATCAGATACAGGTACGGAACTGTTGCCAATAATCCTCATAACTACACTTCTGGGTTAATACTCCTTTCTTTTTAAGACAGCATCACCTGCACTATAAACTTTCTATATATCATATATAAATGATATATTTTGCAGCTTACAACAATTAGTCATTCAATAATTATATGTCATAAACTTCCCACAGAAGCTTGTTCTTTTGTATACATTGTAATAGATTCGTTATCTAATTACTTGCTTTAATCAAATGTGTACTTTACGTAATCAGACTTCCTACATGTATCAGAATGTTCAGATTTGATTAGGCCTTTATTCTAATCTATATATAAACCCTACTTTTGTTTGTGAAGCATTTTGAGAACCGATTCTGTGTTGAATTGCGCAATATGAAAACATTATATTATTGTTAATAAGGAATCTGGAAATAATCTAGAAGAGTTTTGCTAAGGTGTAGTTTGTTAAAAGATGTGAGAAAGACAACTCAAACACAAAAAAACAAACAAACAAAACAAACAATGTGGCACAAAGGCTGTACTTTGGCATCATAGACAAAGGTGAAATTTACAAAGTACAAAGTTTCATATTGATCAACCACTTCTGTGCCACCAAGGTTTTCAATGATTGTCAAACATCAACTTTTAAATGTAAAATATTGGCTTGTATATGAATGTTCCAGCATTAAATTGGGTATTAAATATATCCCACATAAATTCAACTTCTCACTGATGGTATGTATCTGTTTCTGTTTTTACACTAAAATTGTAGCCATTATTTTCTGTTTAACTACAGTGCTCAACACTCAAATTCTTAAAGCGGAATTAGACACCCATAGCACATGTACGCAAGGAATTAATCTACAGTGAGTCCCCCAAAAAGCTAACAGTCAGAAACAGTCTCCCAAAATAAATATTTCAAAATATTTGAAGCAAAATTTCATACCTATGGATAGCTTAGGATCTCTTCCATCAAAGGACACCAAAATATGTGGCAATATTTTACGCTCGAGTGAGCAAAGACCACTTGTGTGAAAAGGTGCAAAATCCAGACTTGACGAGCATTGGTATTTATTCTGGCTGGTATCAGCAATGTTGAGTGTCATGAAAAGGCTTATAAATATTCATATTTGATCAATAATAGACAATTTATCAAAGAAGAGGTTCTGTTCTCTGTATGTCCTTACGTATCTCATCAATATTTTCATGTTTCAGTGAGCAATTTAAATGCTTTACTGAGTGTTTTGAAATATTAGTTTTGGTAAGGTTATAATTCAAGCTGGTTTTCTCAGTCAACCATAAAGTTTTGATGGGATATGTCAAGACATACAGACAACAAAGCCTATTATTTCATAAATTGCATTTTAATGATCAGAATATGAAAGTCTCTAAGCCTTTTCGAAACTCTTAAATTGGCTGATACCAGACAGAAACAATACAAAGTTTTTGACAACCATAGATTTTGCACCATTTCACAATAATGGCTTTTGCTTACTCAAGCATAACATATGATTAGATGTTTTGGTATCATTTGATAGGAGAGACCCTAAGCTATCCATAGGTATGGAAATTTCATGAACATATTTTGAAATGTTCATTTGGGGAGGCTTTTTCCAAATGTCAACTTTTTACGATACTCAAATTTGTTAACACTAGTCAGCACAAAGTACCAATCTTGTCAAGTCTGGATTTTGCACCCTTTTGCAAAAGTCGCTTTTGCTCACTCGAGCTCAAAATATTGCCACATATTTTGATGTCATTTGATAGAAGAGACCCTAATCTATCCATGGGTATGAAAATTTCCTACAAATTTTTTTGAAATATTTATTTTGGGAGACTTTTTCCAACTGTTAACTTTTTTGGGGGATGCACTGTATATCTTCCAAATAAACCAGTTCATAATTACAATTTGCGCATGTGCAGATAAAGGTCATTTATATCGAGTAGGCGAGTACCACTGTCCTTTATCTTATACGTCATTTGGTACGCAACACAATCAGTGCACTAGTATGATTTTACTTGTTTAACAAGTAGCACATCCACCAAAACAAACGCACATGTGCGTACAAATTGGGGTCATTTCAGGGTCATTTGTGACCAGGCACCACAAAACCACCAAAAAGTCGCCACCTATGAGTTTTTAGCGAATGTCTGATTCTGAAAGAGGGGATTCTCAGCTTTAAAATGATATATAACTCATTAGCATTGGATGTTCCTAACTCACTGTACGAAGAGTAGAATGTACAGTCCCACAGAATGTTACTTCTGAGAAATAAGGGTTTAAAGTTTGCAGTCTATTGAAGCACTCTGACTTGCCAGGTGCTGTGCTCAGGTGACAAAAGGAGGATTAGAACTCAATAGAAATTTCTATGAAGGGATTATCAGATTGTCCTAAAACTTGGCATACTAATTAGGCACATCCTGCTGATTATAGTGAACAAGTATCAATGCAAGAACTTACTCTGTTTTAAAGTTATGGGAGATCAAAATGAGACAAGTATACAGGGTAGTAAAAAAAAATAGTAATACAACAAAATCCAGAGAAGACAAATATAAGTCTATTTTAAAAAAAACTGTCATAAATACACTTTTGGATTGTTTGGTGCCTCCAAATTTTTATATTACTTAGAGAAAAGTATACCCTTTCAGGAAATACCTAAAACTAAAATTTGACCATGCCAACCAAAAACACATTGAGCTCTAACTGAAAATCACACAGTGCGACTTTTTGGAGGTTTTGTGGTGCCTGGTCACATTTGTACCGTGAACTAATTACGAACTGGCTTATCATTCCAACTTATCTCTCTACCTTATTCTCTTCATTGATCTGCTTCACACGGGCAGTGTCAAACTCTTTAGAACTCAGCTCATCATAGTAGGGACAAGAAGTTCCACTAGTACGCAGTAACTGGAAAAGTAGGAAGAGAAAGAAAAAGGGTGGGATTACAAGTTATTCAGCAGGTTGAGGTGGTAGAAAAACAACATAATAATAATAATAATAATAATAATAATTATAGTGGGTTCTTGTATAGCACACATGTCTGTCAGACATGACACCCCTGGTGCTCCACAATTGGATCTTTCTGGAAATATCTGAAAAATTCAGAATTTCCTGAGTGCCATTATATTTTACATGTACCTTGATGTATATACAGTAAGGGCACAAGGGAAATCCTTATGTATATGAATATACAGAATAACACAGAATAATTAAATGCATGCGATATTTGTCACTGTCCAGGGGAGCGTTTCATGAAAGGAAGTTGTCGGATATTTTATCCGACAACTGTTATAAGTTACTGAAATCCTTGCATCTGATTGGCTGAGAGCAAATTTGTCGGATAAAATATCTGACAAGTCCTTTCATGAAATGCCCCCAGGACCCTGTCTTATAAAGATATTTAAAATTAATCACAAATCTACAGTCTCCTCTCTCTTATATACAGAGTTGCAATTGATATCAATCTCAAATTAAGTTTCAATCAATCAATCGCAACTCTTCATAAGACGGGGCCTCAGCTATGTAAAATCAAGCAAAGGTATTTGGGATCCTATCCTTTTTTAGTCTTCCATCTCAACTACATTCAGGTTGCTTTCTGTGTCAAATACTTACAGGTGAGACAATGGAAACATTAAGTGCACGTAGGAAGGCATGGATTGCGCAGTATGAACTCCTCTACGGATTTTAGAAAATAATTACCGTCTACAGTGGCGTACCTAGGACTTTTTAAAGGTGGGGGGGGGGGGGGTTAAGATTATTCTTCATTTTCTCACAAGCAAAAAAAAAAGTTCATCAGCATTATGGGCTGTATTTTTACTCAAAAATTCTCTGACTCTCTGACAAGAAAAAGAAGAAGAAAAAAAAAGGTCTTCACCATTTCAGGGGTGAACAAAAAAAGTTATCAGCATTTTGGGGTTAAAAACAAGCTTTTGTTTCATTTAAACACCTAAAACACTGCTAAAGAGGGGTGTTTGAACACCTAAAACACCCAAAACAACCCCCCCCCCCCCCCCCTTGGTATGCCTCTGACCATCTATACATATATATTAAGATACTATACTAGAAATGTGCAATGACATTTTTGTAAAAAACAAACATTTATTACAAGGATACCAAATACTTTATATTGATATATATTTATGTATGTTCTTATTTCTTTTTTGTTATGAGTTTATTTTCATGATTTTGTTGACTATTATTGATACTTGAGGGCCTCGTGGAAGACCACATTGGTAATAATGAGTCACCCTGTCTAAATATCAGAAATAAATAAATAAAGAAACAAAGAAAGAAATGAATAAATCATCCTTAGAATGGGGGAAAAAAGTACTCTCTTTTCAAATGTATATCCACACACAAATGGGTATGTCCAAATTACATGTATTTGGTCATTTGGTTTCTCATACGTGTATGTTACCAAATATCAAAGCACTGTGAACATGAAGTGAAAAATATTATTTTACTTGATACTTGAACTTTTCCAAACCTTAGTAGGGCTATCACAATAATACAAGCATCCAGTTTATTAAAAATCTTTGATGTAGTGGCAGGTTTCTCACTAGTGAATAACCCTCCTACATGTAGTGTTAAAACCATGCCTGGAGGACTTCAGAAAAAAAAACAACAAACCAAGTGTGAATTCTCCCTGACAAGGTTATTGACAAGGGCAATGTCAATAAATACTTGCAACCTCTAAAATTGTTTTGGTTCTCACAAACCACTTCTCAGGAATGCCATAAGGCCATATTTCACTTAATGTGGACCAATAGATATATGTCAATGCATAAAATGTAAAACCAGAAATGTTTGCAACATTAATCTTTCAGAAACTTTCAATGACAGCCATTTTCACATCAAGAAACTTTCGCGATTTGCTACAAAATTTAGTGTTATGCCGATTATGATTCAATGATTTCACCACATGAAACTTTTGCGAATCTGAACCACTCACGAAACTCACGAATATTAAATGCACACAAAAATTTCTGGTTTTCAGAGATGTTAAGTGATAGCTAAAAAAAATCCTGAAAACCCAGGCTGGGGGTCCAGGGGCCCGCCCAGGGCCCCTGGTGGGGTCAAGAGGCAAAGCCCCTTTTGAGGGTTCAGGGAGCGAAGCCCCCTGAAGCTGGTATGTTTTCTTGTTCTTTAGAGGGCTAAAATCATTAATCTACAGTACATTATAAAGAAATATTGACATGATTAACTTAATATTTTAGGCAATTGATCTGCTTTTTACCACACCACATGCAAATCACTTGCCCAGTTGCCTTATCTTCTGAGTGAGATCTAAACTCAAAACACATTACAGGTAGTATGAAAATTTTCATATGCACAGTCCCCCCCCCCCCCCCCCCCCCCCCAAAAAAAAAAAAAAAAAAAATCAGTGAGGGCCAAAGGGTCTTTAAACAAACTCTCCTCATTTTCCACAACAGAAGTTCTTCCTTACCAGGAACCAGATTTTTTTTGAAGGAAAATTACTTTATCTTCATTCTTTAACATTCCAGAAATTCCCTGATCGTATGTAGTCAACCACAGCTAAATTCAAACACCTCAAGATTAAAAAACAAACCACAAAAGCCTGGTTATGAAGAACGATTCACGATGTGCATGCAGTGTACCCACCACACCACCAATAATCTAGGCCGCTGGTGCTGGGGAAGAACGCCTCCCATTCCTGCTGGAAAGTGAATTCCAGCAGGGATTGTTCAAGAGAATATTTCAACAAATTAACCATCAAAGTAGACATTCTCTCTCACCTGAATCATGAAAAATAGCGATGATATTCCATTTGGACTCATTTGTGAAATTTAGAAGCAGTTCTCAGAGGACAAATGCCGGTTATCTGGGGTGGTGATTTCCCCGGGGGGCCACTCAGGTACATTGGTGTAAACATGCATGTCCATGGATTTGAAAAATGCCCCTAAACAAGTTTCATACTTTGGTGAAAAGACACCCCCTTAACAAGGATTTCGCGTGCTTTTTTTTCGTAAAAATTACCCCTTAACGAGGATTTCGCGTGTTTTTTCATAAAAATTACCCCGCTAAGCAGGTTTGATTGAAATATTACCCCCTAAACAAGTTTGGCCGCATTCCGTTCAGCACCCCCTTTTTGTTGAAAATCAGCGTTTTCGGACCCCTTAACACGTAACGCGCATTACGCGTCCTGGATGAAAAAAAGACCCCTTTTTACACGTTTTTTGGGATGCGCATGTGTACACCAATATACCCGAGTGGCCCCCCCCCCCCCCCCAGGGTGATTTTCCTATCTTGCGATAGCAAAATCATGCAATGCCATCATGCATAACATGGACTCACTGCACAGTACCTTATCTTGTCAATGTACACTGTTTGTTCTCAACCCCCCCCCCCCCCCCATGCTTCGTATACACTGAACATGTAAGCACAAACAGTGCACAAAGACAAGATAAGGTAGTTGTAGGGTATCTACATGTACGTAGTATGAGTTAATTTTCACGGATTTTACTATGAAAATTGATTTTTTTTTCCCGGAATGTCTTTTCCGGCAATGAAAAAATCCGGAAAACTGGCATCTCTGGGTTTAACAGCACTTTGAACGTGTAGAATTACCTTGGTCCCCTCAAATCACCCCCTGGGATGCCGTGAAGCCATTTCTTTCAATTTGGATCATGTGTAAAAAAATTTCTGCCAAGAAGCCTCTGTGGTGGGAAACATACAGGACAAAATAATGTCCCTTGGACCTGCCTAACGCAAATAAGGCAAAACATTATTTGGGAGAAATCAGACTTACATAATCATCCTCGATGGGTACAGTATGAACTGGGATTGGTTGCCATGATATATTTGGATTAAACTGCATCTCACTGAGAGGTGGATAAAGCCCTGCTAGATTGCTCTCAGCTGACATGAGACATCGGTCTACGTCAGTGCTACGGATGTAGATTTCTGTACGTGTGTAGTTGGAGTTTAAGAAATTCAAGTCAGTATCCTGATATCGCTTCCCAAGGAACTGACCAAGTTCATACTGCATCTGCATTCCAAGCTGAAGGATAGAAGTTGGATTTCAAAAGAATGAAAAAATATATGGTAAAATCAATGATCAATGATGAAAAAGATGATTTTGTTTCATGAGCTGATAAAGATGATGATGATGATGATGGGGATATTGAAAATGATAATCATAATCATCAGCATTAGCATCACTGTAACTAAAAAGATCGCATTTTCAGGTGTCTTTTGGCATATATATATATAAACATATTTTTGTTTACTGGTGTGGCTTTTGTCCTCAGGGTATTCCCTGTCCTACTATAATCTGCAAATGTTTTGCTGCCTCATATTTTCTTTCTGTTTATACCCCCCATTTGTTTGCCTTCCCCCTTTTTTATTTTTTTTATTTTTTTTGTTTTTTTGTTTTTTTTCTTATTGAATTTTGTAAATTTGTGATTCTCCTGATTTGTTTTAATAAAACATACATGTACAAAGAATTTTTTTTTTTTTTTTACATTTATAATGTTTATGTATACTGCCTTCAGATACATGTATATGATTTTTTGTTTTACGTGGTCATAAAAGAAAAATAAAAGAGTTGCCAATTTGCAGAAGGAATGACAATTCATTTAGCCCTTATATCCTACCATGAGTGAATGAGTAATCTTACCTTTGAGAGCTGACCCCAACCCTGTGGCCAGCTATCCTCCTTGTAGGGATCAGTGGGAAAGGTTTGAGTCGGAGAACGATCACCATGACGATACAGCTTGGAAAAACAAAATGAAAATTATGAACATTATACTTCACTTGCTTCTATTAAACAAAAATCGCCAGCTGTCTAGGGTTTCATTGAACAATCAAAAAAAAAAAAAAAAAAAAAAGGAAGTCATAATCAAGTAGGAAATTTTGCACTGAATTTTGCTTTCACAACTTACATATTTGTCATAATTTTATGTAGATCTAGATCTAAGAGTTAGATCTAGATCTCCTATTTTACAGTAGATCTACACAGACCTATCCTTTGACTTGTAGACTCACTACATAAATGAGATGCATCAATCATTTGTCATATTGTCCACATTGTTTTGTGTCACATGCAAACTTATAACCTGAGCAATTTGTCATTCCATCTCGGCTCCCATCACAATAATACCTTGTTCATTTAGAGTGTCGGCAACTGTTAAAAAAATTGCATTCATAACTTTCTTACTTGTTATCGTATTTTGCTCAAACCTTCAATGATCCGTTTCTTTAATTTTATGCTTCTTTTAAAAGCAACTTGTAATCAGGCCTAAGGCACTTATAGCGGCATTACCCTACTTCGTGTGTACATTATATTCTTGGACGGTCAAACACCTCAACACTTTCAAACACCACTGCACAGAAGTCACCAACAATCACTCAAAATCGGCATTTAATTTACAAATACGACACCAACATATCCATGAAATACAATAAATTCAAATCACCAATGTTGGAAAAGATGATTCCAAAAATGTAATTCGTAAATTAATTACTGTCAGTTCTGGCAAAACGGGATATCAGATTATCAGAGTCATTGTGTACATTTTTCGGTCGCCGCGAGCGCTGACATCTCCCCCTAACAAATTCGGTGGGCCCTGTTGCGCTCACGTAGAAGTTCAGATTTTCTGTGTGCGCGATCATAGAGATCGATGTGCACGCACGATACCGAGTTTCTTTGTGGACAAAAATTTTATTGGCCAAGTTTAGTCTAAAACACTGGCAGAATGAAAACAACATGCGATCGCGCAAAAAAAGTATTTAAAATATTTATTTTATTTTCCCCCCCATACATTTAGTACATGTGATAGAAAATGAGAATATTTTTGAATTCGTCACGCTTAATAGTCAATATGACCATTATTGCTTGGTGTGGCCTCAGGGCACTCATAGGCCCTTGCCTATGTGGGACTGTTTCCAACATTCACTGCTGCAGTAGTCAAAAAGAGACAAATCTTGCCCTAAGCAAGATTTAATTTTCTTAAATTTGCTGGATTACTCGATTTAACCATAGAGGGCTCAGTTTGATCAGCAATAGGAGGACGCAACTTTTCGTGACATCCGGGTACTTTCGTGACCTGGGGTCACAGCGAGGTGAAAACAAAAGCCCCTTGGAATCGGAGCGTCACCTCGATACGCGTTGGGCGCGAATATAGAAGCCATATCCGGGGACGCGTCGGCATTAGTAGTACTCAGCTCGCTATCGTTCAGAAACAGCATCGTCTGTCTTCCGAGTTTTAGTTCTCCAAATTAACTGATCATCATGCCTAAAAGCTGTGAAGCTGTATACATGTATTGTACAAATCACAACTTCAAACGGAGAGAGAAACTGTCATTTTACAAGTTTCCTTCTCGAAAGAAATCTCCAGAAAGACGTGATAAATGGTTAAACGCTGTGCAGAAACTGACCAAAGCGGGTGGTCGATGAAGCCCAGGCAAACATGCTGTACTGTGCAGCAAATACTTTGTAACTGGTAAGGAAGCTGGAAATTGTTAAAAAATATATTTCTAAACTATAATTACTTCTTCATCTAAAAAAGACTCTTTTCTGAAAATTATTCAGCATCACCCTTTATTTCTCGAAGTTGTAACTAGATCTCTAGATCTAATAATTAAAACATAATTCATGAACTTTTGCTTTACTACTTTACTTTAGTTTACATAGAGTAAAAGTCAAAACTGAAAAAAAAGAAGAAATCTGATGAGTCGTGTAAAATGTCTACCTCTACCTCTATTAATGTAACTAGAGTAAAGAATATAAACTGTAGTCTAATCTGTGTTCTTTTCCCCTCTTTCTTTGCTCAGGTGCCCCAGTTCTGCAGCAGAATTATCCCGACTACATCCCCTCCGTCTTCCCACACAAACCAAATAGCACAACAAAGGGACTGCAAAACTTGAAGCGCTTTCAACGGAAAGAGAAACTCAGCAAACGTCTGCCATTCTCACATCTTCAAGATGTTGACAATGTTCCGGATCCAGTGCCACTTTAACCCTTTCATGACAGGAATTATTTAAAGGCTAAATTGATCACATTTAATTCTTCAAATTGGCAACAATAATATTTTTCTTTAAGTGCTACATGGTTCTAACAAAATGCAATGTCTTTGAAAACAGTATACATCATTAGAAACTTAGTCGAAAAGTTGACAAAATTGCCAATTTTGATAAAAAATAGTGATTTTGAACCTCTCAATGTGTTGCCAATTTAAGGATTATGAAGCTTATTCTCCTTTTTGAAATTCCTGGCATCAAACGCAATATGGTCATGCAACAAAAATGGACACAATGTGTGTAGAAATTTTTGCTTTTTCTAGTCCTGCATCTGGTTATTTTTTAGAGCTCTGAATCAAAAGTTATTGAGCCAAACCACAAAATGTGGTCAGTTGTCTTAAAAGGGTTAAGATGATTTCGTGCAACCTCCTGAAGCTGCACAGACAGACCAAGCAAGTGAACAAAATGATGTGTCTACAGAAGAAACTTGCAAGCTTAAAATAAAAAAGCTTGAGGAAGAGTTACTAGCTGTCAAGCAGGAACGAGACAAATGTAAGGAATGCAATAAACTACAGGAAGATTGTCAAAAATATCAAGAAGAGTCAGACAGGCTGAAAGACCAGCTTGAGGGGAAGTGTTTGTCATCCAAAATAGTTAAGGGGGATGACAAGAAGTGTCGTTTCTTCACTGGCCTGCCACTGTCTATGTAAAGACATTTGAACACTTAAAAAAGTTTGTTCCCCATGCTACAACCAAGGATTCTCTGTCATATGAGGACCAGTTCTTTTTCACTCTTGTCCGCCTGCGGCTTGACTTGTCTTTTGAATTCCTCGCTTACCAGATTGGAGTGGCAGAATCAACAATCAGGGGGTACTTCTGGCTTTGGATTGACATGATCTACTACAAGTTGGACTTCATGCTCAAGTGGCCATCGCGCGAATCCATAGTAGCTTCTCTCCCATCAGCTTTCAAGACGAAGTTTCCACGTCTTACCAGTATCGTTGACTGCTTTGAAATTTTCATGGAACAACCAAAAAATATGCATGCAAGAGCTCAAGTGTACTCAAACTACAAGAAACATACAACTGTGAAGGTGTTCATAGCATGCACTCCTCTTGGAGCTGTTTGTTACCTTTCTCCAGCATGGGGCGGACGTGTATCAGATGTAGAACTTGTAAGACGGAGTGGATTCATAGACTCTCATCTCCATGAACCTGGGGATCAAATCCTAGCAGATCGAGGATTCCTTCTTCATGATGACTTTGCTACGGTTTGCTCAGCAGAGCTTATTACTCCAGCATTTACAAGAGGAAAAAGCCAGTTGTCAGCATAGGATGTGGAGAAGTCACGAGGAATGTCAGCGATTCAAATTCATGTTGAGCGTGTCATTGGACTTATCAAGAATCGCTACACAATTCTGCAGAACACTCTTCCAGTTTCCATGGTGAAGTCACGGAAAGGGGAGGCCGATGATGAGAACTTATCCAGCATAGATAGACTGCTCCGGGTGTGTGGCATTTTGGTTAATCTCGGTGGGAGCATTGTGTTCAAGGATTAACTGTTTAGAATGAACACTGTCAAAAATATGAACAAACTATTGTACAATGTGCACATATGTGAATTGTTAATCGCATAGCTTAAATTTATGAAAATTCATTGTTCATACCATACTAAGATGGGCAACCTCATGATACATTTTGTATTAGTTGAAAAGGAGCAAACAAACTGTTTCTCTTTTCACTTTTGAGTTATTTACTTCACCAGATCCTTTTGTATTCTCTTTCATTATGTTATACAAGAGAGTGATCCTTTTCCAACACCCCAAAAACAAAATTAGAAAAAAAAAGAAAAATGATTGCATGGGACATGTGGGTGATGCTCTCATATATCATGCTTAGCGTTACAGTTTGATACCAATCGATGTAAAAATTCCTGTGTAATTTATTGTAAATGAAATACAGCGGAAACTCAGTATAACAAGGTCCTTGGGACCATTAAAATTACCTTGCTATAGCAGGAATCTCGTTATATCAGGTTAAAAAAACAATAGAATATAAAGAGCTGGGACCAAAATATTACTTTGTTATATCAAGAATATTGTTATATCAGACCTCTTTATACTGAGTTTCCACTGTATAGCTTGAATATAAAATGGTAGATAGGAATGTAAAATATTGAAAGTTAAGAACAATTAATGAAAAAGAAGAAATTTTAGTTTCATTTTCATTGCATGGAAATTATGGCGAAATGGAGAAAATACTGTATTTGAATGGAGGATTAATTTCTAAATAAATTCTGAAGCTCTGTTTAAATAATTAAATCCTTGTACACATATTTCATTTTTTCTCTCTCTCTTTTGTGAAATAACTGAGAAAGAATGCAAAGTAAAAGTGAGAAAGGGTACATGTAGAGAAGCATAAAGTTGCACATGAAGGGGTGAAAAACAAATGCGGAATGGAATGGGTGATAAAGCATAAATGAGAGGAAGAGGAAGAGAGAATTTTTTTTGAAGGGTGAATAGAGAAATCTAATGAATAGGAAAGGAGTGAAGAGAAGAGAAAAATCAAGTTGGATATGAGAGATTTTTTTTTTTACAATGAAAATAGAAAAATGAGAGAAATAATTTCAGCTTAATAGAGAGTCGAATGAGAGAAAAACCTAATGAAAAGGAAAGGAGTGAAGAGAAGAGAAGAGGAGAATCAAGTTGGATATAAAGAAGTGAACAATAAGTGAATGAGTAATAAATGAAAAAAAAAAAAGAGGAGAACCTATAGAAAAAAAGACATAAGAGAAAAGAATGGGAAAAGTAGAGAAAGAAAATATGAGTAAAAATTTCATTTGGGGGCACCTGCCCCCCTTCCATAGCTATGCCACAATCTCACAGCCCCAATAGGCCAGTAGAGGATGGCCAAAAAGTGGCTTAAAAATTGCCCAACTGGCAACTATCGTATAACAAGCAAATTTTTACTTTTTTTGAAAGTATAGGTCCCGACAATATCCCACATAAAATTTACCCAGAATTCCTCCTCAGGAACATGTTCAAATGACGTCATCAAAATGGCGTCCTGAAAACTGCTATTTGTGCCAGAGTATTTGTTACTTACACATTTCTAATAATAAAAATGGCATTTTTTAGCAAGGAAATGATTTTATCTCCCATAACGTAATTTCTCAGGTAGCTTAGGTCATCAGCCATCAAAGTATGCTTGCTTTCAATTGAACTAGTGGGGTGTAACGATGCCAACCCTGTTTCCATGGCAACATAATAGTGAAGTAGTAGAAATAATAGCAAATATCATATCCTTGTCATTAAATTACTTGAAATATAATTAAAATATCCAGATACATGTATTTCGATGTGTCCTGTTGCTTGAAGTGAAAATCTAACCCAATTAAAGTCTTGATCGTGTGAAAATATGGCAGAAATATGGTCGTTGCTATGGTAACATCGTGAAAAAAAGTAATTGAGAAAAATGTCGAACCTTTCTAAATAAAACGTCAAAAAAACTTAATGTAAGTGTCCAGTTATATAAATACATAGCCACTAGCTGAATCAATTCATTATATGGGGAAACCATGGTCACCAAATGTTACTGTTTCCATGATAACAACAACCTACAACTCGGGAAATAGGTTATTACCACAAATTCTAAACGGACAACAGGCAATGGTATGAGGATAAATTTTCACCATTTGCCTTTGAAGTGTGGGTAGTATCCCACATTTAAAACATAAGCCTGTTGTTAGGAAATTGTAGAATCTTCTAGAAAGAATTTGTTTTTAAGTTTCTAAGTTCATTTATAGTCATGAACATTTTTAGAAGTCAAAAGATTATGCATGTTTCGGTTTAGGAATAACCAGCAGAAATATTATATGAGGTTACAATACAAAGTAAATGCAGTTGTTTATATTATGGAAATCTAGAACCTTCTAAACATCAGTGGATTCTGTAAAAACTTTAATGTTATAATATGTTAGCAAAACTGACTAAACGATGTAGGAATTATTACACCTGTGTGAAACATTCTTGAACAGCAATGATTTATTCTTGTTTCAGTAATTCTAAAATCAAGTGGATGAATGAATCAAGTGGAAGCATTCATAGTTTCTATTTCTAATGTAAACAAACCTGACCTCTTATTAACACGATAAAAACTACTTTCGAAAAATAAACTCAAGTGCAATTTCAAAAGCCTACTGTACTGCCCATAGAAATCAGGTTCGGATTACGTAATACGCCATTGTAATGTTCGCACATTTTCTAAAGGTGACAGACAGGGCTATTGAAATTGCCTTGAGTTGATTTTTCGAAAATAGTTTTTATCATGTTTATTGAACTCATAAACAGGAAATAAGAAGAATGTTATCTATTCATAGTGGATGGGAGTTCATGTAGTTTACATAACAAAGAATGCTAATGATTTGTTTACAGTTTGGTCTATAAATAGCTTGGTAAGGAATAATCTGGATCTTACTTTCTTCAAGAAAGGAAAGGAGAAAACAGGGATATTCTAGTTTATGTTAGGATTTGTATATAAGCTGGAAATATTGCCAGATTAAATCAGAATTCACCCATGACATCTTGGGGCATGTCTCTCTGGCTGTCACTTCAATATATATTAGAGGTGATCGTCTGGGTTACAAAGGAGGGCATGTATTTTCGCCCATCACCATAACCTTATTGATATCAACCTTTGGATATCATATTAGACCTCATCTTGGACTTCGTTTTGGACATTATCTTCGACATCATCATTGACATCGATGACTTCCTGAACAACCTTGGAATTCTTAGTTTGGATCTTCGTGGATCATCACTCCTCCTGAAATCTTCTTTCACCATCAGGACAACAGACTATTTAGAATTACTGTTTGGATTTACTATTTGGGATTTGTTATTGTGGATTACTTACTCTACACTTCAGAACATTCTGGACTTGGATTCATATTCTTTGAATTAGGATTTTTCCAGCTGAGAAAGTGAAAGTCTTTGCTAATTTAACTGTACAGTTATATGTAAGATTTGCATTTGAAAATGTTGGTTTGGATACTGAAATGTGCTTTATAGATACACAGAATAAAGCTTAATAATATGTAATGTAAAATCTTTTGTTCGAATCTGGTCTTTTGTGGATTTTGGATCGTAACACTGTCCATTCCTCCTTTGGGAACCTGCTCAAACAAAATCATGAACATGCCGGCCAACTGTGATTTTGCTTGTAAAATCATACTGTTATAAAGATATTGTCTTAATGATACTCATGTGACAAGCCTCTGAGGGCAAACAATAAATAATTTTTCAATACATGTGATGTCATCAATATCGTTTACCAAACCACTTAGGCCCACTTTAGGAATTTGTTAACCTATTGCCAATGGGAACCGTGTAGTCCCTGTATCAAGCCTATAGGAATGAGAGAATTCAGCAGTTCATGGGTTAACAGACACAGCATTATATGATGATCATACAGCAAGAACAATAAAAATAACAATATCAGTAGTAGTAATAATAATAAGAAGAAGAAGAAGAAGAAGAAAAACAAATTTCTTGGAACGCTTTCTGGTCTCCATGCGTGACAACATAAAAACAGTTACTGATTAATAAACATGTCTGCATTTAACTGTTTTTATAAACTGTTCCATCATAATTGTAAGCTAAGGAAAATTGTCTGAATAATTATGTATTTTACAAAAAAGATTAATTAACTCTTAGATAACCGTTTATATTTCTAGACTTAAAACCAACAAACCGCTTTCTATACCCCGAAGAATCATCCCCTATGCCTACACAGGCATGACACAAAAACCATCCACAAACAAGCACGTATTTCCAGTCGGTCAGACCCTCACTAAAAAAGTTTCCACTTGGGCATGTTAACCAACACCATAATCACTTTAAATGTTTTTGCTGCATATTTCTCTGTTGTGTGATCACAAGATATTAATTTGTCATTTATCTTGTGCAATCATATTCATTTTGTATACAGCTTCATGTTGTTCAGAATGATGAACAATACAATCATCCTTGCTTAGAATAATGAAGTAAATGTAAGGTGGGTTTGATGTAATATATTTTGTTCCGTTTTGTTTGCTCTTTTTCGTTATTCATCATCTTCAGCATAATTTTCTGTTTTTGTGTTATTTCACAGAAGAGGCAAGTAAAGGATTATAATATTTGAATATTTATTAAGTGTTGATAGAATTTATCATCCACCTTAAGCTTATAATTTCATTTTATTATATATTCAAAGTAAATTCCAGGTCCTGGTAAAATGTATCAGGGAGATTATCTTGACTGAACATTATAATTATGGCAAACCTTATTTGGGAAATTAGCTCGCCTGAAACATTCCTAAATAATTTACATGCAAAGCCAAGGATATCTTAAGACAGAATTGTACAGTGTATGTTACATTGTTTAATTATGGAAAGATACAAGGGTCAAATATATATCTATCATCTACATGTAAGAGGAGGTATCAGGAGAGGTTTCAATTGTGGATTGGGTTTTAGTCGTCATGTTCAGCGGGGACGTATATAGGCCTATTGACCATCACATGAAACTTATTATATCATCCGTGCAACATCCATATATATTTCTATTTCATTTCATCAAAATATGCCCTTTTGTTAACGTAATCAAGAAAATGTCAATTAACTTTAATCAACAACAATATTGCATATTGCTCTTCCATTACAAGATACTTTCTTTAAAAAAATATTACGCGGTGCTGTTTGCTTTTCGATCACGGAAAGACTTTGATGAGTATCAGTGAAAAGTTGGGATAAGTTTCTTTTATTATACAGTTTTAGCATGTTAGCATCGCGGATTAGGGGGGAGTGGAGACAGAGACCAATGACTTACCCTCTACTCCTCCCCCTACACATATTTGAGGTATTCTTGATGATGTTGATCCCCTATCCTAACATTGTGCATGTACAAAGGATATTCAACCTTTGAGACATTTTTCACAATGCATTGATAATGTAATAGTCTTGGATCACCCCGTATATCAAGTCTCTCATTAAGAAACGCCAACTCCATTTTCATTCCAAATCTTCCGGCGAATGGAAAAGATATCGCAACATGGTTCAACGAGCTATTGTTGACGCTAAAGCTCGCTTTTATCGAGATCGTGTGATGCAACTGAAGAAGGATGATCCTTCATCTTGGTATCAGCATATCAATCTGATCACATCTTCTTCTCAGACGTCTCAGGTCATCAGTGTCCCCAGTGGTGATCAGTCAAATCCATCATCGGTAGCTGACATCAATAAATACTTTACTGATATTGCTGGCGACATGTCTCCTCTGGATCCTTCTAAGTTGCCTGCATTCCTACCAGCGAGAAAGCCTCCAAAGATCCAACCATGGGATGTATTCCGTGAACTTTCCAAAGTGAAACCAGGAAAATCTGCGGGACCTGATGGAGTTCCGGCTAAGCTTGTTCGGCTCTTTGCTTGTGAGTTAAGCACCCCACTGTGTGACATACTGAATGCATCATGCTCTGATGGAATTGTACCGCAACAATGGAAAGAAGCCATAGTTGTTCCAGTACCAAAGAAGATGCCCCCGAGACTGGAACAACTCCGTCCTATCGCTCTAACTGACCACTTCTCTAAGGTTGCCGAACAATTCATTACCAAATGGCTGCTCTCGCACTTAAACCAATATCTTGATCATAATCAATATGGCAGCCGTGCTGCATGGGAGATCAACGACTCATTGCCTAGTGGACTTAGTAAACTATCTGTGTAAAAATGCTGACAGGTTAGGGACGACATCAACTGTTATTACAACAGATTTCTCGAAAGCCTTTGACAGGGTTGATCATACTGTCGTACTTAGGAAATTGATAGAGCTTCAACCCACAAGGTTTCATAGTAAAATGGATCTCCAGTTTCCTGACTGATCGCACCCAGCGGGTCCGGTACCAAGGTAGCCTGTCCGAGAAATCATCGTTGAAAGCAGGAGTACCGCAGGGTACAAAGCTTGGCCCAGTGACGTTCTTGATACTTATCGATGATGCTCTCCGTTCCTCTGGAATTCGGTACTGGAAATACGTTGATGACACGACAATTGTGGAATCGAGACCGCGGGGTGCGACCGGTCAGGTTCAGAGTACTCTTGAATCCCTCTAAACGATTGGTGTGTAAATAATCGAATGTTACTAAATGCCAGTAAATGTAACTCCATGTGTGTAGATTTTGGTAGGAATGGACCCATCCCCTTGAATTTGACATTGAATAACCATACCCTGTCTGAGGTTATAGTAATCAAGATCTTGGGCGTCCACATCCAGTCTAATCTGAAATGGGATGAACAAGTCGATAACATGCTCAAAAAGGCAAACAAAAGAATGTTCATCCTTCGTTCCCTTATCCCATTCAGACTTTCTGTTGATGACCTTCTTTTGATTTATAGAGGGTACATACGCCCATTGGTAGAATATGCCGTACCTGTCTGGCATCCGGGCCTCACCCTTAGACAAAGGACCTTGATAGAAAGGATCCAAAAGCGGGCTCTTAGACTGATTTTAGGCTCTCAGTACCAAACATACGACAATGCCCTAGATGTCACAAAATCCGAAACTCTTGAAGATAGACGAGTTGATATCTGTATCAGATTTGGTAAAGGTCTAATGATGTCTTCTGAGTTTCAAAACTGGCTACCCCGAGTCCTGCCAAATCAAACTAGGCAACTCAGAAACCCGTGCAAATTCTACCCAATTAGATGCAGGACGGAAAGATATAGAAGCAGCCCAATTCCGTTCTTAGTAAGGGTCCTGAATGATATGTAATCTTCTGATCTTAACAGTGTTTGAATTTTGATGTCTTTTTTTATGTGTTACATCCTTGATCCCTGCAGCCTACTATCATAGTGGTTTCTTCGCAAATTCAGGTTTTGTCGTAAAGATAATCTCATTTCCACTCCTCGACCTCGTTTCTCATTTTTTTTTTGATATACCAAAGTTGTTTCAATTTCTGTCACATCATCCTTTAGATTCATTTTTTTTAAATACTTGTATACCCTGAGTTCATACCTCTTGATGATCAGTATTAAGCAAGCATTATGTAACAATTTTTTTTCTCTCTTTCTCTTTGGTTGTTTCATTATAATTATTTCAGGGTCGCTATTTGTATACTTGTAAATCATTACTCGATGCCTGTATTTGAATTCGGTCTGTAGCATGTTAAGTCTAATTATTTTGATAATGGGATAACCATATACATAATACAACTCATGTTACATATCACAATCTATGTCAGTTACGTTGCTCATCAGCTAAAGTATTTATACATTTCCGTTTAATTGGTGTCTCCGGATGATCACCTACTCCGTTTCTCTATTCCATGTCTATACATCTCTCTCTCCATCTCCCCCATTCCTCTAGCTCAGTCTCTCTCTCTCTCTCTCTCTCTTTTTCTCTCTCGCTTTCCCTCTCTCTCTCTTTCCCTCTATCCTATCATTCTTGCACTCTCGGTCCTGCCTCTTACCTTCTCTCCTTCTTAGGTGGAGCATGTATATCCCATACCTTATTTCCTTTGCGGTCATCCATTACATTATTTTGAACCTTCATCCGTACCCTTAAAATGTATAATACTCATAACATAAGTATACTGAAATATTGTAATATTCAAATACTCTATGGCATTTATGAATTGGTATTTTCATGTAAAACTAAAATTGCTTAATGTTATATAAATGAATCTTTCCTTACATTATTACTGTATTTTTCAACATGTTCAATGTATTATCATTTTTATCATGTAAATATATGTTTGTAAAAATATTGTACAATTCAGCCCTCTGGGCTGCGATGCATATTTTGAATAAATAAACCATTATAATTTTAAAAATTATGTGCTTTTAAACAACATTTATTTCAGAAGAGATGTTTGGTACATGTACTAGAAGTTTAACAGTGAACTTATGACAAAATGTCTGAATTTCTGATGTAGCTTTCTCTTAACATTTACTTCATGTTCTCCTCAAGAAGTGCTTGTTGAAAGTTTCCATCTTGTCCGAAGTATTGATAATTAAAAAAAAAAATACATATATCAAGATACAATAAAAAGTAATATTGAGTGTAATGAGCTTACTTTGAATTCTTACAAGACTACAAAATAGGGATAGCCATCAATAGCGTACCCAAGGGGGGAGGGGGCAGGGGGCAGACTGCCACCCTGACAACTTTTGAACGAAAAAAAAAATGTTATCGGGCAGTGGTGGTGGGGGGGGGGGGGGGGGGGGGGGGGGGGGCCGGGGGGCGAACCAGGCAAGAAACTTTTTTTTTGGATACCCCTCCCCCCACACACACACACACACACACACTGAGTGACTTTTTGAGGGCTGGCAAAAAAAAAAAAGAAATCTCGCCCCCCCCCCCCCCCCCCCCCCCCCCCCCCACTGAGCGAGTTTTGGAGGGTCGGCAAGAAGAAAAAATAAAGGTCTCCCTCAAAACAGAATTTGACAGTTGACAAATTTTGCCCCCCTTGTAATAAATTATGGCTACGCCTGTACTGATAGCCATCAGACATTATTGGGAAATAGTTTCAATTATTTTGTTGGGGGGGGGGTCTAATTATGAGAAATGTAAGGAATCATGGGCTATTTGGGTAGAAAAAAAAAAAAAAAAAAAAAAAAACTCAGTGTTTGCTCGTTGTATGATTATGCCAATTGACCAAAAAATCCAGCCTCTGTGTTGAAATATTGGCCCATACATAATACACCTCACATACTGAGAATCATTATTTCTGGATAGTTGTGTTGTCAGGCAAAGTTGGCCATAACTGTGGTCTCTCACAAGCTAGGTCTTGACTCCATTCAACAGCTATGAATCCACACACTTCCATATAATTGTAAAATGTATAATACATATAAATTTAAAATGTTGCTGATTGCTGTTGAGAAGATGTTGCATTTTATTAGAGAAAACCAATTTTCCAGCATGTTGCCATAGCAATGACCCAGTTTTGGCTCAGATTTATAATAACAGATGCCGCTAATGGGCTAAATTTTGTTTGCAGAAAAACAGGAAATCCAAAATACATATACCGACAAATTATATCATGATTTATGTCAGTAATGTATCAAAAGATTGAGATTTCCCAAAATTCCCATTCAAGGGGGTGGCCATATTGATGACGTCATTTGGGCATGTTCCCGAAGAGGAATTCTGGGTAAATTTTACTTGTAAGTTTGTTAAGACATATACTTTCAAAAAATAACAAAATTTGCTTGTTACACGACAGTTGCCAGTTGACCCCAAAATCCAGCCTCCATCTGCAGGCCTACAATTGCTCTTATCCATCTCTTTTTGTGTTCCATATAAATACCCTTTCATTCTCTATTCTTTCATAACCTTTCCATCAAAGCTCTTGGACCATATTTAATTTTGATCTTTGAGAAAGTAAAAAAAATTGAAAAAATAAGTGGAGAGGAAAGGTAGAAAAGGATAAATTTGCAGAGTGAAGTAAGAAACATAAAAAAATAGACTGATAAGAAATTCAAGAATTTTTCAAGAGGAAAAAGGAAAAAATAACCTACATGTATTTTCCAATAATTAAACATGATAAGATGGAGGAATAGAAAAAGTAGTTGTATACAGGAAACCAAGTGAAAATTTGACTTTGGGGCACTTGCCAACACTCCCCCCCCCCCCTTCCCAACATATCTAACTGCCGCATATTGCTCTTATCTATCTTTCTGTGTCTATATCTCGTTATCTCCTTGCTTACTCACAATTATTATTGATCCTTTCAATCAACACTGGCATATTGAATCTAGCTTGATACTTCCACTTATTCACTCATTCCTAATCAAGGGCTTCTTTCGAAACATCTTTCACTCTCTTTACATTTCAGTTTCTTTCCTTCTCACTAATTACAAAGTCTCCACTCATTACAAAGTAAAAATGTGCAAATAGGTTTCAATGCCTCTTCAGTATCTTTTATTATTACATCATGTAAGTATGTTTATTCACAGAGTAAATTGCACGAACAATGATAGCTGCATCAAAATACATGTACATGTATAACAATAAAATACAAAATGTTGGATGAAAGACTGAGTAAAGGTAATACAGTGAACTTGATGAACATCGATCACAATCATAAAATCTTTACCTTCACATCATTTTAAACAAATTTACTACCAATTCATCAACCAGTACGCATGTACACTGGTAAATACAGTTAACCTTGCATAACTCGAACTTTACCTCAGTCGAATTAAATTTTTTGACCAAACTATACAAAACATGTACTTTTTACATTTCCTAAGTCAAATTTTGCATAAGTCGAACTATTTTTTTGTGGTCCCAACAGATATGACTTTAATACGCAAAGTTAACTGTAGTACTTTATCTTGCTTAATACAAAAGGTTAAACTCCATGAATATGAAGCAGTTCTCAAGAAATAATGTATACTTGTAACACAACTGTTTGTTTCTTTGCAATCTGAAATCCACACAAACTAATCATGTAAATAATTAATAGGTGTGAACCAAACATCTATCATGTGCATAAATGCATACTTCAAGCATAAATTGAAAACTAGGCGCATTGTTTTCAATGCTGTCCTTTGCTAAGCAAGTGCTTAAATATAACTGTTGATAAAAGAACATTTCACAAAAAATATTGTAACGAATTTGTAAGAAACTACATTGCAAGTATACATGACAACAAAATAAGAACATCGGAGAAAGCTTCAAACACTCTTACAGTCCTTGCAGTAGCATTTTCCTTTAGGCACTGTTTTTCTTTTTGGAACGATACATGGTAGATGGACCCATTCGTATTTACACTTTGCACCATCACACCCGACCATTACATTGTCCGAACTGTCATCACTTGGGCAGCCTAGGAATTAATTTTTTTTTTTTAGGGGCTACTTTTTTTTTGCCTTGGGGCTACTTTTGAATTTTATGGGGCTATTTCTTATATTATTGGGGCTACCATTTTAATGGAAAGAGCATTACATTGGTACTAATCATACTATCTCATGCACAGGTTTACTTTACGTCATACTGCCCAATTTAATTTTAAAACATAGATTTTTAAAATTTTAACTTCACCCCCCCCCATCAGATTTTTTTTTTTTCTCCAAAACTTTGAAGGAATAAATAAAAATAGGTCAATTCAACAATAGGTCAATTTCACTCGAATTTGCTGTCATTAGGCGTATTTCCCGCGGAGATGTTTATTTTAATTGAAAAGGCGGGCATGGTGTGTGTTTTTTCTTTTCTCGCACATAATACTCCTAAATCCGCTTGGACGTACGTACGTACATGTACTGTGAATGCGCACAGTTCCGGGCGATTTTTCTTTTCCAATTTGTTTTTCGCGGACACCATCACACTCGATGAGCATCGATCTCGCGCGCGATAAGTAAAAAACCCCGTCATAAATCCGATTTCCTGATTTCTAGAGCGTTTTCGGTGACTCTGTTTCTCACAACCCGACTTATAAGCGCCGCGTGCTTTGAAGAAATGGCACTAATTCCGCATTTTTTAGGCAGGCTTTGGCTTTACAGATTGATATTTTGAGGTGACTACGGATTTAATGTGGTAAGGGACAATTTCTCTGTGTGGTGTATCCGGTAGTAGATCTAGTGATAGTCTCATTACACGGATGATGGTAATTTTAGACCTATCATTGTAACAGTGATATTGCGTTTCGGAAAGGAAATTTTCACAAAAGGTGTCGCGCAAAGACTAAGTGAAATGAAGCTGTCGATGAATTTATACAACCCCAGCGTGATGTACATGTAGAATGCAAGTAGTTACTGTAGTATGCATGAAAAAAGCGCTATCTTCAGTTTCCGTGCGATATCTGGCTATACTGTAATTGTTGTCATTTGGTCTAGCGCTCACGATGCTACACATCCGCGATGTACTAAGCTCCGAATCAACAACGAGATAAAAGGTTGAATTTAGCTGCTTTTTGAGCATAAAAGTGATTTTCTTTCGAATCATTGATGGGGGCGACTCATATGAAAACGGTCGCCCCCAAATACAGGTTTTCCAGCATTTATTGGGGCGATATGAGGGCCGACGAGGGCGAAATCGCCCGTCGCCCCCGTGTATTTCCGAGGCTGGTCGTATGGCTCCTGGCAGTAACAGAACAGAGCATTTGCGTCCATCCTTCTCGCGTCTTCTTGGCTCTTCCTGATCTCTGCTTCCCGGGTTACAAGTTCACATACAACATTCGTCCTCCAAAACTTTGCAAGCTTGGAGACAGCAGCATGTACAAATGCGTCATCTCGTTGTACATTGTTGATTTAGAGTTTGTTGCCCACTTTGACGATGAAGGTGCAGTACTGAACATTGTACACACGCATCTGCGTCTGGACTTGGTGGTAGTAGCGATGACCATACTCAAAGGGAAATCCAACCTTATTAGCAAGTTGCTTTGAAAGAAAGAGGAAAAATCAGAGAAGCAGATTGGTGAAAGTTTGAACGAAATCGGACAAGCAATAAGAAAGTTATGAATTTTTGAAAGTTGTAATCACTATGCATATGGGAATTTCAAATTGGCCGAATAGGTAATGTCACTGTGATGTAGCTGTGGACAACTCCCTCATTCGCTCTAACACACAAAATGACTAAAATGTCACTTTTTTTGAAAACTCCCTCATTTGCTCTAACACACAAAATGACTAAAATGTCACTTTTTTTGAAAATGCATTACTCAGTAGGATTTTTTCGTTCATGAGGACCTGTAACAATATGCTATCTCCATCATATTTTGAGTACTGCCCCGAGGGTAAAAGCGCCTCAAAGAAAACCGCAAATTAATGATATTTTTGTGTACGACAAATGGGAGAGTTGTCCACAAAAATGTCAAAATTGACTCACCAAATTGCCAATTTGAGATTCGCATAGATGTAGTGATCTCATTTTTCAAACATCAATAACTTTCTTAGTCCTTGTCCGATTTCTTTCAAACTTTCACAATCCTGTTTGTCTTATTTTTCTGCTTTCACAAAAATCATCTTATTACCAAGGTTGGATTGCCCTTCTCATCCAGGCAACAGTACTTGCTGGTCAGGTATTCATCCCTTGTCATATTCCTCGCAGAATAGGGGCACTTGATTTCTATTACTCCTTTCCCGTGGCAGCTGCACTCCACAAGACCATCAGCGCTTGCTCCTAGCCAGTGATGCTCTGCATCTAGTTGCAGTCCGCTGTGTGATATCCTGATGTCATTGTGCTTGGATGTCTGTGCATAGTCCTTTAGTACCTGTGGTTCATTCTTCCTGCCATACATAAGTGAAGGGGCGTTAATTGTGGCCATGTTTGGGTTTGTTATGCCAAGGAGAACTGACTTGGCTGGGTTATCCTGGTTTGTGTGGAGGACATCATATACGCGTGATGCAGTAATTCGTCCAGCTCTCTGGTCATGCCAGACCACGCTGTCGGCTTGTCTTTCTGTTGATCTTTCCACCTCAACGATCTCCTCCTCTGATAGCGTCATGTTCTGAAGGTCTGTGTTCTTCAGGGGTTGGAGTTCTTCGCTTTCTGTGTAGTAGGATCGGAGTGGAACTGGGAGTGCATGTCGGGGTGTAGCACATGTAGCTGGTCTCCTTTCGAATAAGCGGCATGGGGGTCCCTCACACAGACTAAGTCCAACTGTTTTTTTGTCAGTTTCCATGAGGGAAGAAATAAAAGCATCTTCCTCGTCTTTGGCGCAGTGAGACCACTTCCTTTTCTTTGCGTTGTCCTTTTTGATGCTGTCCTTTGCCTCCTCCTTGTAAAAGTTAATCTTCCTGATCTCTGCTGGCTCAACATTTGACACAAATCTATTGTTCCACTGGCAGGCAACATCAATACACGCTTGTGTAGTATATCCTAGGCGTACTGCTGCCTCAACTTTGAAGAGTACTGCGGCATAATGACTGCATGATTCCCCCAGTCCTGCCATGCACGTACAGTGGGCTGCAACAACACGTCCAGTGTCATCAGTTGCCACCCAAGGACTGTGAGCTGCATCGTTCATGCGCTTGGACGGTCTGACAGCTGCGCTGAAGATGAAAAACCCCGTAGGCGTGACCTGATGATAAACTGTCTGCACCCAGCCTGATCGAAATTGTTGGTGTACTTCCAAGCTGCGGTAGTTCTTCATTGTGGCATGCGAGAATGGCCCTGCAACAGAGAAAAAAATATAAAGATAAATAAACACACTGCATCTAAAGACATGTAACATGGAGACAAAGTAGCAAGTTCTGGAACTTAAGCATGACAACATTTTCACAGAATAACTCTAGTGAAGGTGCAGGTAAATAAACTTTCTGTAAGTGTAACATCCATTTGAGCAAATAGATAGCAGTACAGTAGCAGACGACATTGTATTTTGTTTAAACATACTTTGTTGGTTTAAATACATTGATTTAGATATTACTTGCACACAGAAAATCATTAATCCATTCAAAACATTTGTTTCCAATGTACTGGTCTAGTTAGCATGATACATGACATTATTCAACTTACCTTAACTTTCGACTAAGTAGCAGTAAACATCTGAATATTCGATACCTGGCCAAGCCTTAGGATCGTCTTTCCAAACATCTGCTGGATGCTTATAAGGGCACTTTTCCAGCCCTATAGCGTCCAATTTCACTTTATAACGATGCCTTGCATCGTTACTCAGCTTTTCCATGTAGTCAAACGACATTTTGAGCTACAAAACTCAGCACAGTTGACGTAATAATAGTAGTATTCGAAGAGATAATCAGCGTGTGTCTGTATTGTACGGCATTCACCTACATGTAGCGAATTGTTTTCACTGCGCTAAAATGGCGGTGACCGTGGGAAACCGGAAGTGACGAAAAGTTGCGTCCCCCTATGGTGTCAGGATTTTTCAAGGAAACAACAAACAGACAAGGTGACTCTAATACATGTATATCAATTTTCAATGAAAATTTAATTTAGAAATAAGTCTGTATATCTCAAATACAGGTAAAATCTTCTGTTACATTCAAGTGATTTAACTTGAAGAGAAAAGAAAAATACATTTATAAATTTACATTAGTATATCAGTAAGTACACACACACACAAAAATATTATATCGTAGAGTAATGAGATCTTATTTAAGTGCCGTTAATTGATAATTGGATTAAATTCCCGTTTCAAGTTCAGTTCTAATCACACTAAGTACTGTATAAACCATAAATTTCACGGCCATAAATTTTCGCGAATAGGACTAACCAGACTATTTCGCGAGTGGTTGAATTCGCCGTTGGAAAATTCTCAAATCTACAAACAGCGGTGATGATGTATTTTTGCAAAGCGAAGTGGTGAATTTCTGACCAGGAGACAACAAATTCAACCGACTTCTAATGTTGGTAATATTTTTGTGTGTTGTTAAATTCGCGACCCACTCATGATTCGCGAAATTCGAGAAAATAAAACCCCCGCGAAATACATGTCCGAAATTGTCCTTTCTGTTTATTGTTCGCTATGATTGGTTGTTACTAAAATGATCAAAATACCAACGTAGGTTTTTGCGATGAATCGATCCTGGCTATGTTGATTTACGAAGAACAAAAGTCGGACAGATGATGCCACATCCTCACTGCTTTCAGTCACGTGACCTTGCTTGAATGACCCAGATAGTCCTCGGCTGATGAAGAACACTAAGAGGCTCAGAATACCACTCGGAGCTTCATGATGAATTGTCACTGGTACACAGAGTCATCTCATCCCTGGTAAACGGCAATGAATAAAATCACCAATACATCCCTCAAAATACATGTAATTATTTTCTAGCATTACAGCACGGATTTCTTAAGGATGTACATGTATTTCCCTTATAAAATATAGAATGAAATGTAAGGGTTGTTTTGTGTTTACATAGCATTTCATTTCAAAAACTAAGATCATCTATATTAATTTTGTTATGCATTTAAAAACTAGTTAGAGAAATAAAGTCCCTTCTAGCACAAAATGCTTCAGATTTCTAATTTGTTTATCAACCTAATTACTAATGTACTATACATTACATCATTAGTAACAAATGAAATTTACTCTGAATATAATTCAGAATTTGTGTATGACTTTAAAGCATTTGCATGAATAAACGCAACATTTTCCCTATCGATCGACAATCGTGAGAACGATAATTAAATGCTTGTGCATGAACCTCTTGTTTTAATTGGTTCGTTATTAATCCCAATACATCTACGAAGTAATTTACAATGAAACATTTTCTCCTTGAAAATAAAACCATTTTCTTTCTACCAAAATAATATTAATTTAATCATAGAATTTATGGCATTTATAATAGTATGAATACATTGTAAGTACTTTAGTGCCCAATAATTTTAAATTACAGCCATATTCGTTTTAACGTCATGACCAAGCTAACCAAATTACAGTATTTAAATTGTTACTTACAGTTATCTCGACAAATGTGGTCTTATGGCAGGAAAATGAGGTTTCTGGCATGAAGGATACCGCAGTACCGGTGTTGTCTGGAGAATTTATCTGCAGGCGCCGAATCAAGAAATCAAGGCTCTGGTAGCAATGCCACGACACACAATCATACACGCCTAACTCGAACCTCGGTCTTACATTTAACTGCACTCAGTCAATGTTACACATACACACCTTCACTTTCAATCGACTGCACTTTATCTATTATGTAACCTACACAAATACGCTAAATATTTTCTAAGACGCCCTCTCTCGTGTATAGGACCCAAAAGAAATTTTTTTAAAATAATAAATAAATTTTCCATTTTGTCCTGACAAATGGTATAGACAATGAAACGTTGTTTACGTTTGCGATCGCGATCGGTTGTCAATAATTAGTCTTACATTATCGATAATAAATACTTCCATGCATGTAAGTATCATAATTTCAGAATGAAAAGAAGTAATAACGCTTATCCCCTTTGTGATATCATGTATAATTTTAACTTAATTGTTATTTTTGACATGCAATACTGCTTCTTTCCTCTGGCTTGTATGTAGAGACTAGCAAAAGCAAGATGTGCATACGTCATCCATACATGCAGCATGCGGTGCCATCATTGATCATTCGTTCTTCAGCTGCGATACATCGGTCTCTGGGCGATTCTGCGGAAAGTGAGGACAACGATTTGTCCTCACTTTCCGCAGAATCGCAAGAGGCCCATGAGCGTGCTAATACTTGATCTACACACAAAACCTATTGAAGCCTATTCACCCCCTAAACCTATTGTGGAGTACAAGTTTATCTTCCGATTGCACATGCATGTATAGAGTAGATGCTGTGAAATGCTGCCGGTAGCCGGTGTGCGGCCGGTCCATTGTTTGCATTGCAAAATCACTTTAAAATACATGGCATCATAATATCATCATCATCATCATCATCTGGTATACAGGAGTGAGGTAATCCTGTGAACCTCTCGGTTATCTTCCAAGATACATTTAAGTTCATTTGTAAATTTGTGACTTAGAAATGGAGTGCGGATATGCGTGGATGTCAGGTTGCATAAAATTGTTTGCCAAGCCAGCGTTTATCTAGACCAGTCTTGAAAGTGTCAATGTTACATGTATGTGCCGTAACTAGAGATTCTGGCAGTTTATTCCATGACTAGTCTGTAAATAATACGTTTACTGAAGAAACATCTTCTAACATTAAGCTTACGGTGGGTATTAAAAAGTTTCAGTGCATGTCCACGAGTGTGTTGCTACTCCGGTATCTTGAGAAATATATCACATATCACACACACACAGGGTACATTACCAAAGTCAAAGAAAAACAGCAGTGGCCATGAAAAAAAATATCCATAGATATCACATTTTTAGTGATACAATTGGTGTTCCCACTACGAAAAAATTAAAAAATTTTGAAAATTTTGAAAATATGCCTTTCTTTAAAAGCATGTTGTTAAGGAAATATAGTTTTGAAAAATATGCTGAATTTCAAGAAATTTTCAATTTTAGATCGGGATTTTTCATGTGTCACAAGCTCAAAAGTGTCCGATCATTAGTTGCAGTCGTCGGTATTCAGTGTGTGTGACACAGGCACTGTAGCGAAAGCTCCGTGCGAATAGCGATGTCAGTGTCAGATGTCGCTGCACCGGTTCGCGGCTGGATCGCAAGCAGGGAGTTCGGGCGTGGGATTCTGGCTTGGGCCGATGGGATTTTGCTCAGCTCACGGAGTCACGCACACATGATGCGCATGTGAACTCTCCGTTGAGTTTGTACATGTATGGGGCTGCAAACCGGTGCAGGTATGCCGCAAACTGGTTCCAAAACTGAGAAATTGAAAAATTAATATTACCATGGCAACTTTCGATTGACAGTAAAATCTATGAACTTTCATTATTTGGGTAAAAAGTGAAAATAATTCTGGAATAAAGAGTTCTAAAATTGGATTTTGTCTTAAGAGTCTGCAGACCACAGCATTTACTCTAAACGGCCTCAGTGTGGACTTCCCTAGACCGAAAATTCTCTCTCGTTCGTTAGCTCTTCACTTAGAGACAGAAACGGTCGTATACAAGATCACTCTGCTGTGCAAACCAACTACACACCGATGTGTAGTTGGAAAAATCGCAATAATTTGATTTTTCCTCATATCTAGATCTACATCACTTATACATGTACATGTACAAGCTTATCTGAAGATAACCTTCTACTCCAGACTAGCTTTTGTGAGTATCAGCGGACCTTTTTCCAGTCTAGATCATTCATACATGAGAGGAAAATCATTATTCAAAATTTCACTTTCAATTCTGAATCCCCAAATTTGTGGCACAGTAAGAGTTGAAGAGTCCCTGAATCAGGTAATTTAGCAAATTTAAGAAAATTCAATCTTGTTAGAGCAATTTTGTTGTCTGTTTTTGACTGCTGCAACAGTGAATGTTGGACACAGTCCCACATAGGCAAGGGCCTATGAATGGATCTACATATTATTGTTGAATTGGTTAGGCCTAGGCTCTACTAATCGGTTCAACTTACCAATTTGAATGAATAATTCGTTTAAAGCTCCTTTTTCAGGTAATTCAGGGTCCAAGGTATTCTCCGTTTGAAAATCCTGCAGCCGTATTCAAACTGTAATATTAGTGTGTAAGTCAACATGGTCAATGTGTATTCCATTTGCACAGCAGAGTGATACGACTGTTTCTGTCTCTAAGTGAAGAGCTAACGAACGAGACAGAATTTTCGGTCTAGGACTTCCCCACTCACACATATGCGAGGTTATTGGAGATAACTTCCCCTTTAAGACCACACCACGCAATACTATATAGTGGTCATATTGACCACTACGCGGGACGAATGCAAAAATACTAGTCATTTTCTATTGCATGTACTTAAGGTATGGGGGGAAAAGTAAGATAAATGTTTAAAATACTTCCTTTCAAATTCAGCGCTTTAAAATCTCTCTCCTACCTTAAATGGCCGTTAGGAAGAACTTCTGATATTTCCAGCAAAATCCAAAGTCAAAATCATGTCCAAAACCTAAGAGATCCCTGCCAATTTTTTTCGCGATCGCATGTTGTTGAATGTGATGAATTCATTACGAACTCGCACACATCAATTTTTTCCCTTGTAAGTAGACTAGAACAGCTGCGATGTTATCTTCATTCCTGCGCAGTGGAAACCGTTTGAATACGGCTGCATGATTTTCAAATGGATAATTTGGACCCTGAATTACCTGAAAAAGGAGCATTACAAGGAATAAAACAGTCAAATTGGTAAGTGAACAGATTCGTGATGTTTAGAGCCTAGGCCTAATCTATTCAATTTGTAAAAAAAATAATTCAAAAGGGGGTCTACAAGCCTTTTTACGACTACATGCCGACTGATCGTCGGCTCTCAGAAAGTTTGCACAGCAGAGTGATAGGAGTGTTTCTGTCTCTAAGTGAATGGCCGACCCTGTCAAAATTAAGAGGCTAATGAACGAGAGACAGAATTTTCGGTCTAGTTGTTTTCCTGCTGCCGATGTTTTTAGACTAAATCGGCCAATAAAATTTTGTCCACAACGAAACTCGGTATCGCATGCACATCGATCTCTACGATCGCACACACAGAAAATCGGGACTTACGTGTGCGTGATAGGAACCGAACTTTTAACGACCGAATTTTTTAGAGGGAGATGTCAGCGCTCACGGTGATCAGGAAATGTACACCACGACTTGCGATACCCCGTTTCGCCAAAAGTGAGAGTAATTTACGGATTTCATTTTTGGAATTATCTTTTCCAACATCGGTGAGTTGAATTTATTGTATGATGGGGGGACCTAAAGCTACGCACTTTGTTTCCAGCGGCTAAAAAGTCACCTTTTCAATGATTAATGTGAATTTCTTTCATATATCTGGGTTCTACATACTCTTAAATCAAATCCCTGAGAAAATTACGACAGACAAATATCAATAACATTAATTTTCAAGTCGATGTCGATACCGATGTCGAATTTGGTCAAAAAAATGAAAGGGTCCTAAAGCTACGCACACGTAATAAATGAATGCAAATTATCTTGATTTTGAAGCTAATGCGAATTTCACCCCGATTTCAAAATAGTGATATTATCATCGAAAATGAAGAAAAATTACTCATTCTTTTTGGCGAACGTAAATGATAATCTCGTTGCTCAGTCACACCAGAAGTTTGGTGCATTGAACGCGTCGTATTGCGCGTATTTGCGGGGTGCGTAGCTTTAGGACCTGCGTAGCTTTAGGACCCATGACCCACTCATGGGCCCTTGCCTATGTGGGACTGTGTCCAACATTCACTGTTGCAGCAGTCAAAAACAGACAACAAAATTGCTCTAAGCAAGATTTAATTTTCTTAAATTTGCTAGATTACCTGATTCATGGACTCTTCCACTCTTACTGTGCCACAAATTAGGGGATTCAGAATTGAAAGTGAAATTTTAAATAATTATTTTCCTCTCCTGTATGAATGATCTAGCCTGGAAAAGGGCCTGCTGATACACACAATAGCTATTGAAGCCTATTCACCCATAAAAGAGCTAGTCTGAGTACAAGGTTATCTTCAGATAAGCTTGTACATAAGTGCCCATGACCACACCACGTATAGTGGTCATACTGACCACTACGCGGGACGAATGCAAAAATACTAGTCATTTTCTCTCACATGTACTTAAGGTATGGGAGGAAAAGTAAGATAAATATTTAAAATACTTCCTTTCAAATTCAGCGCTTTAAAATCTCTTTCCTACCTTAAATGGCCGTTAGGAAAAACTTCTGATATTTCCAGCAAAATCCAAAGTCAAAATCATGTCCAAAACCTAAGAAATCCCCGCCAATTTTTTTCGCGATCGCATGTTGTTTTCATGGTGCCGATGTTTTTAGACTAAATCGGCCAATAAAATTTTGTCCACAACGAAACTCGGTATCGCGTGCACATCGATCTCTACGATCGCACACACGGAAAATCGGGACTTACGTGTGCGCGATAGGAACCGAACTTTTAACGACCGAATTTTTTAGCGGGAGATGTCAGCGCTCGCGGCGATCAGGAAATGTACATCATAACTTGCGATACCCCGTTTCGCCAGAAGTGACAGTAAATTACAAATTTCATTTTCGGAATTATCTTTTCCAACATCGGTGAGTTGAATTTATTGTATTTCATGAATATGTTGGTGTCGTTTCTTGTAAATTAAATGCCGATTATGAGTGAATGTTGGTGACTTTTGTGCAGTGGTGTTTTGAAAGTGTCGAGGTGGATGACTGCCTAGAGTCTACACACGAAGTATAGTAATGTCGCTATGAGTGCCCATGACCATATTTCATGAATATGTTGGTGTCGTTTTTTGTAAATAAAATGCCGATTATGAGTGAATGTTGGTGACTTTTGTGCAGTGGTGTTTTGAAAGTGTCGAGGTGGATGACTACCTAGAGTCTACTCTACACACAAAGTATAGTAAAGTCGCTATGATACGAGTGTTTAAGTAGGGTGTCTGGAAAAAAAAAATTATTTCACTTATTTCAAAATGATATTAAATTTTCTTTCTGGATTTAAAAAATAATAACCATCAAACTGACAGAAATATGATATTTCATGAAAAATTCCAGTTAATTACTGCAAAATAAGAGAATGAAATCGGACCATTTTTCAGCTTTTTCCTGCCATGCATAGGCTATGTAGTTAAGAAATGGGACACACATAAATGCAAATTTTGAGCTTCCGAGAGCTGTTACGACTTTATACTTAATGTCAAAAACTTGTCCTTTACATGACCAGATAGGAAATTTTACAATCTTTCTGATGGTATGAATTTTTTCAAGGTTTGAATATCAGATCTCAGTGCAAAATTGCGAAAAAGTGACAAAATTTGTGTAAAACAGAAATTTCAGTTTCCCATAGGAAACGCAGGGGGAAATGACAATCTGAATACACACAAATATAAGGGCTTGCAATTTATCTCTTATTTTAATTTTCTAGTGAGCCTAGAAACTTGTCCTTACTAATCTACTGGTGTCAAATTCTCAAAAGAATGACCAGTATTTTCTCTTTCCATACATTCCAAATATGAGATAAAAATTAATTCAGATCACATTTTAATAACAGGATGAATTTGCCCAAAAAATTGTGCCATTTCTTCCCCTGAATCAGCACGTTTTAAAGCTGACACTTTTCAGTGTGACTTCAGACACCCTAGTTTAAGACTAGAGACTTTAATAGAGTAGACAGTCTCAACTTCAAGCACATACACATTTTCTAGTGTAGTCTACGGGACTACGCACTCGAAACTGTCAAAAAAGACAAAAATACACAACATACCACATTCACAAGCAGCAATCTTGGCTCCGACACTGCACTATCAATCGTGAATACTGCAAAATAGAAAATGATGCAGATGAAAGTCGACACCTTTGACTTTGTCTCTGAAGTCATGTTTTTCGTCTCTTCGATCAGCTTGGCCTTGGAGTTGGAGTAGGAAGAATAAGTCAGAAGAAGAAAATAGTATCCTGAGCTGTATAGCGCAGTTGTATACATGGTGCGCGCGCTGGCGCGGCCAATATACCGTAGTCATGAAGTTTGTAGCTTCATGAATTATGAATATAAAAAATAAAGTGTGCATAATCACGAGGCCGGAAGGATGCACACGTATCAGAGACAGCGAGCACTATCACTGATGGTAAACGATTCGGGGGGGGGGGGGGGGGGGGGGGGTATATGGGGTGCAATCTTTATTGTTGCTTTATGGATCCATAGGCCTACAATGTATATGGGAGGGGCAAACGCCCCTGTAGATAGCTATAGACCTACCTATGAATTTAGACTTTGGGGTATTATATAACAGGTTTTGTGGGATTTTGGATCTCATCATCTCCCGATCCAACTCCATGTACATATGCTGGCGTAACTAGATTTGTTGAACGGGGGGGGGGGGGGGGGGGCACAGATAGGGGCCGGTGACATTCAAACACCATCCTAGGAGCTGAGGGGGTTAAGCTCTTAATTGGCCCTAAGAGTTCCGTTAGCGGTAGGAGTATATGGGGCATGATCCCCTTGTGCACTCTGCATGCTGCCTACGCCTTTGACCTACCAACTTAATTGTCCATCAATAATTTTCTTTCGAAATTGAAGGGGAACTTATGTGCATTATAAACACGCTTTGTAATTGCAATGGCCGGGGATTGCCAATTTCCAACCGTGGGAGCCCGGGGGTTCCCCTGGGTGTTTCCATTAATTTTCTTTCAATGAGAATATTTTATGCATTACAGACCCACTTTCAGAGATATTAAATTTTTTTTTTTTAAATTCTTGATCTTGATCTTGATCTTGATTCAGGGAATCGTCGTCATGCTGTGATCTGAAATTCAAGCTGCATGGGGTCTTTAAAGAACTTTTATTTTGTTGAATCTTATATTGCTCTTCAACCCCATTGTTTTCCTTATTTTTTAATTTATTTTTTAAATTATTATTTATGCAACTAAGCGAGTACGGTGTATGGTTCATATACAGGTTTTGAACTGAACCTCGTTCTCAAGTCAGGATTCTAGGACAACTACCCCCTAGACAACTACCCCCCGGACAACTACCCCCCGGAAAACCACCCCCTGGACGACTACCCCCCTAGGACATCTGCCCCCCAGGACAACTACCCCCCAGGACAACTACCCCCCAGGACAATTACCCCCCAGGACAACTACCCCCAGGACAACTACCCCCCAGGACAACTACCCCCCAGGACAATTACCCCCAGGACAATTTTTCCGGGGGTAACTGTCCAGGGGGTAGTTGTTCGGGGGGTAGTTGTCCGGGGGGTAATTGTCCTGGGGGTAGTTGTCCTGGGGGGTAATTGTCCTGGGGGGTAGTTGTCCTGGGGGTAGTTGTCCTAGGGGGTAGTTGTCCTGGGGGGTAGTTGTCCTAGGGGGGTAGTCGTCCAGGGGGTGGTTTTCCGGGGGGTGGTTGTCCGGGGGGTAATTGTCCAGGGGGTAGTTGTCCGGATACGCAAGTGAGATATAACGAGATTTGGTGTGGCAGGGTGGTTTTGACTACCCAAGAGATTTTTTTCTTCTTCTTCTTCTTCTTCTTCTTTTTTCCTCTTAATATATGTAAAGAGAATCAACTATAAACATAATAGTTGAGAAAGAGTTAAACAATATAACACTATAACAATGATTTTGTTTTGTAATGCTACATATTTGTTGATCTTGTGTTTTGCTAGATACTTTTGCCATAATTTGAGATTTCCTCAATTCCCTCATCCACAACTATTATTGGCTTTATTGCTGATAGCTTGCTGTATAATATGGTACGCCACTCCATAGATTGCCTTCACAATAATGTTTGCGACGCCAACAGAGATTCATTTTTTATTTGTCTTTTTCATATTCACATCGTGTGTCCTTTCTCCTATCCTTGTTTCTCATGGTTATTCCATTTTTCCCATTCGTCTTTCTTTTTTTATCGACAGTGATTTTCCTTGTCCTTTTAAGTTCATGTCTAAGTCGTGTTCAGTCCTTCTTTCTCCTTACTGCATGTGGATGCTCTACTTCTTTTTTTAATTCCTCATATCTTCTTGACAGCGCCAAAATTTACTCTGTATATACTGTATTTTATTAAATCGTCAATTATTCAAGTAATGGCAAGCTCACACGATAAGCAGCAGCTGCCCTTCCATCAACTAAGTGATGATGATTTGTTTGATTTACACAGACCCACTCATACTGGGGATGAGACTACTGCTACTACTACTCCTGTTAATTCTTATGATAATTTTGTTATGGATAGTATCAACTCTTCATTTGAGGAGCTAGAATTTGATTTTGATCCTGATGATCCTGCTCAACGTAACGTTACTAAATATATAACTGTTAATCAGTTTTCTAATATTCTGAAAGAATTTCGTAATGATACATTTTCTTTGCTTCATTTAAATATCAGAAGTTTGAATAGGCACTTTGATGATCTACTTTCGCTTGTAGATAAGCCCTCGCAAAACCCACTCTCCCTGATTGGTCTAACAGAAACTTGGTTAAAATCTGATTCCAAGCACCCATTTCTTATTGATAATTATGATTTTATCCACAAAGACAGGCAAGACAGACTAGGTGGTGGAGTTGCTTTGTATATTCTTAAAACTTTAAATTATACTGTTTTAGACAAGATTTCAGCATGCAATAATATTATTGAATCTCTTTTTATTGAAATTATGATTCCTGGGAATAAAAATATTATTGTTGGCGTTATCTATCGATCCCCTAGCTCGAACGCACAAGAATTCTTAATACATTTATCTGATTTATTACGAAACGTCAGTTTTGACAATAAAGATTTTTTTTCTGATGGGTGATTTTAATATAGATTTACTGAAGCATGAACATAGCAGTGTTTCTCAAGAATTTCTTGAAATAATCATGTCTGCCTCTTGCTTGCCACTCATTTCAAAACCAACACGTGTTGTAAATACATCTGCTACTCTAATAGATAATATTTTTTCTAATGTTATTCCATATTCTGATTCTTATATTATTCTTTCGGACATATCTATGAATGGTATATTTATTGAAAATCTGTATGGCAGCCAATAGGCTGAATTGTACAAATTTTTACAAATAAAAAGGAAATGCATTCAAGAAGAACAAACATAAATTACAATCATTATCCTATAGTAACACACTATCCGGCTTCTCAATCGGTTAATAACAATGGTCCTAACCTTAGTAGACGTAAAGTAACTGAAGAGAATCTAGCTCGCCTTGGAATCAATCTCGAAAATACCGATTGGTCTAGTGTTTATACCAAAGATGAAGTTAATTGCTCATATGAAATATTTTCCAATGTTTTTTTTTTCTTTCACCCATTAACAGGTGGATTTATTTCAACAAAAATCTCACTTTACAAATCATGTTTACAAAACAATTAAAAATACATTTCCAAAATAGCAGGCAAATTATACATTTCTTTCTTCCCTTTTTTCAGAAGGGCATTATTAATATGTATTCTTAATTTCAATTCCTTCAAAAAAGTAAACCACAGTCTTTTTTTTCCTTTCTTCTTTACCATATTCGTTTCTCAAAATTAACATTTTATAAATACTCCAAAGAGCAATAGTAATAATATCATCGATCTGTTTTTCTTTGTAATTTTTTAACAAAATGTTAATATCAAAACAAAGGTCTACTTTATATATCCTTTTAACCATAATGAATAAATTCTCAAAGAAAGACATATTTAATCTACAATACAAAAAAGCATGAGTTAAATCTTCCTTGGTATTACAAACTTCACATATATCAGAGTGACTCAGTTGCCATAAAAACAACCTTCTCTTAGTAGGAATCAGGTTATACAGCATTTTTAAGTTGAATTGTTTCAGTTTGTTTTCTTTTATATTTTTCAAATTTTTCTGGAAGACATTTTTCTAGTTTATAGGATTATTAATTAAGTTCACCCAATATGTTGGACCATCGTTGATTCTTTCATCTGTTAGTAAGATGTGATGAAATAATTTACTGGAACAGAACTTAAGTTCTTTTTCTTTTTCACGCAATGGTATTTTTGGAATGTCCAACGTACTGGCATCTTTTAAATTATTCATCCACACTTTCGGTATCGCCCTTTGTAGTTTAGAATAATCAAACAGGGCTCTCGCTTTTGTTTTCTCGGATTGAAAGTTTTCTTTCAATTTTGTGAGAGATACAAATTTTCCTTCAATGCAAATGTCCTTTAGAAAAATTATTGTACTAGCGTACCAATCTCTATAGAAAAGTGGTTGATTATCATAAACAATATATTTGTTATACCATAAAATCTGTGTATTTGAATACAAATCATCCTTTTTGATAAATTCTTTTAAATGTGACCATGCTTGTATCATTTCAACATAAAATCTGGGCAATCTGTCAACAAACCATTTTTCTATCATAAAATTATCCATAGTACAGTTTAGAATAAGTCTGAAACCTCCAAGTGTTTCAAAATACAATAAAGCAAATTCCTTCCAATAACCACATGTGTCGTCAAAAATTCTGGCCAGTCATTTCAATCTGAAACTTAATTTCTGAATGTTAATCATTCTTATACCACCATCCTCATAATCCTTTACAATTGTTGCTTTTTCCAATATATTAAATAATCAATTAAAGATTAACATGCCGACGCAAAAGATTAAAACTAATTACAAAAAAACACCTAAACTCCCTTGGATTTCTAGGTCTATATTACGCTCAATAAATCGGAAGAATAACCTCTATTACAAATATAAAATAAAAGGCACTGAACAATCTAAAAGTAAGTATACATCCTATAAAAACATTTTGACTAGGATTATTCGCTTGGAAAAGAGAAAATATTTTGTAAATCGCTTGAAACTATTTAAACATGATATGCAAAACACCTGGAAAGTAATAAAACAGGCAATGAACTTGGTCAATAATAGATCCGAAGTAAATAAAATAAAGTTTGGCGATGAGATAGTTGAAGGCCCCAAAGATATAGCAAACATTTTTAATACTTACTTTTCTTTAATAGGTGACAATCTTGCTAAAAATATTCCCCCATCGAACAAAAACTTTGGGGATTTTTTAGGCCCTCACAATCCAAATTCTATTTTTTTTTTTTTGTTCCAACAAATAAGCAAGAAATTATGAACATTGTCTCTAACTTGGAAAATAAGAAAAGTTCAGGATATGACGGAATTAATAATGTCATATTGAAAGCTATCATTCCATTTATTGTAGATCCATTGGTTCACATCTTTAACCTATCATTATTACATGGTCAATTTCCAAATTCTATGAAAATAGCAAAAATTATTCCATTATTCAAAAAGGGTGATAAACTGGATATTGGTAACTATCGCCCGATTTCTTTATTATCTTCCTTTTCTAAAATTTTGGAAAGTATAATTTATACTCGGATGATTTCTTTTTTGAAGAAATATGATATCTTTTCAAACTTCCAGTTTGGCTTTCGAGAGAAGCACAGCACTTTTCATGCTCTAATGTCTTTTGTTGAGAAGGTTGCCCATTCAATTGATACATCTTCACACACTGTAGGTATATTCCTGGACTTCTCCAAGGCCTTTGACACGATTAACCATGAAATTTTACTTCACAAACTCTCTCATTATGGTGTACGTGGAAAGGCCTTGGAGTGGTTCAAGAGCTACCTGTCTAACAGAAAACAATATGTATTCTTAAATGAACAAGCATCTGAATTGCGCAATATTAGTTGTGGTGTCCCACAAGGGAGTCTGTTAGGCCCGCTACTATTTATTCTTTACATTAATGATTTTCATAATTCATCTAACTCCGTATCGTTTATTTTATTTGATACTAATTTATTCTTTTCACATAAAAATCCAAATGTTTTAGCTGATAGAATGAACGCTGAGTTATTGAATATATTAGAGTGGATAAGAGCAAATAAATTGTCACTTAATCTTCAGAAAACGAATTACATGCTATTTAGTTACTCCTTAGACTCATTACCAACTGATATTGTCTTTGATAGTACCCCTCTGAAACAGGTCTCTCATACCAAATTCCTTGGTGTAATAGTCGATAATAAACTTTCTTGGAAATCACACATTGATAATATTTGCAAAACTATTTCTCGCAATATTGGTTTTATTAATAGACTAAAATTACACTTACCACAGTCATCGTTATTTATGCTTTATTCATCATTGATCTTACCATATTTGAACTACGGTCTTTTGGTTTGGGGCAATACACATCAAGCATTGTTAGAAAGAGTTTTACTATTACAAAAGAAAGTTATTCGCATTATCTGTAATGCCCCTATACGCTCACATACCAATCCTCTATTTTTCGAATATAACATATTAAAAATTAAGGACTTATATTTATTCTATCTTGGTGAATTTATGTTTAAGTACAATGATGGTATACTGCCTCAAGTGTTTCACGATTATGTTTCGTAAAAATCAAGCGGTTCATAAATACCCCACTAGACAGTCGGATGAATTTCACTTACCTCTTTTGAGAACATTTTCCGCACAAAATACCGGCGTTCATTTTTGAAGGCCCTAAATTTTGGAATGCTCTGCATAATGATCTGAAATACTCCCCTTCACTCAGTGCTTTTAAAAGAAAATTAAGAATTTTCTTATTACAATCATATAAAACTTAACAAATCATTGTGGTGTGTGACAACCCTCTCCTCATTTTTTATCTTTTGTTTTTGTTTTTTTTTCTAACTTTTTTATTCTCCTGCGCATCTCGAAAAATCATCACCACTTGCCTTCTTTTTTCCCCTCAATATTTCTTTTTCTATTGTTTTCTTAAATTCCAAAAGGATTTAGTGCGCTCTTTATTTCTTGCTCGCTCGCTCTCTTTCTCCTTCTCTGTTCTCTCGCTCCAATCCACATGCAACCCACATTCCTTCTCCCCCCCCCCCCTCTTCACTCATTTTTTCTTTTTCTTCATCATATAATTTTTGTACCACTACGTTGCTTTCAGTCAGGAGTTTCTATAAATGTTGTCTCTGTTGGCCACTATCTTTCTTCTCTTGTCTCTTAATATACTTTACTTTTTTTCAGTTATTACTATCTGAGGGGTCCACAGTTTACAAGCTTTGCTTTTTAGTGGACCTCTCCATTTCCACAGAATATACATTAAGTTTCATACGTAATTATTCTATTTTTCTTTTTTCAAAGGTATTAATCATTGTTGATCTATTGCTTCAATGTAATTTCTGTATAAATTTTGTATTATATTTTGTACTATTATGAAAATTGTATTTTGTTGGAAATGAAAAAAAAATGAATATACAAAAATATGAATATAAAAAAATATTAATGTTTGATGTACAAACGCCCGGTGTGGCTATCCCGTACATTAAGGCAGCAATGCATGATGTCGGATGCATACCTTAATCAAACCTTAATCAAACTCAATATTTTCAATGAGTTCTTTAAATTTTTGGATCGTTGGGGCCTTTCTTATATTATCTGAGAGTTGATTCCATATGGGGATTGTCCTTGGATACAGAGACTGCTGGTAGCACCTCTTACTAGCCCCTTATATGGTCGTAGACGTATTTCTTTGATGAATCGGCCTTGTAGTTGGTTTCTTCTGTGAAGAATTGTTATTTATGAGATGTTCAATATTAGTGGGAATCAGTCCGTGAGTTTCCTTGTAGATGATGAAGGGGCGAGCTTTGCATCTCCTTCCTTCAAGACTTTCCCATCTTAGTTGTTTCAACATGTTGGTAACACTGGCTGTTTTACTATAGTCATTGCATGCAAACCGTGCAGCTCGTTTTTGGATCTTTCCTATCACTTGTTTGCTATTCTACTGACATGGGTCCCAGATAGTCTGCAAGCACAGACCCTAATTTGACACTTTATCAGAAAATCATTGTGTCTTGAGAGGAGCCTAATCCAGCTACCTACTGGTCGTGTCAGGAGCAGCTACAGTACATGGCCTATGGTAGTCTTACAGCGCAGACTCTCTTGTACGACTGACCAGGGTTTGTGCCTGCAAACTAGGTCCCAGATAGCATGACAATATTCCAAAAGAGGACGTACCAGTGCAGTATAAGCTAGAGCATTGGTTGATGTGTCGCAGCTGTACAGATTCCTTCTCAGAAGGCCCAGCTGTCGATTGGCTTTGTTAGTTATTTGATTTATGTGGTGCATGGTCCAAGACAGATCCGATGCTAACTCAACGCCAAGATATTGATGATGGGAGACTCTACCTAGCTAGCCAGGGGCGGATCTAGCTTTTTTCCAAGGAGGGGGTTTGAGGGGCTGAGCTGGGTATTGCGAGGGAGCGTAGAGACCGAGCCCGAGCGAGCGAAGCGAGCGAGGGGGGAGGGTGTGGGAGGGGGGTATCCCCCCTCCTACAGTAGGGAGATTTTTCATTTTTAGGGTTGCTAGCTTGCGATTTTAAGCATACTTGCATGCTCTGTTTTTTCTCTTTTTTGCCCAAATAAATGTTTACTTGGAAGCGAGCGAAGCGAGCGAGGGGGGAGGGTGTGGGAGGGGGGTATCCCCCCTCCCACAGTAGGGAGATTTTTCATTTTTAGGGTTGCTAGCTTGCGATTTTAAGCATATTTGCATGCTCTATTTTTTCTCTTTTTTGCCCAAATAAATGTTTACTTGGAAGCGAGCGAAGCGAGCCAGGGGGGAGGGTGTGGGAGGGGGGTATCCCCCCTCCTACAGTAGGGAGATTTTTCATTTTTAGGGTTGCTAGCTTGCGATTTTAAGCATACTTGCATGCTCTATTTTTTCTCTTTTTTGCCCAAATAAATGTTTACTTGGAAGCGAGCGAAGCGAGCGAGGGGGGAGGGTGTGGGAGGGGGGTATCCCCCCTCCTACAGTAGGGAGATTTTTCATTTTTAGGGTTGCTAGCTTGCGATTTTAAGCATACTTGCATGCTCTATTTTTTCTCTTTTTTGCCCAAATAAATGGTTACTTGGCAGCCCAAGGGGGGGGGGGGTTTAAACCTAACCTAACCCCCCCCCCCCCCGTAGATCCGCCACTGCTAGCGTGTTGTTGCCCATAGAATAGTTGTATATAAGAGGCCTTGTCTTGTGGGTAACAGTCATGATAAAGCACTTAGAAGTGTTGTAACCCATCTGCCATTTTTCTTCCCAAGCATTGTAGTGAGGCTTGATCAGATAAAGTTTATGGTGACAGAGGGATCCGGAAAAGCCCCTCTCACACCCATGGCGTGTTAATTATTTTCATTCAAAATTCAGAATCGTGTAGGCCTATACCGTGTGTCTCAAAAAAACTTTACACTTTTGAAATGGCTGCCAAATAAAAAATATATGATTCTGGATGAAAGGTTATATGTATGGATAGCTCATGGACTCAACTTTCATAAAAAAGTCCGAAAATAATTCATGCTTGGATGAGCACTGCTCACTTTTGTAAAGGATATGAAAATTAGGTTGCGCAGGAATTATCCTTCCAATTTGTGAGAGGTGAGTCCTTTGGAGCTTACAAAATTGAGGGTGATATGATAAATTCATGATCAATTGCGATCAGTTTGGGTTTGCTGAGTGAGTTTTATGGTTTATTAAATCAAAATTGTATCCATGAGTGAACAGGAATTGCATTTATTATTGTAGCATTGTAACTTTCCCTGGTAGACTCAGTGGTGTGTTCATGGGAGTCAGGATGGGGTAATGGTACATGTTGCAGGGGAGGTGAGATAGGGTGGGACTTTGTTGGGTGGATGGGATAAGGGTCAAGAGGACATTATGCCCCCCCCCCCCCTCTCTCTCTCTCTCTCTCTCTCTCGCTTCCTGGGTGTGCTGGTGCATACCTTTTTTTAAATTTTTTTAATAATTGTTTTATTAAAAAATCAAAATGAAATTACAATATTTACAGATAATCAGACTGAATGATTAAAAATAAAAAAGACAAGATTACAAATTATACAAATGATTGAAAAGAGCAGCAGAATAAGGTAGAGAGTATTTAAAATGAGGCCTGACACTGACCAAAACAAACAAACAAAACAACATACATTTATAAAGAGCATTCATTGATTAAAACAAGAGAACTGGAAAAGGATGAACAAAGGCATAAGTGTCGAGGGTTGCGGAAATAAATCAACATAAGAAATAATAAATAAATAAAGGTGAGGGTGTATGTCTGTGAGAAAGAGAGATGCATATCGTACAATGTGAACAATGAAATAGATAAAATACATGTAGCTCCATCTAGATTATAGTTAAAAAGGAAGGAAACATGGAAAATCATAAATCAAAACGCCATTTCTTGAAGTGAGCAGGTAATTTGTTTCTTTTTTTGGCTAATAAGTATGCTGGTGCATATCTTGACAATTCATATGCATTGGTCTCCACTCCAAAATATCCAGACCACCTTCCCTTATCCCGAATTCTATCATTTCCCAAATTTGGACTTGTTGCTAAATTACCCATTGACGTGAAAAATAAGTAGCCAACATCTGTGACATTCCTTTTTTCAACAAACCGTATTTGAATATTCAATTTACATAATCCCCACCTGGGCATTAAGTAAATCAATGAGATGTTCAACTAATCTTACAATAATTGAAATGTGGGGTACAATATTATTCTTCACTATCCATTAAAGGTTTTTTATTCAGTCACAGATGTAAAAAATAAGTGTGTAACATGGAAATGGCACATTACTGGATTAAGAATAAATTAAGAGCTGTAAGTTGTAACTCAGTCCTCATTCATCTTGGACTGACAGCCAAAGATGGAGAGGCCTCAGTTTACACCACAGCATTCTTTTATGGTAACAGAATACCATCGCAGTAACAGTGTTACTAGTCCTTTGGAGGTTCCGGCAAGTCTTTCCGAATGTAAGATGCCCAACACGAGCAGCATGCAGTCTACCTTAATATCAGGAAATATCGGGAAACAGGGTCCAGTCATAACCAGAATCAAGGAAGGTCTGGGCGGAGAAGAACTGGAAGATCAGCGGACAACATCGCAGCTGTACGCCAAGCTCTTCAGGATCACCAGGATGGAACAATTAGCAGTCGCCGTAATGGAATAGGGATTCCACACGCAACCTTCAACAGGATTACCCAACTGGACTTGACATTTCATCCCTATCAGATGATCAAGCGTCATGAACTGCTTCAGGGTGATCGCCAGCGTCGCTTAAGGTTTTGTTAGTGGCTGCTTCAAAGACCTGCCCGCTTCCTGGATGACTTCCTCATAGGAGATGAGTCTGGCTTCGCCTTGAATGCCCAAGTGAATACCCACAACCTGAGGGCATATCGTGAGCAGGGACACCCTCCTGACGAGTTTCACTATGAACGTAGTGATAGCAGATCTAAGGTGACTGTTTGGGCCTGCCTCACAGGGAGTGGAGACATCATCGGACCTGTCTTCTTCGACAACAATGTCAGTGGAGCTGCCTATGTCCAGATGATAGATGAGGAAGTTGTCCCTGCCCTTGACAGGATCCCCATGCAGATACCGCCGTCGTCGAAACTGTCGCTTTCAGCGTGTATGGTGGACACAAGATGGAACTCCTTGTCATCGTTCGAGAGCAGTGACAGAGCGTCTCACCCATGCTGTTCGGTGATCGGGTTGTTTCATTGCACCGAGATGTTGAATGGCCCCCGCGTTCCCCCGACCTTACACCCCTGGATTTTTGCTTGTGGGGATATCTGAAGGCGAAAGTGTACACTATCCCTCCAGTCAACTTTGACGAGATCAGGAGAAGAATCACCCGCGAGATGGATGAGCTCAGGCGAGACAGAGCAAAGGTCAGGAGAGCTGTACGGGACATGATGAAGAGAGCAAGATTTTGCATCGAAATAGGAGGTGGACATGTGGACCATTGAACTGGAAAACTTTGATTTTCAGTTTCCATCATATCCCCCTTTTTTCTCTTACAAGATGGATGAAACAGTTGTAAAATTGAAAAGAATAAAAATCAACTGAAAAGAAAGACTGACATGTTCATTTTACAAATTTGTGTTACACTATACCGTATTTCTTGTGCGAAACTCAACTGCTAAAATGACTGGCTGTGGGTTGGTTGATTGATTGAATGATTGACTGAGTTATTGATTAATTATGATTGAAATAGCTGAATTGTGACTGAATGCTTGATTGATTAATTGATTGACCGATTGAATGACTGATACATTGTGATAGCTGAATGTTGATTGGTAATTTACGGTATTGATTGATTGACTGATAGATTGTGATTGACTTCAGGTGTCAATGCGTAATAGCAACCAGTCCAATTTGGGAAATGTAGGTAGAATTCGGGATAAGGGAAGGTGGTCTGGATATTTTGGAGTGGAGACCAACGAATATGAATTGTCAAGATATGCACAAGCACACCCAGGAAGAGAGAGAGAAGGGGAGGGGGTGGGGGGAGGGGCTGACATCCTCTTGACCCTTATCCCATCCACCCAACAAAGTCCCAACCTACATCTCACCTCCCTTGCACCATATACCATCACCCCATCCTGACTCCCATGAACACACCACTGAGTCTACCATGCAGGGAAAGTTACAATACTACAATAATAAATGCAATTCCTGTTCACTCATGCATAAAATGTTAATCCCATAAACCACAAATTTCACTCAGCAAACCCAAACTCATCACAATTGATCATAAATTTTTCAAATCATCCTCAATAGACCGCTTCTGTAATGATGCAAATTTTATACATACCTTTCAAACAAAGGTTGTTCTTGACAACCTGAAAGCTTGCTGGAGGCTTGCCGAACATAGCAACAGATAATGTATGCAAACTGGATTCCAAGTATTGAGGCACATTTATAAAAATCAGGTTAATGGAATAGCTCATCACTATAGGTGCTCAGAGAATTATGTGCAAAATTTGTATACATTACAGAAGCGGTCTATTCCGTAAGCTCCAAAGGAATTTCCTCTCACAAATAGACCGCTTCGGTAATGTATGCAAATTTTATACATATCTTTCAAACAAAGGTTGTTCTTGACAACCTGAAATCTTGCCGGACATAGCAACAAGTAATGTATACAAAATGGATTCCAAGCATTGAGGCTCATTTATAAAAAGCAGGTTAATGGAATACCCATGGGATGGAATAGCTCGTCACTAGGTGCTCAGAGAAGAAATGTGTATAAATTTGTATACATTACAGAACCGGTCTATTGGAAGGCCCATTCTTGCGCAACCTAATTTCCATATCCTTTACAAAAGTGAGCAGTGCTCACCCAAGCATGAACTATTTTCAGACTTTTTGGTGTCATATAAAAGTTGAGTCCATGAGCTTTCCATACATATAGACTTTTCTCCCCAGAATCATATATTTTTTATTTGGCAGCCATTTCAAAAGTGTAAAGTTTTTTTTTGTTTGTTTTTTTGAGAAGCACGGTATATGCGTCATCATCTGGGAGATTTAAAAACACAACATTTTCAATTTCTTTTGAGAGTGATTATCATCGTGTATCACAGGTCGAGCTGGAGATAATATTTTGTGGGTGAAATTCGAGCACTCAGTATAGGAGTATGCATTTATGCCCCCCCCCCCCGCGCGCGCCCAAAGGCCACCGCACACCTTACGATCGGTCTGCGATCCGATTTGTGAAATAAATCGCTATGGCATTAAATATTGACATTTAAAAAAATGAAATCTACCCTATTCAGGTTCTGAAAAGTAATATAAATACTAAACATAGGGTTTGGGTGAGCTGTCAGCATACAGGGAATAAGGGCAAAATTAGTTTCAAATCGTAGGCAGTCGTACGATTTTTGTGACGTCCTACGACTAGGAGGCGATTCGGCCATTCCACCGAATAGAAAACTCGGCAAAGGCAGTATTATCGATTTTACTCTCTGTATGACTATTCAGACCCTCAATCAAAAATATTTTTCGTTTTGAAATGATTTGAAATGATTCGTCAAATGATATTAGATTTTCTTCTGAAATCGGATCGCAGACCGATCGTAAGGTGTTCGGTGGCCTTTAATATAATTGGCAGCGTCACAGTGGGCCATGCAATGCTTGTCACGTTAGTCCGTCCCATGATCCAGAGACACATACGCCCCCCCCCCCCCCCCCACCACTAACAATACCACCATTAAAACTGGGGAGCGTTTCATCAAGTGTCTTGTCAGTGATTTTTACCGACAAATTTGCTCTCAGCCAATCACATGCAAGGATTTCAGTAGCTTATAACAGTTGTCGGTAAAAATCACTGACAAAGCGCTTGATGAAACGCTCCCCTGTTGTGGCCCGCAGCCACGCCCCCGTGTGACAATTTACATTTGATATTGTGACTGAGCAAGATGCACACTGCACATTAGGGAATTCAATATTATTAGCCAGATATAACCCCTTATCAGCATTTTCTGAAAATGAAAATGAAATAGCGGCCAAAAGTTTTAGACTTTAATAGTGTTTCACTTGACCGTGAAATAAGGCATCAGCCTGCCAATGGTATTAACTACACGGTAGAGAACTATATCATGTAATGCCATCTATATGTTTGTATGAATTGAATTGAATTGACTTTATCAATGACATTATGTCCATCAATATTTTGTTTCAACAAGAAAAAAGACAAGAAAAGAAAGCTCATTTCAAATAATAAAATATCAGCATGGTCAGTGTAGGCCCTGTATAAATAATATTTGATTCTTATACTAGACTGATAATGCTATAACTCATTTCAGAATTCTCCCCTTAATGGTATGATATCCCTTTTGAAAGAAAAGTATGCATTGTGGCCCCATAGGACGAAAACCTTTTTTTTTTTTTCTTGTCAGAGAATTATGGAGGGGAACTGGACCCCCGTAACCCCCCCCCCCCCCTGCTGAGCGACTTTTGAAGGTATGGCCAAAACATTTTTTTGTCGACACCCCAGCCTCCCCCCCCCCCCCCCCCCCCCCCCCCCCCCCCCCCCCCCCCCCATGAGCGACTTTTCGAGAGCTGGCGAGACCAAAAAAATACGGGTCTCCCTTTTCCAAAAGTTTACAAACCTGCATTTGTGCCTACAAGCCTACTTTGAAAGTTTTGTGCTCATCAAAGAAAGTGTTTTTATCGACACCAAAGATCCTGCTCCTACTCCTCCTCATTTTTTCCTTCTTCTTGTCCTTCTCATTCTTCTTCTTCTTCTTCTTCTTCTTCTTCTTCTTCTTCTTCTTCTTCTTCTTCTTCTTCTTCTTCTTCTTCTTCTTCTTCTTCTTCTTCTTCTTCTTCTTCTTCTTTTTCTCCTCCTCCTCCTCCTCCTCCTCCTCCTCCTCCTCCTCCTCCCTTTTCCCCTTCTTCTTCGATTGCACAGTGAGAGTCAGTAAGGGGCGGCGGAGCGTCTTTCAAAGTGGGGGGGGGGCACCGGCCAAAAAGGGGCTTTGGGGGGGGGGGCGGGGAAAGGAGGCACCTACAAGGGGTGAACATAAAGCGAAAAAGGGACTACTTTTGTGACATTGGTATTATCCTAAAGTCCAGTTAACACCATTAATACAATTATCAAGCATCTTTATTGAGTTTCTGCATGGATACTGCTTCAGATTCAGATTTCAGATTTTAGATTTTATTTCATTACATTTTCATTTTTTCAAAGTATATAACAATAAGTATTATGAATCTGACAATATTCAAAATAATTGACAACACAACTTAGTGCATAAACATTTTTCGATCATTACAAGCAAAACAAAGTGCATTAAAGTTTGAGTTGTGAGAGAAAAAAAAAAAAAGTAACATCAATGAAGACTACTTAAGATTAATTTTATGAAAATGAGAATGAAAACAGAGACCAGCTTAGAAGCAAAGCTTGTAGAAGCGCTGGTCCCTGCCAAAAAGATGAAGCATGAATACAGTACATAAAAAGAACTAGACTGGGCAATCATGCATAAAATGCCCAATAAAAGGGAAAAAAGAAAGCTTCCCCAATAGCAGTTGTGTGAGATGGTCCAGTGATTCATGTGCAAAAATTTTCAGACTTTTTTCTAATGCTGAAGTCCTTTGGTTGAGCATTATTTATAGCGATGTATAAAAATGACAACAGCAAATTAATTGGGGGGGGGGGGGTGTCGAATTATCGTTTAATTTGTACATTAACCCTGTCGCTTTTCTTTTAAGATTACATCGATATTAACTTAATTTATATTCGATCTGCTTGATTTCATGATACTATAGCTAGTGGGCGTAGCGAGCGAGTTTGGGGGAGATTTTCAAAATATATTGCCCTTACCTGGTGTAAATTATGCGCACATTTAAATTCAAATTCAAATTCAAATTCAAATTTATTGATATAAAATCCTGACATAATAGGATTATCATCAAAACAAAACAAAACAAAACAAAATAAAACAAAACAAATCATATATTGGATAGAAAACCAACCTTGATAACACATAAGAAAATGATATCAGAACCGATTGGCAAGTAAGATTATACTCTATACAGAAAGTAATGTTGCTATTCTTAGAAACAAAACCAAACACAAAAAATAGCGGAATGATGAATAGGTGCAAAACCTCAGTGGAAGAAAGGTAAATTATATTCTTTGAAAAATGTATGTATCGTGTTACTTACTCTATTGAAAGAGGTGTTGCTATCATTTAGAAAAACATACAAAGGAAAGCACTGGCAACAACAAAAGCAGTGTGTTGAATACAAACAAAGGCAAATTACATCAAAACAATATCGTATCGGGTTCACTCGACATAAAAGAACAGTAGTAGAACAGTAGATCAGAGCGGGGTTACAGCGATATCAACCCCAGAATATATGAGAATTAAGCATATTAAATAAAAACAAAACCTCATCAAAACATATACGAGCAAGTTATATCAAAACACTAAGGCACAGTACATATCAAGTAGCACTCGATGTTACAAATAATTATTATACTGATTATTACTATCATTATTATTATTATCATCATCATTATTATTTATTATTATTATCATTATTATCATTATTATTATTATTATTATTATTATTATTATTATTATTATTATTATCATTATTATTATTATTATTATTATTATTATTATTATTATTATTATTGTTGTTGTTGTTATTATTATTGTTATTATATATTTATTATTTTATTTAATTTCATTTATTTATATAATTTATATAATTTTATTTATTTATTTATATTTTAATTTTTATTATTTTTTTTTAATTTATTTTTTTATTTGTTTTTATAAAAAATATTTTTAGCCGTGCTTCAATCTTTCTGTGTACATATTACACAGAGTTTACTTACATCCATATCGTTACTACCTAATATTAAATAAAATTTATTTCATCATTCATGCTTAAAAAATCCGGGAACACATTCTTTAATTGGTTGCAATAGTTCAGTTCTTAGTGCTTGGAGGAATTATGCAGTAGTTATCATTTCGGCAGCAGGTGGGTGTGTTGCCGGCTTCTTCTTGGTGACCTTCTTGGTGCTATCCTTCTCAGCCATCTTGAGAAGATGAGAAATCCTTTGCTGGGGGGGGGGGGGGGGGGGCAGAGGCACTATGCACCTCTTGCCTCCAGCTCCACTGCCTTACATTGTATTAATGTGTGTAGTAGGCCTACCTGTTACTACAATAAAGCCGCATCGATTCTTTGAAGTTATAGATATGGCTCTTTTTGTAAGAAGCAATGGGAAATGTAGGTAAAAAGGAGAATTTATCAGAAGAGGAAACGGCGCCTATCAGAGATTGAAAGGGGCACTTATAAGTTGTAAGAAGTGAAAAGGGGCACTCATAAGAAGAGGAAAAGGGCACATACTAGATAGGAAAAGGGGCACTAATCAGAAGTAAAGAGGGGGCACTTATCAGAAATGAAAAGGGGCACTTATCAGAAGGGGAAAGTTGGCACTAAGAAGGGAAAATGGGCACCTACCAGAAGTAAAAATGTACTTAATTATTAAAGGTATTCATCATCCTGTTTCTTCATATCATTTCACAACGTTCTTTGCCATAGATCTGCATGCATCATCGGATCAATAATTTTATTTTCGTGACGTGAATGACGTCATTTTACCACACGCCATATTTGCAAAGCGTACAAAATTTTGGAGGGACGATGGAACAGGGCGTCGGGAAGTTATTTGGCATTTATTAATACAGAAGGTATTCACATCGTGTTTATGATATATGATTAGGTAAGTTGACATATACATGCAATTTTACACGTAATATTTGCCTATTTTTATAACTCCTATAGGATGCGTAAGTCTATGTTTGTGTGCGCGGCTTTTGCCGAGTGAGTGAATCAGTGTTTGATTGTGTAGACCCACATACCGAAATGTTTGTAATGTTTGTCTATTGAAAATGAAAGCGGCTGTCGAGGCGAGGCGAGTAGCAAACAAACTTGACAAGTAACATGACTAAGGAAGAAAGAAGTTTAAAGTTACACCGAAATGCTGTTTTCTTTACCAGGATATAATACAGAACTTAATTGGATCTCCAATAACCTCGCATAAGTGTCACTCATGAGCTTAAGTGTGAGTGAAATTGGATCCATTGACATTGTTTTTAGATCTAGATCTAGCTCTAGTAATAAGTTGGCAGCCATTAAATCAGAATTTGGGGCTTGATTCGATTCTGGAAACCAACGTCGACGACAGGACAAGTCCGACAGTCATAGCTTTATCTGCCACTCGTGTAGTCTACTTGATCTCTTTTTTCAAACATCCATAGTTTTCTTATTCCTTGTCTGATTTCTTTCAAACTTTCATCATCCTGTCTTCATGCCTAATCATGCCATTCATGGTCTTTCTTATTTTCTGCTTTTAGTTTTACACAAATCATCTTATTACCAAGGTTGGCAGGGTTATATTGCCCTTTAATGGCTGAATCGATGAATAAGACAAATGGTAGATAGATCTATAGTATTTTCCATCTCTTGAGTCTTGTCAAACTGTTAAAAAAAAGAAGAGAAAAAAACCCAAAACAGTGAAAGAAAAATCATTGTCATTCACTGAGTCAGTACAAATTGACCGACATCCCATTGAAATGGGATGTCGGCGAAATCGTTCTTATGATGGTTTGATGAAACTCTGCCCTGCTGTCCAGGCCGGCTCCAGGTTCATTACACCTCAACTCAGTCAGGGAATGAGTATATATGGCAACCCATGCAGCACACACTAATAATACAGACAAAAGGCCTGCGTGTTTGAGGCCATACTTGGTATTCACCTCTCATATCTGTGACTCAGCTGACCAAAATAGACCACAGGCAAAATCTCTTCATTATCAAAAGCCTGTTTGGTTTGACATTATTAGGTATGTGCAGCTGACATAACAATCCCCCTCCCCCTCCACCCCCCCCCCTTCAAGCAAAGGAGAAGTAAATGTCATACATTGTACAGGTACACTACAGTGAGAATAAGTTGGAAAGGAAGCCAGTGGTGATAACCAGTTTGTATTTTTTATGATCGGTCTCCCTAAACTCTCAAAACCTTTCTTCTTCTTCTCCTTCTTGTGCTTCTTCTTTCTTTTTGCTTCAGTTCTTCTTCTCTTCTTTTTCCCCTTTTCCCTCTTCTTCAGTTCTTTATTTCCTTCGTATTCTTTTTTTCTTCTTTTTCTTCTTCTTTTTCTTCTTTTCTTCTTCTTCTTCTTCTTCTTCTTCTTCTTCTTCTTCTTCTTCTTCTTCTTCTTCTTCTTCTTCTTCTTCTTCTTCTTCTTCTTCTTCTTCTTCTTCTTCTTCTTCTTCTTCTTCTTCTTCTTCTTCTTCTTCTTCTTCTTCTTCTTCTTCTTTTCTCCTCCTAGGCCATTTGTAAATTTTTCACACCCAATAAAAAAACAAAAAACCCCACATAATTGGAGAAGAAGGCTTTTTGGAATGCTCCTGGGTTAGAAAGGCCTGGAACAATAGAATTGGCTGGACTGTTTAAAGGGGAACATTGTCTTTTTTGAAAGTTACCTTGAATAGGAAACGGTAGATTAGAAGCACAAAAATCAGACATTTGACCACATTTTGTGGTTTGGCTCAATAAACTTTTATTCAGAGCTCTAAAAAATATACCAGATGCATGAGTAGAAAGGGCAAAAATTTCTGCGCACACTATGTCCATTTTTGTTGCATGACCATATTGCATTTGATGACAGGAATTTAAAAAACGAGAATAAGCTTTTACATCCTTAAATTGGCAACACATCGAGAGTTTCAAAATCATTGTTTTTATCTCAAAATTGGTAATTTTTTAAACTTTAAGACAAAATTCCTAACCATGTATATTGTTGTCAAAGATATTACATATTATTAGAACCATGTAGCAATAAAAGAAATATATTATCGTTGCCAATTTGAAGAACAAAATGTGATCAATTTAGCCCTGAAATAATTCCTGTCCTGAAAGGGTTAAAGGGGAACATTGTCTTTGAAAATTACCTTAATAGGAAGTAGAATAGAAGCACAAAAATCAAAGAAATATATCAGTGGAGGTTTCGGACAGTAAAACATAGAATAAGAATGTTTAAGTTTTTATAATTTAAATCACTGTAACGATTTGAGGAATCTCATTACATTGTATAGTACATGTGTGATGGCATACACTTAGAATTTATTTGTGTTACATATAAAACACTGCCTACTAGTAGTATTTCCTTTGGAATTTAACCCCTTTGTTCTCCCCCTGTGCCAACTTTCTTCCATATAAAGTATGTGCAGTCAATACAATGCATCATCTCCAAACCATTATTTTTGTGCCACATGTACACAATGGAATAGCAAGGGAAGAATAAAGGCATACGATGGAATTTACCATCGTATGTATGCCTTTATTCTTCCCTTCGGCCAACCAACTCCGTGCATGCTCAAACAATTAACATATCATCAGGTTTGAAACAATATCATAACAATTTCTTTGGATGACAAAGATTATAACATGTACCTTAGTGATGCAATAGCCAGTCCAAAATCCATTGTTGTGTCATTAATTCATAATATTTGTTGACATGCACTGATGCTATATTTAGAAGCAAGGATGGTGCAATCCCAAACACTGTTGTATGTGCTTAGTCTACAAATTGAATCTCTTCTAATTACACTTTCAGCACACTTGTCAATCTTGAAAAACAATTCCTTTATTATGTATATTGTGTATTTCTGTATAACCCATTCAGGACAAGAATTATTCGAGGGCTAAATTGATCACATTTTGTTCTTCAAATTGGCAACAATATTTTTCTTTTAGTGCTACATGGTTCTAATAAAATGTAATGTCTTCGAAAAAACTATACGTGATTACAACTTTGTCGAAATTGGAAAAAATTGCCAATTTTGATAAAAAACAGTGATTTTGAACCTCTTAATATGTTGCCAATTTAAGAATTTTGGAGCTTATTCTCCTTTTTAAAATTCCTGGCATCAGACGCAATATGGTCATGGAACAAAAATGGACACAATGTATGCAGAAATTTTTGCTTACAAGTTCTACTCATGCATCCGGTTTATTTTTTAGAGCTCTGAATTAAAAGATATTGAAGCAAACCACAAAATGTGGTCAATTGTCTCGAAAGGGATAAAGAAAGAAAGAAAAATGGGTAGCTAGTGGTTGTTTTTGCTATTGACTTACAGGTGAAAGGCCTGATTACTTTCGATTGCTAATTCAAAAAAAATTATGTGTATTGTGTATTTCTGTATAAAGAAAGAAAGAAAAAATGGGTAGCTAGTGGTTGTTTTTATTAGGCCTGATTACTTTTGATGGCTAATTACATGTAATTTAAAAACTTGTTTTGCTTTTGCAAAGAATATTTAATAGCTCATAAATTACATGTATTTTCTTTTGTTTGTCCAATTGTTAGGACTATTTTGAGTTTCATCCCTTTAGCAATTGCTGATTATCTCCGTTCCTTGTGTCTTTTTAACAAGATTTTTCTTCTCTCTCTCTCTCTCTCTCTCTCTCGCATTTTTCTCTTTATTATGTTTTATTTTTATTTTTGCCCATTCATTTGTTAGGGGTTGGGCATGTGCCCCCTTCTGTAGCTTCTCTACTGCTTTTAGAATTGAAAGCAACTGTCATGCATTGTAATAGTCCATAATGTACATGTACATGTACTGTATACATGTATTCTGAAAGGGTCTGCAAGCAAAGACTACACTGTCTTCCAGTTTCTTGTAAACAAGTCTACCAGCTGACTGGGGTTGTGGTAGTCTTTTGTGCCCAGAACAATGGATGACTAATATCGTGTAGGAGCTTGTTGATCATGTTCCAGGACATTCCTTTTGTTAGGCAGACTTGGGATGATGACAAAGGGATGTCTGGACTTGGAAGTCTAATATTTGCAGAGAAGTTTTCAGCCTTTGTACTTTGCCATCGTTAAAATTATCTGCCGTTATTTTCCGAGAAACATGGAAATTTTACTTCTTTCTGTTTGTTGTTCTTAGAATTAATCTGCAGTGTAGTATGCAGATATTTGTGAGTGTACATGTGTAGGTAAAACACCCAGTGCAACTCATTTTGCTGCAGCCCAGCCACCAGGGGGGCATTTCATCAAGTGTCTTGTCTGTGATTTTTACCAACAAATTTACTGTCAGCCGGTCAGATGCAAGGATTTCAATAGCTTATAACAGTTATTGCAACTTGTCATCAATCACAAGTTTTATAAAACAGGGTCCAGGGCCAGGAGTATTGAGCAGGAACCATTCATATTCTGAAAACTGTTGTAGATATATTTTTTAATCTGCATGTGTGTCATGTGTACTTGAGATAACAAGCATTAGGCTTGCAATGTACATGTGTACATACAGCAATTACAGTGATGCCCAGTTCATGCAAAGAATTAGAATACCAAGGAAAGTAAGTCTAGAAATCATCCTAATTTATTCCATTCCGTAATTTTGTTCATTTGATTGAAAATCTGTTCGATGAATATCTTGGGTCTGGTACGTGTCATTTATTCATGAAAGAATGTTGTGTGCATCATGTAGCATACATACATGTAGGCCTCCATACAGGGCACATGCTAGGCTTACCTCTTGCAAGCCATATGATGGGGAGCCCTTCATGTGTATGTTTGTCACTGATCCTCAGTAATGTACTCCGGATTCTCTTACGGAGTTGTACAGGTCTCAGCATTTGTCAGCAAGCAAAAATAAATTAAATTGGCTTTCTGCTGTTCTGCATACAATTATTTAGTGCTTCATACATTGGTGTACATTTAACATGCCCATGCCAATTTGCCAGTTTTGATTTAAAAAAAAACCAATGATTTAGAACCTCTCAGTGTGTTGAAATTTAAGGATTTTAAAGCTTATTCTCATTTTTGACATTCCTGGCATTAAACACAATATGGTCATGCAACAAAAATGGACAGAGTGTGTGCAGAAATTTTTGTTCTTTCTACTCATGAAGCTGGTATATTTTTTAGAGCTCTGAATCAAAAGTTATTGAACCAAACCACAAACTGTGGTCAAATGTCTTGAAAGGGTTAACTATGTACAGTATGTACCTGTACGTATACATACATGTAATAGGCAAACATAGACTCTACATACATGTATGCCTTAATGAATTTCTTTTGTTCTATCTCGACTACAGGTTCCTGTTGAGAAGGAAGTTGGATTTCATGTCATTGATAAAGAAGCACAGAGGGGATCTAGAAGAGAACACTACATAGACTTTGAACTGTGAAGCCTGCATAAGGACCCCCCCCCCCCCCCCCATACATGTACAAGGGGTTTTCCCTTTTTCTATTCATACGTGTGTATGACGTTCCACGTATTGCTACTGTGCGTGTTACCCAGTGGGGAATTACACCGACGACATGTGAGGACATGTACATGTAGCTGAGGATATGAAACAGAAACATACAGTTACATGTTGTGCTTTTCATGACGATATGACCTATACACATTTTATGTGACATTTTTGTCTGAAACATTGAAGATTGAGCAGGGATCTATATTTTATCCAAGGAGAAGTTATTTGAAAATGTGCAAAATATTTCTTACAAAATAAAATAAATAGAAAAATAAAAATTCAACAAAAATCCTATATTTGGAAGATTGGAGTAGCAGTACGATTCCCTGTAACTGTTCCTTTTACATGTAGTCCCAAGAACTGGGGACTGTGTATTGCTTACAGCAAGACTCTACAGAGAGTACTATTGTACTTAGAAAGTTAAATCAGAGTTTGAACAGGAGGGTCTACAAAACAAGAGAAACAGTTCTGTGCTGGCAAACTTTGAATACAAACAACCTATTTCTGTTGTGGAGAACGATCAGTGATAAATCACCATGGCGACGGGTACCTCCACAGTTACACAAACAGTGCAGGAGGACACAGAAGAGAATGTGATTGAACAGACAGAATCAATCGTTAGAAATTTCTTCCATCAGAGGCTTACAATGGACATGCAAGATCAGACGAATGACATCAATATAGCCACACCTAGGATACCTGAATTACAGAACTTCACTGCTGACCCATTAAGGTAATTCTTAATTTTATCTAGAATCAGTAGTCAGGTAGTATTGATATTGATTTAAAAGGTTAAGTACTAAAAAAAAATATTTGCATACAATGTACCCGTACAGTAGGCCATTTTCGTAATGTATTCAAATTTATACACCTTTCACCTAGTGACAAACTAGTATAACATTCACCGGTTAAAAGCTATTCTTTTTCAATAATCAGAAATTCAGAATGTGAATTGAATTGCATGTACGTATTAGGCGTGACTTGTAACAGGTGGCTGTAATAGTGAACATTACTAGGAGTTTGACAAAGAGGTGAGCATTGAATTTGAATGCATTACGAAAATGGCCTAGTTAGAAATGACCTTTATTCAGGCAAAGGTCACCTCATATTTGGGTTGTCTATTTTGTATACTCTGATGACAAATTGCTTCACAAGAGACCTGTTCACAAAGTTATTCAAATTTATGGAAGTTTTTTTTCTGGGGACCTAGTAACGAGGTATTCCATTAACCTATTATTAATGAATGAACTACAATACTTGGAATCCAGTTTGCATACATTACTTGTTGCTATGTCTTACAAGCCTGTGACAAGCTTTCAGGTTGTCTAGAACAACCTTTGTTTTAAAGTATGCATAAAATTTGAATATATTGGTGAACAGGTCTATTATAAAGTGTTTAAAAAAAATTGAATTATTTGCAAAATTTTCTTAACTGAAAAGTTGGTATTCCAGCAAAAGTTTGTCAGCCCTCTTTACCAAATTTGGCCTGGGGCCCATTGCGTTTGAACGCAACTCAGGAAAATCAAACGCAACTTTATTTTCAGCCAATCAGAAGTGCGCATTCAGGACTTGCGTTTGATTTTAAGAGAACTTTGCGTTTAAACGCAACTCTTTGTGCAACAGGCCCCTGGACATCATGTATAATGTCACTTCCACCAAAAGTCTTATGTGCAAACAAATTAAACTTGATCATCAATAACATTTTAGTTTGGTACATTACCTCAATATTGCTTGTCTTGCCGAATAGTTCAAACTCATAGGCCCAAATTCACAAAGGTGGTAATAGATTTGTACCATGGTTTATGCAGATTTTGTGGTATAAATGCGCTTGATTTAAACTGTGCATAAATTTATATACATGTACATGTATATTTTCATGGAAATATGAGTTTTTAATCAACAGTTATGTAGGTTAAAAATAGAAATGATATTTTCATGCTTCACTTCCTTGAAAAATGATAGCACCAGATATTATTGATCCTTGCACAAAAATGATAAATGATTTACATAACATGTACATTATTCTTGATTTACATGGTTTTTTAGAAGACAACTTTATTTTCTTAGAGTTTACTGTTAAATAGTAAAAAATCAGTGCAAAGTCCCCAGCAGATTTTATGTCCGTGTGCAATTGTAAACGTGCACATGTCAGGTACAATCTAAAATATTGACTCTGGACTTTGACATCTTTCACACAAATATTTCTTTTCTTAGAAACATGATGTTGTTTTTGGTATTTCCGTGAGTCACAGTCCTATTGATGCACGTGAACTCCCTCGTAATTGTCATTTCTTCTTTTTAATTGAAAAATATCGAATCAACAGGATCTGTGCTTTTTTGTGTGAATTTAATTGCATGTGAATGTTTGAAAAAATGTCAAATGTCAAATATTTGACCAGGAAGTACATTGTCCAGTGTAATCTTGATAAACAAATGACTATTGCAGCAACGTCCCAAAACCCATATACAGGCTTATCTGTACAGTGTACATGTCATTGTATGAATAAATTTAGAATACTGACACTTCCAGTGAAATAGTAACATTAATTTCAGATCTTATCCAAAGCTTGAAATTAGATTAACTATCTTGTTGTCTGAGTGATTATGATAAATCTAGCATAATTGATTAGTTTGGTTGTAATCCCCCATTTTACGACCGTGAGGTCTTACTTTAGAAGTGTAAGGAAAATTCTTCATCATGAATTCCCAACCTAACCATGACTGAACATTCTCCCAGTGATGTAATTTCCAGATGGTCCATGAGTTTTGCTGCATGCAAGATTTGTACACATTTCAATGAGGTATTTCATCAAGTGTGGTTTAAAGAAGTTGAGTTCTGGTCATTGTGAATCTTACAGGCCCGAATTCACAAAGGAGGTTTAAACCATGGGTAAGGTTTAAACCTCCGTGAGCGTACTAAAATAAGCGTAAATAAGCGCACATTGCCCATGCGCGCGCTCAAAGAAAATATATGATTGGATCTAATTCCGTGCACACGTACGCTTAAAAAACCCAGGAGGGGGTTTAAACCATGGTTTAAACCAATCCTTCTTTGTGAATTCGGGCCATTATGTGCAAGAAACTGTCTGGAAGCAATCTGGAAAGGCTGATTACATTATGTAGTATGAGTCCAAAAACCTTGCAGTATCCACCAATTCTTATGTAGACATGATCAACCTTTCCCAATTGCTTTGAGACACATTCTTTCATGATGTAATCACATGACCAGAACTCAACTTTATCTTTAATACCCTTCCACACTGACATAAAAGAATGAGAAAGCTCACAAATGATTTCTCACCTTCTCCAGGGGAGTGTTTCATCAGGCGTTTAGTCAGTGATTTTTACTGACAAATTTGCTCTCAGCCAATCAGATGCAAGGATTTCAGTAGCTTATAACAGTTGTCGGTAAAAATTACTGACAAAGCGCTTGATGAAACGCTCCCCAGAACTCCATATTCTCTTAGACTTTAAGCCAGCTGTGATACATTACACATTACTCCTGAGAGCATGTCTTTAATACTAATACCACTTTAATTCCTTATCCAATCACAGTGCGACGTCGAGAGTAGGGCGGAGACTAGCTCAGATCGGAGACCAAATAGATGTACAGTACGAGGGAGAGTTTAGACAGATGATTCAGACACTACACATAACGCCCTCAACGGCCTATCAAGCGTTCGCTGGTGTAGCTAGAAGGTACATTGTATTTAATACAATTTCTTTTAAATATTTTCAGTAATTGTACATGTGTGAAGCCCAACACGCACTACATGATCTGACTACAATCCAATTTTGGAAGAATTGGCAATATTTGCTTCAAACATTCAAACGTGTAAAATCTAAATGATCAAGGTTCTGAATAGTCATGTGAATAATGAAATCAAATTTTTTTAGGGTTACAAGCTTTCTCATAGGATGAAAAGCCAAATCGGCTCTGAACCGTAGTGATGTCAGACCAGTCGTGCGATTGTCTATGATTCGGAACCAGTATCTATTAAATGTAATTGCAATTTCTTTGAAAATCGGATCGCAGTCAGATCGTATAATGTGCGGTGGGCTTAATATGATGTTTCGTTCTCCTTCCATACAAAGCTTTGTTTATGTTTGACATGAAAATTTTATAGTGATTGGGATCAGTATTAAAGTTAAAGGGAAATCCAACCTTAATAGCAAGTTGCTTTGAAAGAAAGAGGAAAAATCAGAGAAGCAGATTGGTAAAAGTTTGAACGAAATCGGACAAGCAATAAGAAAGTTATGAATTTTTGAAAGTTGTAATCACTATACATATGGGAATTTCAAATTGGCTGAATAGGTAATGTCACTGTGATGTAGCTGTGGACAACTCCCCCATTCGCTCCAACACACAAAATGACTATGTCACTTTTTTCAAAATGTATTACTTAGTAGGATGTTTTCCTTTCATGAGGACCTATAACAATATACTATCTCCAATATATTTTGAGTACTGCCCTGAGGGTAAAAGCGCCTCGAAGAAAACCGCAAAGTAATGATATTTTTGTGTACGACAAATGGGAGAGTTGTCCACAAAAATGTCACAATCGAATCACCAAATTGCCAATTTGAGATTCACATAGATGTAGTGATCTCACTTTTCAAACATCCATAACTTTCTTATTCCTTGTCCGATTTCTTTCAAACTTTCACCATCCTGTTTTTCTTATTTTTCTGCTTCCACATAAATCATCTCATTACTAAGGTTGGATTGCCCTTTAAAGGAAAATTGGTGGATATTGACGTATTCTCATCTATCACTATACAACTACATCAATAATGTTTTGATTGGATCCCACAGAGAGAACTGCTGCAAATAAGTACTTCATTAATAGTGTACAAAATTCTTATAAAATTTTGGTAATATGTCAGTGGAAACTCGCTATAAAGAGGTCTGATTTAAAAAGATTCCTGATATAACAAGGTAATTTTCATGGTCCCAAGGTCCTCGTAACAGTGAGTTTCCACTGTACGATGGAAAGGTTTGTGACCAACAAATATCTATTCATTTTCACAAATAATCTAGATAACAATGAACATTCTGTCCTTGTATACCACATACATGAAACGGCATCTCTCTTCACTTCCTAGTAGGTATCCATTTACACACATGTACATACATGTACTTCGTATAGGTGGAGAGTTGTGATTGGATATTAATGATAAGAGCTTGAAAAATGTATCCCCATAACCCCATCATTAATTTCCCTTTTGAATTATTGTCTGTATTTTATTGCTCCCTTTTTCAATCTAGATTATTTGTTAAGGGCATCAACTGGGGGCGTATTGCAGCCCTGCTCATGTTTGGTTACCGTATTGCTAAGGACGTGATGATGAGTGTTGGGGAGTTCGTTCATAAGATTATCAGTGATCTGGTACAGTTCATCATCTCAGAGAGGATTGCAACATGGATAGCACAACAAGGAGGTTGGGTAAGTGGGGATCAATACCTTTCTGCTTTCCTAAGAGGTAGTGTGACCAGCGTTAAAAAATGGAATTATGTTAGGGAGCAGTGCAAAATTCTGCTAATTAAAAAAAAAAAAGCTGCTAGAAAAAAATGAAAGTTTTTAAGCATTTTTGGGGTGTATTTCTACTCAAAAATTCTCTGACAAGCAAAAAAACAAAAAAAACACCAAAAAATGCAAGAATTATGCTCAAATTCTGCTAAATTTTGTCAAATTATGCCTAGCATAATGCTAGATGCTAAGGCGGTCAAAATTCTGCCAAAAAGCAGAATTCTGCTAACTCTGGCAATGTTGCTCAGAGGTGACTGCTTAAAACTGACCCTTCAGTCCCTTTCCCATGCTACCCCTCCCATTCCACCTCTCAGCCGTCCTCTCTCCTGCCTTCAATTGAGAGCTTGTTTTAATGATTTTGGAATCAGAATTGACAATGTTCAAAGATTTCATTTTGACTTTGAGAGAGTCCATTGTCCAATTATAGTAGGTCATTTTCGTCTCGCCTGCGTAGCGGAGCAAAACTTAAGGCGTCACTATTTCCATTGTCGTCGGTGTCAACAATCATGCTGTAATCACAATTCTTTCTATGGCTTTGAGGTGAATCACTAAATTCATACCACACATACACATTATCTCTTAAAGGCGCAGGTCAAGTTCGAAAATAAGTCGAATCTAACCAAGGTCAATGAACTTTCTGCAAAAAGCACTAATCACAATAACTTTGTATGGAATTGAGGTAGAATCACCAAATTCATACCACAGGTACATCTCTTAAAGGCGTAGGTCAAGTTTTTAAATTTTAAAATCTGACGAAGGACAAAGGTCAAGAGATCCATGCACTTTCAGTGAAAATCACCTCACATGTAATAACTTTTTATACCTTTGAGTTAAGATCACCAAATTCAAATCACAATTATATCTCTTGAAGGTGCATGTCATGTTTGTAAATGGGTCATTGTAAAAGGTCAAAGGTCAATGAACTTTCCGTGAATATCACTTTACATGTACATGTACATGCAATAACTTTTTGTACCTTTGAGGTATGATCGCCAGATTCATACCACAGTTACATCCCTTGAAGGCATAGGTCAAGTTAAAAAAATAGCTCAAATCTGACCTAGGTCAAAGGTCAAAAGGTCTCCTTTTCTAGAGATAAAATGTATGTAACATCATCATTATTGCTAAGTATAATAAAGCTGCCAGACCAAAGTTTACGATCTCATTTGCATAGTGACATGCAGGCGAGACAACATATTAGTGAAACAAGAAACCTTCGTGAGTTTTGCGAGTGAACGAAATTAACAATTTAATTTATCGCTGCAAAATAACTATCAGAAAATAGAATTTCTTCAATTTCTGAACCTCTCTTGCTACAAAAATCAGCTCTCCTTAAGTTTAACAATTTGGTAAATTTTCAAGTAGATAAAGTTTCTGGGTTACAGTATTGCCAAGTTATCTAATTCTTTTTTCTTCCTGTCTCTTTTCTTTCTTGTACAGATTTCAGCACTGAATTTCAGACTAGAAAGCCCTGGTGTAGGTTTTGTAGCAATAGCAGGCCTATCTGCCCTTGCCATCGTGTGTGCGATAGTATGGTCAAGATCTAGGTAGAATAGGTATAACAGCTTATGATGGGATAGGAGTATACCCCCATTCACACTACCCAATTGACACCAATACAACCAATAACCAACCACAAATGAATCAAAACCAACCCCAATTGACTGATAACTGACAAAAATATCAACTGTTTGGGAAGATGTTGAGTTACATTCAGGTTTTTTGATGGTCTGTTATCTTTGTTCTCAGTTTAATAGCACTTTTGAGTTAGTTCCAGAATTTTTGAGGCTCTGTGCCTCGTTTCATAGAACTTGTCATCGATAATAAGTGCCAAAATTCAATGACACAGTTGCTTTCAGCCAATCAAATGCAGTTATTTTAGTAGCTTATAACTGTTATTGAAACTTGTTATTGATAACAAGTTTTATGAAAGAGGGCCAGATCTTTTGAACATGCTTGGAAGATCCCGCATCAACAGTATATCAGGAGCTAGTGGAGATGACTTAAGGATTGGACAGGGATGGTCCACCGTGCATTGGTTTCAGATAAAGTGAAACATTCTTTTTTTTGTCTGGTTAATTGGTTGTCTATTCAGTGTGATTGGGGTAAGGTGCTAACCTTGTTTTGTGAAAGATGAGTTAACCCTTTCAGGACAGGAATTATTTAACAGCTAAATTGATCACATTTTGTTCTTCAAATTTGGCAACAATAATAGTTTTCTTTTAGTACTCTATGGTTTTGATAAGGTGTAATATGTTTAAAAACAATAAACATGGTTTGTAATTTTATCAAAAAGTTGGAAAAAATTTTGATTAAAAAAACACTGATTTTGAACCTCCCAGTGTGTTGCCAAAGGTGTTGCCAATTTAAGGATTTTGAAGGTTATTCTAGTTTTTAAATTCCTGGCATCAAACACAACATGGTCATGCAACAAAAATGGACGTAGTGTGTGAAGAAATTTTTGCTCTTTCTACTCATGCATCTATGATCTTGTATATTTTTCAGAGCCTTAAATCAAAAGTTATTGAGCCAAACCACAAATGTGGTCAATTGTCTTGAAAGGGTTAATGTGCAGTGACTTGATTCTTTATCCTTAACATGATAAATTGGTCAAGTAAGAGCTACAGGCCATGTCTAAGCCTCCTTCATCTTGTGGTATGTAATACATTTTGAAAGAATGTTTATCAGAATGACATCATTGTGGGTTAGCACCTTATTGCACTAATCCCCTCATAATATACTTAAGACATTTCGCCTTGCATTGACTGTATAATAATCCTCATTCAAACAGAGACAATGCACAGGGTCTGTTCACCTGTACAAAAATAAATGTGAATTCTCACTGGGTTTTCCTGCTTTCAGGTGTAAAGCATAGACAGGATTTTATAGGACTCAGAATAACTAATTGCGGTATGCGTTGCGTTTCACGTTTTTAAAAACGTTTCACGTTTTTAGAACGTTCGTATTTGGAGAGGTTTGGACAAGTCTGGAAAAAGAAAGGAACATGTTTGTTTGCCGTCTTACTGGTGCTCAGACAGCATGTTGTTTTCCTTTTCTTCAATTGTCCCATGTTTGTTGAACAGATGGGTGAAATTATCTATGTACAAAACTATTTATATATGCTAAAGTTTTGCTAAAGTACTGTAAAGAGTGGAAGAATTTATGATGTAATATTTGGCATTTATATGTAAGATGTGGTCTGATCTTGTTTCCAGGTAGCATGATATTTTATTTCTTCTCCATTTTGAAATTCTGGCAAATGCTGGTTTTTAATACTAATAATTGTGTACATGTATGTCAGGTCAGTATGGAGCATAGCCTACCACACATCACAAAATATTGAAGAAAGAGAGAGTGTCCCAATCACCTAAAAAACTAATGTACAGCTAGAATGTATAAAATCAACCTCAAAACACTTTACCTGGGTTTCTATGGGTTAACAGTTGAGGAATATGAGAAAAATAAAGAATCACATAAAACCCCTCCGCGCGGAACCCAACTCCCAGTTCAGTTTCGTGCGGGCCCTTATTCTAAGCGAGGGCATATGGGTTGGTCGCCTAGTTTCTTCACAAGTTCACTTCAATTCAATTCAATTCTGTATTCATTACCAATTTATTGAAATATGATACAAACCAAAACAAAAAAAAGTTGCTGTAATGTGCATGTATATTGAGAATTTGATTCAACTTGCAATATCTCTTTATAGAATCAACATTTGAAGCTTATATTTTGAATAAGTATAGCAACATTGAACCTCTGACATACAGAGCAAGATATTTTTTGGTGATTGTTAAATTTTAATATCAGTCTTTTAAAAAATAGATATAAATTTGTTTTCCACTTCCCCCAAGCAATGTCCACATGTGCTTTTGGTGTTCTGTTTCAGGACTAATATTAATTTGCTTTCAAGGAATATTGGGCACAAGAAAGTCACCAATACCTTACTAAAGCTCAATAATTTGTTGCTGGTTTCGTAAGCCACACAGGCTTTAAAAATTGTTCACACAGAGGTTTTGAGAAAGCAGCGACAAAATGTGTGCATTATGGTTATGGTTAGTCAATCAGTAGGTCTACTGTTAAAAGACAGTCTATTTATTGATGAGAAGAACAAACTTGAAAGGCATCATTATAGTGTAAATAAAAAGTAGGGACTCTGGAAGAAAACTCTATGATATATTCATATATTCTATTTCTTCCTTTTCTACCTGGTAAATGTTAAATGCAACTGATTTGAATGAGAAAAAAATTAATGATACACATTTTCCGACTGTAAATATTGATTGTGAGCAAAAATATATATCACTGCTGGTGGTCAAGTAATACACTAGAATGCTAAAAATTATTTAGGCTATGGTCAAGGTTTAATCCTTAGGGAATTTGAAGTGATATTGTGGATTGATAATTGATATCTCTTTATATTGATTTTAAAAACAACCAAATATGGAACAGTACAAATGAAAGTTTGAACATAGTTCAACTAATCTGACATTAATAAAGAAGGGCTGAATAGTTGGTGTGTAGATGTCCATGTAATTGTTAACTGTTCATTTTTAATTGATTCAGAATGAGATATTGATTGATAAAGAATTGAATGCTAAGCATATCACTGACTGTATCAGTCTTCAATGAGATTTGAAGAATATGTTGATTTTTTTTTAAATCTTAAGACTGACAAACGTAAGAATTTATCACATCAATTCAGGTTGATTTCATGTGATAAGAATTGCATGTCATGAGATATTGTATCCTGGCTTCCAGGCTGCATTAGTTTTTATTCCCGCTCTGAAAATGAACTTTACTCCATAGAAATGGTGTAGGCTGTCCATGTAAGAACTGATGGTCTACAAACTGTGCTGTACAGGCCACTAAACTGTCTTCATGAGACAAAGAATAAAAATGCGACTACATGTAATTCTGCCTAGAAACTAGGGTACCGATACATGTACATGTAGGGGCCAGTGTGCTTATGTGTTCTGATGAATATTTGTTTTTCATCAGCAACAGAGACCTGATATCTACCTGCTATTAATATAAGTTGAAAAATTGTTTTGATTCAAATTATCATTTTGCTTTTTGTAAATTCAGAGTCGATGATTAATGAGTGATTTAAAATGTAGCACTATATAATGTGTGTGATGATCATTAATGCAAGAGATTTTCATTCATTTCCAATTTCATTCATTGTGAATTTGTACTAGTAAATACCATTTCCATGGAATAAGGATGCCACTCTGCATGGATTCAGAATTGATCATTATTTATTGGTTCAAAGTTGTCAGTATGGGTGAATAGACAATAATCTTTCATTGAAATATGGAAATACATATACAAACTAAAATGCATCCTTTTGAATGGAGCCTTTGGGGTTTCTACAATGTAACACTTTTTTCCCCCAAATGTATTTGGTTTTGTATGGGTTCTTCTGTTTATTTTTAACATGTAAATTACATACATCTGCTGATAACTGAACTAAAGTGTTGTTATCTTTCCTCTTGTGCTACCAAGAGTGAAGGTTCTTTTTGGATAGATTTTCAGGAGACTAATTTTGGTTTCACTAGAAACAAAATAACTATGACAATATAAGGCAACAACGAAACAGATACAGTGTAGGTAGAGACAGAAAAGAGAAAAAGATTTATTTTCAAATTACATTTATACAATCATGAATACTGCAGACAAGATACCAGGGCCCTGTTTCATAAAACTTTTTATCAATAATAACTGCAACAGATCTACAACAAATTTTGCTCTCAGCCAATAAAATGCTATGATTTCAGTAGCTTATAACAGTCATTGTGACATGTTATTGATAACAAGTTTTATGAAACAGGGCTCTGATGGCTTACACAATCTTACAAACATTCTTGGTGCATGTACACCCACTCCTCTTTACCAAGTAGTGCCAGTCATTTGCAGCACATAAAATGGACAATGAAACAAACTTGATCCAGGAAAATATTTTTCTTCAAGAAACGAATCAAGTGTCTATAAATAGAATGTTTCCCAGTTTAACAGCCTCTCATGTTTGTATTTAATTGTTAATATTTTAATCAATAACTGGAGAACATAACCAAGTGGTTTACAACTTCCTCAAACATTCTTAGTAAGTTAGTGATTAGCTAACACATGCTAATTCAAGACCCACTGCAGAAAGCTGACACTACCGTTTTGATATCGGAAGTACATTTTAAATGTATTGCAGGATACAAATGTATGAAATGTCCTATTTTATTTGTTTTCAAAGAAAATATTGATGTACTTGTATGATTGATGAAATACTGTCATATCATGTTATGTGTCCAGTGAGGATGTGAGATGGAGGATTAAAGGATTATTGAGATACCTGAAAGAACAATTTGTCCTTTGTAATGAGTCTATGGCATCTGACTTTCAGAATAGCTCGTTTTCATAATATACCCTTTCCAGTGGCGTAGCCAGGATTTTTTACAAGGGGGGCAAATTTTGTCAATTGTCAAATTCTGCTTGGAGGGAGACCCATATTTTTTTCTTTCTTGCCAGTAAATTGAGACTTTTCAAACTTTCATAACCGATTTCATGGAACTTTTTTAAAAATTGCTTCTCTCTATCCTCTCTTTGCATTAAAATGGAAATTTCCCCAGGGTTTCATTCTCCTTTAAGGGGTTCAGTTTTCCTCCATAGTTCTCAACAAACAAAAAAATTAGGGGAAAAAATTGGAGGGGGAGGGCAGTCTGCCCCTGCCCCCCCCCCCCTCACCAACGCTAGTGACCCTTTCACCTTTTAATAACAGAATTTCAATTGTCAGAATGTAAATTTGCATACATTACAATACATTCTAGCTTGCACAACCTAGGAACTGCTGTGTGCAATCTGCATTCTGGCAATTGAAATACATGTACAATACTTTGTAACAGAAGAATAATATTTTGTTATGCCACAGTCAAACCGCCAAATCGACCCCACGTCAACTCCCAACCGATCGATTCTTGGCCATTAGTTGCAATGTAACTTTTTGTTCGGTTTGGTGCCTGTCTGGTGTCGGGTCTTGTTGGTGTGACTGTAGTATTACTATGCAAGCGTCTAAAATCGTCTTTTGCAAATAGATACTGGTTAGTCATCAGATACATATGACGATAGGTCAAATTACACTGCAATCCAAACATTGCGATTTTACTGACATCGCGGTGTTATGGTGGAAGTTGCTTAGCAATTACACCATTTCTTGTGTTACAGTGCGATGTTTGTAAATCACGATAATTGGACTGACACTGTAGTATAAGTAGATCTAAAATGTGACATCTAAAAAGCCAATGTTTGGGGATGGTAAAGAGCTGGTCAAATTTGTCCGATAACGATAGTAGAGGTGTTGTAGTCGAATAGTTAAAATAGTTGAAGTAGTTAACAATGCGAAGACCGTGGGTTTGATCCCCGGTACGTCACTTATACCCTTGAGCAAGGCTTTTTATCTACATTGCTCTGTAATCAATCATTAAATAAAATGGTGTTCGGCATATAAAAAAATAACCAGATTTTTCATTAAAGGTCCACCCTACACCTGTCCTACTATTAAAATAGACGAGCATACTCACTCGTAAGCTCAACATTGTAGGGTTTACCTTGAATTGAAAGTATCGTTATCGTTATCGGACAACATTAATGTGACCTGGGGCTGTTTCATGTAGCTGTTCGTAAGTTACGAACGACCTTACGCACGACTGGTGATATGTTCTTGTGCTAAATGAGATACCCCAGATTTTCCCTGGTGTTTTAACATGTGGGACTGAATTTCCAATAACCCTAATCAATTTTGACAAATAATAAACTTTGCATTCGGATGCTTGTTTAACAGCAAGAATTTTAATCCACAAAGATCGGATTTCAACTTTAGCTGATGGGAATCAAAATGATTGAGAATCTGATTAGCACCCAAGAACAGGTACCAGTCGTGCGTAAAGTCGTTCGTAACTTTACGAACAGCTTTATGAAACACCTCCCAGCCCATAACTGTTAAAGGTGGTATAGCTGAATACAGTTGATAAAGAAGATGTGAGTTACTTTGACAAGTTTATATTAATTTTGAAGATTAAACGACAAGCCCCAGGTGGACCGGGGGGGGGGGGGGGGGTATTTTCTCTAAATATCCTGAGAAAATACGTACCTGTATATACTTTACATCATTATCTTTTTCCAGCAGATCATAGAAGTATTTCTGGAACCTCTCACTTAAAAAAAAAAAGAAATCAAAACATTGTTCACAAATACTTAATAGGACAAATATAAAGTCTTGTAACAAATTTAAGGCAAAAGTTTCAGTGTTCACACGTAGTCATTTCTCATTATAAAACGTCAAAAGCTAAAAGTAAGTCTTGTATCAAATTTAAGGCAAAAGTTTCAGTGTTTACACGTAAAGCCATTTCTCATTATAAAACGTCTAAAGCTAGACTTGTCTATAACATTCAACGTTATTTCTCATTATAAAGAAATTCGAGGGCTGAACTTTTATTTACATACAACGGCGCAAAACATGTCAACTACATATACCAATAATCACTACAAGTGAGAAAAATAGCAGTTTTGAAAATTCAAATTCACCTCTTCTGAGAAAATTTCAGAAGACAATTATTTTTTTGGTCACACATCTATTTCTTGCAATAATAAAAATGACGTTACATCCGTCATCTGAAATTTCTCAAAATTAATGGGGAAACACCTAAAAATAGAAGAAGAGTATATTGATAATTCACTCAGGAACACCTCTCGTAAAGAAGAAAAAAAAAAGAGTTCGGAAAATTTTCTTTGTACTTAAAAAAAAATAGAAAAAGAAAAAAATATGTGCAATGTAAAAGTTTTCTCCTCTCGTAAAAGTATGATAGAATACATGTGTTCAAGGTTTTTTCTAGCGTCACCAATGATTCACTGACCTCTGATCATAGCGCTCTTGTTTGGAATAGAAAACATCCCATGATATCAAGAGCTTTAACAACTGTAAGAAAGAACTGTCACAAGATAAAAGATTTCTTATAAGTCTCAAGTCCTCCTCAACCCGTAAGTGAGGATGGAGGTGTTACCACCACGCTTTCTTAAAGAAACATGTTCTCGCGTCTATCTCCTCGATCCCCAGCTCTCCTCGCCTTGATCATGATGCTCTGGATTTGACGAGAGAATAACCCATGATATCAAGGACTTCTACCACTGTAAGAAGGCTTCCTCCTATCCACATACCAAGACATCCTCCTATGTCACCTAACATATTAAAAAAAAAATGCAAAAGAAACGAACAAAATTAATGGGTTCTACGACACGTGCTCTGTAGACAACAGTAGCGTATCTAGACCTTGGCTTCGGGGGGGGGGGGGTGCATCCGAGCCAATGATGATCCAGAAAGAAAGAAAAAAAAAAATCACTTTTCAAGCCCGAATTTGCATCGGAAGGTTTGGGGGTGGGGGGGGGGGGGGTGTCGTCAGATGTTATTTTTCACCCATCTATTCGTAATTTGCAAATTATGCTCTTGATTTCATTTCATTTTTTACCAATTTTAGTGAGATTAGCAACAGCACAATTAGTCATAGATATCTACAAGCGAGCGCATGCAGCGAGCAAGCAAAATTTGTTACCTCATTGCGTAAAGTGTTTTGACAGCTGTGTTCTTTATAATTCATGCATAAGCTATCGATTTGATTTACATGTTTGAAGATATTTCAGATTTTATTTCAATGATTAATATGAGAGAGGTGTTTAAATTCACCGTTTGACTTCACACGTGTTCCAGTATTAGCTCTGCTATCCCTTTTGACGGTTGATGTCTATACCTAAAGATAGGCCTATACTGTTATATGCGAGGACGCATTGCGACTAAACGAGAAGAAATATTTTGAAAATAAAGCAATTTGGTTACATTTTCCTTTGAAATAAATGATTCATGATGATGACTGAAAGAATGAGTTTTTTTTTTCATGGTTGAAACTCTGTCGAGGGGGGGGGGGCAAATTCCCCCCCCCCCCCCCCCCCCCGATTGAATACGATTATGGTCGACAATATTGCTCGGCAGTCTTGCCTAACTTCAACCTTTGACCAACCACCTAAACTTAATTTAAAACTCTATCCATAATTTCTAAAGAAATGAAGCAAGTGTAGCTTGAGCATTATATCGCAGCAACGAAAAAGGAGAAAGATTATAAAATGCAATTTTAACCTCAGTTACTTACGAATAAAGATGAGAAAAAATAAAATAAATAAAGTAAAGGAAAAGGAAATGGGAAAAAAAATGTTTCGCACATTTAAGCTAGGTTACGAAAGACAGAAGAAAATTTATGGACAAAGACTTTTTTTTTAAAATTCAGGATAGGAGGGGAGTAGAGGGGGACTGGGACGGTGGAACAGCCATCAACAATCTCTGTGGCTATACTAAGAATATAGAATTTCTGGATCCCATTACACTACAAATGTTACTGATTTTTCTTCTCTTTTTTACGCTGTTCCTTCAGATAGGGGCATACGCCGGCTAGATCCTGAACTGAATACGCCACATTATTCAAATTTTAAAAAGTATTAATATATACATTAAAAAAAACCTACACAAGTAAGCAATGGATGTTTAGAAAAGATTATCTTTGTTTGCTACCACCTACGGTAAGATGACACTTATTCTCACTATAAAAAAACACAAAAACAAACAAACAAATTATTCAAATTTTGAAAAGATAAATATATGAATTTAAAAAAATTACAAGAGCAATCAATGGATCTTTAGAAAAGATTATCTTTGTTTGCTACCACCTACGGTAAGATGACACTTATTCTCGTTAAGAAAAAACAAATCATTCAAATTTCAAAAAGATAAATATATGAATAATAATAAAAAAAAAAAACTACGAGTAAGCAATGGATCTTTAGAAAAGATTATCTTTGTTTGCTACCACCTACGGTAAGATGACACTCATTCTCACAATAAGACAAAACAAACAAACAAACAACCGCCCTCTCTCCCCCCCCCCCCCCCCCCTCCCCGGAAATAAACCAGTAGTTTTAATTAGAATACAGATCCCACGAGATAACAGTTAAAATAGATATCCTACTTCGCGGCAAAACCTTTTTAAGCTTGTAAAGCTTGTAAACCCTGTTAAGTTTGATAGCCTTGTAAAGCTTCAGTTGTTAACCTTGATAAACTTGAACTTGTAAACCCATAAAGCTTGATAACGTTGTAAACCCATAAAGCTTGATAACCTTGTAAACCCATAAAGCTTGATAACCTTGTAAACCCTGTAAAGCTTGTAAACCTTGATAAACATGATAACCTTGTAACTCACTTAGGAGACTGAAGAAGAGATAACCCTCTTGTTGTGTGGTTTTCTGTCTACTCAGCTCATTAAAGAATATGTCGATAAGACACATATTGTTGCTGCAATATATAGAGAGAAATATGATTTTTAATATGAAATCTTTAACTTGTTAAAACGTAGAGAGAGAGAGAGAGAGAGAAAGAGAGAGAAAGAGAGAGGAAAGGAGAGAGAGTGAAACTGAGGGGGAAAGAGATAACAGAGAATGAAAGAGTGAGGGAGAGAAAGACAGAGAGAGAGATAGAGGGAGAGAGAGAGAGAGAGAGAAAGGGAGGGGCAAAGTCGTGTATAGCTTACAGAACTTTCTTCGTAATTAATTAATTAAATTATTTATTCATTTAAAACGGTTTATTGATTTTCAAACACTCATTCGCGGCTTGTGGGCCGAAATGTAGATTTTAAAGAATATTTTTTTCAACAAAGGATAACATTACACTTAGAAAGGACATTCCAGAAGTGTATGAATGTGGATTAACTCTTTGCCCTGTGCATTATGAAACCCATGGCTGCTGGATTATTTCAAGGGCTATATCTTTTGTACGTGATTTCTGTCGACGATCGTCGACAGAAGCGAGTACCCGGAAGTGACAGTGGTCGACAATAGCGGGCTATGAGTAAAAGATCATGAACAGTGTAGCTCAAAAGAAATGAAGTGCCATAAACACGATAAAAACTATTTTCGAAAAAATCAACTGAAGGCAATTTCAATAGCCCTGTCTATCACCTTTAGAAATGTGCGAACATTACAATGGCGTAATAAGTAATCCGAACCTGATTTCTATGGGCAGTACAATAGGCCTTTGAAATTGCCCTTGAGTTTATTTTTCGAAAGTAATTTTGATTTTGTCCGAATTTTTAATCTTTATTATTATTATTATTATTCGTTTGTTTTCATCATTTTTTACCCATATGTATAGGTATAATATTTCTAATATGGCGTGTAATCAAATTTGAAATTTGGAACAATATTAATTAATACTGGGGGGGGGGGGGAATCTCCTTCCCTCTCCCAACGCCATCTCAACAATGAAGTCCAAATCACATCGTATACCTAAAGTATTCGGCGTCTAAAGAGCGATTCTGTCGCGTGGAGATTATATGTGCTAAGAAGTGGCTGTAGAAATCTGAAGGAAACTTGGACTGGGATACGGTGGTGGAATACCTCACAGTATGACATGGTACCGGACATGAACAATGCCTGGAGTAGCTCCGTTTGTAATCCTCTAGCTCAGAAAGAACAGAAAATAATAGATCAGATTTGTCATTAGTCTCATGTTATTCATATTAATGCCTCTTTTAATCTAAAGTTTTAATAAATTATGACAGGAAAGCACTATCTCAAAGACTTTCAAGAAATCAACTTAAGAACACTTTCAATGCCCTAATGTTTTGCCTATAGAAATCATGTTCGGATTACGTATGTCATTGTAATGATCGCACTTTTCAATAGGTGATAGACAAGGCAATTGAAATGACCTTAGATTGAATTTTCGACAGTCTTTGCGATTTTGTTGGAAATGAATTACATATAATATCATACCAAGTCAAAGGAAAATTGAAGACTACTTCCTAAGGGCGTCGTTAGACATTTGCGAATGGAGACCGGGGGGGGGGGGGGGGGGGGTCGGACCAAATTACCCGACAAGATAGACTGAATTCTCAGACAAGTCAGGAAAAAAAGAGGTCATCAATTCTGGAGATCTGCCACAGCTCAAAAAACTGCCCTTATAGCGACGCCCTTGCACTAAGATAATATCTGATAACTATATTGTTAGAAAATGCAAAAGAGAAGACACTATGGACTAATTTTCCAATATGTATTTTCGAACGTCAAAAGTTAAAGGGTACCACTCACCAAAAATAATTTTGCTCTGTATGTTAGAGGATTCGTGTCGTTATACTATATTCAAAATATGGGCTTCAAATATTGATTCCATAAAGAGATATTGCAATTTTAATTACACTCCCTATAAACGTATAGGCGACTCGTGAGTAGACTACTCGACGCACCCGTACGCGCTCGCGAAGATAAAGGCTCGCGCGGAACCAAACTCGGAGTTCGGTTCCGCGCGAACATTTTCATGTTATCCTTTATTTCCTTCATACTCATTAACTGTTGACCTACAGAATACCAGACAAAGTTCTTTGAGGTTGATTTTATACTTTCTAGCTGTACACAAATTATTTTTTTCAGGTGATTGGTACACTTTAAATGTTACCTTTAACCGGGGAGAAGGGGGGGGGGGTGGAAGAAAGTATGTAATTATTGGATGTCATGCACGTACCCACAGCATCGAGAACACAGAAGATCTCCGGTGGGCTGCATTCCCTTCCAGTACCTGTAAATATTTAAGAAGGTAGGACTATGAATGGACTTTGGTGTAGCAATGACGGGGCACATGGGGGCATGCATGGCCCCCGCTACGAATGGCTAACAAAATGTAGAAGAGGATTATAAAGAAGGGAAAAAAGTAGGAGTGTGGAAAAGAAGAGACAGTGTGAGGAAAAATTATGACCCCTTTTAATACACCTCCACCATTCGGTTGCTTCGCTCTATATTTCGTGCATCCTTCTTGTAATCTAGTATAGGGCTCGGCTGGCACGAAGCGTCATTTCGACAGCGTCGTTACCTGCTCCAGTGGTGGATTTACATAGGGGGAAATCCGGCCCGTGCCCACTTTTGGAACCCAACTGGCATACCTTAAGTACACAATGAAAAAAAGTGCCCCCTTATACTTTTCCGGCAATGTGCCCCCTCTTTTACAAAATCCTGGACCCGGCCCTGATCTGCTCTATAATCGAGCCTGTAAAGTCGATTATACCCATACGTCAGTTACCAAAACTACTTTTTTCCTCTGTTCATTTTGCAGTTCCTTTTTCCAAAGATATCACTCTTTCATGACGCGTTAAGAATCCTACAAGTCGTTGTTGCTGCCCTAACATCATTAAATGACGACCCGAGTGAGCGGGACGCGCAAAAGACTTCACAAGTCGTCACAAGTCTCTGACGCGATCGTAGCGTCAGCAAAATGACAGCCTGAATGACGCCTCGAGGGGTTAAGAGTGGTTGTAGTGATTTTTCTCGGATTTCAATAAAAGGGGGCTGGGACGTAGGTCCCATTCTATAACGGTTAAGCCCATTAATTTGGTTAGACTAGTGACTTCTTACCGGGCATATAGGGAGCTCGGCACCCGCATGACTCGATCACGTAGTCAGTCTGACACTCCATACGACATGAACTAACACGATAGACATCGTAATACTTTAGCTTGGTCTCACCGCAGTTACCATGTGGAGGTGGTAAATTGTGGGTCTGTTTAGTAGATGACGGAACATAATAAATTCATCATCGTTGAAATAGATATTATCTTTTTTTTACCATAATCATCATCATTATCATTAATATTATTATCACTATTATCATTATTATCATCATTATTCAAATTATAATAACAATTATTATTTTTATTATTATCAATATTAATATTATTATATTATTATATATTATCATTATTATTATTATTATTATTATTATTATTACACCATCATCATCGTCGTCATCATTATTATGATAATCGACCTAGTCACCATCATGACAATCATCCATTCTGTATCATCATCATGATCACTGACGCCATGATCATTCTCATTACTGTCACCAAAATCGTTAGAATCACTATGGAGGTGCCGTGGTCCAGTGGTTTAAGACGCTTGACTGGAGATGCGAGGATCGGGCGTTCGATCCCAGGAACGGCACTTATGCCCTTGAGCAATTAAGGCATTTTATCTACATTGCTCTTTTATCATACATCAAATAAATGAAGTGCTATAGGCATATTGATACCAGCGTGTGCATGTGTGTTTAAAAAAAAAATCATCATCACTGTCATCAACGTTGTCATCACCATTATCACCATCATTATCATCATCAACCTCATCAATCAGTATGATTACCATCACCATCATCAACGTCATAATTATTTGAAATCATCAACATCATCTTCATAATCATCAAAAGAGGAAGAAGGAAAGGAAAATGTTGAAAAGCAATGGATGCCTGGAACTGGAACTAATACACGCTACGTGCTGCTGGTTTCCACCACAATATTATCTAAACTTATCCGAACCATGACAACACTCATCACAGAAACAGGATCTTGGACTTTACCTCAAGTTGAGTGAGACCAATAAGAGTCCTAGTTCCAGGTCCAACAGCTATCCCGTTGTCGTTAACCTGAGGACTGCTCGTATTGCTGTCAAACATCTGGATCTGAAAGCCTGCTGCTAGGTCTGATGATGTCGTATAGAAGTAGTCCCACTGCCGAACATCTAAAACCACTTGCAATCCATGAGATATACCTGTTCCGCATAGAAAACATGGAAATTTGTTTCCTCCGCAAAAATAGCTCTATTCGTCTGTTACAAGGGCTGAAATCATTTACCTGATTCCCAGTTTCTCAATTAGCTAGCAATCAAAAACTTGACAAATCAGTATAGTAAAAGTTTAACGTCATCAAAATAACATTAAAATCTCTAAGTATACTGCATCTCATGGGAGCAGCCCCTAATGCGCTGCCTCATACGTCTGTGCTCTCTCCCAGGACTGAGGAGTGACGGAATAAGGGCATGGGATCAAGCAAAATAATATTTTCACGAAATGTTTCATTTTGATCAGGGCCCTGTTTCATAAAACTTGTTATCAATGACAAGTTGCAATAACTGTTATAAGCTACTGAAATCCTTGCATTTGATTGCCTTAGAGCAAATTTGTCGGTAAAAATCACCACCAAGACACTTGATGAAACGCCCCCAGAAGGTAAATTCTTACCAGTGGCGGATTTAAGGGGGAGGGGGCAATTCCGGCCCGTACCCCCACCTTTTGAAAGAAAAGTGTAAATTGTGCCTCCTCTTTTTAAAATTGTGCCCCCCCCCCCTTTTGAAACTAATAACATTTTTTTTATTTTTAATTATTGCTTGTCAGAGAATTTTGGAGATATGTGTGCCCCCTCCCCCTTTACAAAATCATGGATCCGCCCCTGATTCCTTACTGTTCATGTTTCGTTTACGCACCTGGAGTATGAACTTTCAAACGATTAGTCTTGTCCAAGTTGAAAGTAAAACAAACACCAAATTCCACGTGGGCAAGGGAGAAATTCTCAGTCGAAATCAATTCATTGTTGAATTTCGCTCTGAAATAAAGAGGAAAATGAATTCAGTTATACATGTATCATTAAATAGCGGTAGGCATGGTAGGAGTAGAGTACCTTTATTATTATTATAGAAGAGCAACGACAACCCTAGTCTAGTTCTGGACTCTTTTCATTGATATTTTTTATTCGCCGACTATACGCGATAAGCTGAGTGATGGCGCGATCCCGAGAACCTGTTGGCCCCCGGCCGAAACAGGGGCCAACAGGTTCTCGGGGCCAACAGGTTCTCGGGATCGCGTATAGTCGGCGAATAAAAAAAAATCAATGAAAAGAGTCCGGGGCCAACAGGTTCTCGGGGCCAACAGGTTCTCGGGATCGCGCCATCGCGTATCGCGTATAGTCGGCGAATAAAAAAATCAATGAAAAGAGTCCAAAACTAGACTACGACAACCCGTGATTTGAACGCCATTTTGGGGCCACTATTACGTAACATTTCTATTCGTTTCCGATGAGCACCTGGGTGTTCTAAATAGAAAGAATTTGAACGCTATTTTTGGTCCAGAAAAGTCAGACCATGGAGCTTCGAAGAGCTGGAGTCACAACTGGCAATAAATTAATTCAAGCAGCTTCCCCTTTCTAAGGATGCACAAAAGAATCTACAGATGGGCTGTTGCCTTTGATGTCCGATGTTCGATGCCGCCAACTTCATGGGAAAGCTGAGTAGTGTCACAAATTACATATCGGGAATTTTGCACTTTTTATTTCAATAAACAAAGTGAAAATTGAGCAGATGATAAAATATGAATACAAAAGCCCAGTTGTGTCCAGAAATTTGGCTATATTGTATGATAGCAGTTGCAATTTTTGAAAAAGGGACAAATTTGACAATGAAACTCTTCCGATTACTTCCGACAAATGAAAATCAAAAATGCAATTGTTCAGGTACAGTTATTTATGATGTTATATGTCAGAACAGTGTCAATGCATGTCAAAGTCGAGTAATTTTGATTTACATTAAATTTTGCACCATTTCTTTTCTCTTACCTCCAGTAAAGGTAGACACTGTGAACTGCTCATATTACACTAGTGAAAGCGAAAAGTAATTATCATTACAAAAGCATATTTCCCTTTGAAAATGGCCCGTAAGGTTGCAGCCATGGAGGAATCTTTTGTCTTCTTATCTGCAAGGAAGATCCAGTTAAGCACATGCCTGACATAATTTTTCCTGGCGGCATCGAACATGGTTCAAAGGGAATAAGTTACTTGCGACTCCAGCTCTTCAAAGCTCCCGCCTTGGTCAGACGTCCATGTCGCTACTCTCTATATAAAGGTACTCTAGGTAGGAGTATCGCCGGTCCACTTATCGGTAGTGGATTGCATACACGGTCTTAAAAGATGGATGAAAAATGATGAGAGGAAGAGGAGAAGCATTTGGAAGTGGGGCTGTGCCATCTTATTATTATAATCATTCGGTATATACCTGCACCCTTCTCTCCCTATCTCCTCCTCTCGAATCCTCCCTCTATCTCTTCCCTTTTGCATAATTTGGGGACAATTTCACTGGTGGTGGTGGTGGGGGGGGGGGGGGGCTGATATTTAGACCATTATCACAGAGGCTGTCCTAACAACTGCTTCCAGCTTTATATCACTAAAAATATAGAATTATGGTTGCTATAGGGTTATAGGAAGGTATGGAAGCCTTTATGCTACTAGGGAGTTGATATTGGTTGTTCGATACATGGTGGTGTCAATTGCTCGATGTCAGTATTCTATCCGAACTCATGGCAGCAGCTACAGTACCAGGTGGTGGAACGAGTGACCCAAGGCAGTAAAGGATCGTGCCCGGGGGGCATGACTCATTGAGACCTTTACATCCAGTGGCGTATCTACTGTGTACATCATCCGCGTAAATCCGACTTTCTGAAAAGCATCCTAAACGGGGATTGCAGTATGTAGTTTTGATACAATAAACAGGGAACCCGTCTAACATCTCTGATTTTTATACCTTTTCCTCGGATCTTCTTCTTATCACCTCTGAATTTGACAATTTTTCTTGATTTTTGCTGTTTTTTATACCCTAAACGCGTAACCCGGGTTACGCGCCTAATGCTGAAAAAGCACCCTTTTTATCCGTTTTCATGTACGCGGATGACGTACAGGCGTCAATGAGACATGCCCCCCCCCACCCCCCGGGGGGTTGTGAAACTGTAAATTCGTTTAAAGGTCCCATGCCAAGCAAATGCATGTTGACTTTTGTTGATTTATGATACCCTGATCATCATTTACAGTGGCGGATTTAGGGGGGGGGGGGGGGCAATCCAGGCCCGTGCCCCCCTCCTCCCTTTTGAGGGAAAACAATGCATTGTGCCCCCCCCTTTCGACCAGAAAACCCTTTTTTTTTTTGCTTGCTTGTCAGAGAATTATGGAGGGGAACTGGACCCCATAACCCCCCCCCCCCCACTGAAAAGTATACATAAAATTTGAATATATTTGTGAACAGGGGGGGGGGGAGGGCGGGGTGTTTCACAAAGAGTTAAGTTTGACTTAATCGCACTTAAATTCCTAGTTGCGTGCGGTATATGACACATCACCGCATTGATCAAATTCATAAAGCTGTTCGTAAACTTACCCATGACTTTACGAATGACTTAACTGTGACAAGCCAAATGGGTTGCTCAGTCATTTTTAATTGCATCCACTAAAGTTGAACTGAGCAGATGTAGATTAAGATTTTGTTATAACAAAAATTTTTAATGCAAAGTATATTTTTTGCAATAATTTAAATGAGGTTATTGGATATACGGTTACACTTTGTTAAAACATCAGGAAAAATTTTGGGCATCCTATCTGGCACTTCATATTCAGGTCGTTCTTAAAGTCATGCGTAACTTTATGAACAGCTTTATGATACACCCCCAGTCTATTATGTCGGAACCACTGATCTACACGTAAATAAAAAAAAAAAAAAAAAAAAAAAAAAAAAAAAAAAATATATATATATAATATATATATATATTATATTATTATTATTATTTGTTTTTACGATGAGATCAGTGGTTGGAGCACCAGGATATAGACCTGTTTACTAATTTTATGCATGCTTCAAGTAGTCACGTTTCTCTTGACGAATCAAAAACTTGACAGAGGCTTGCACGACATTGCAACATCTAATGTATGCAAAATGGATTCTATCCAGAGATGCCCTATGCATATAGCAGGTGCAATGAATAAATAGTTGGTAACTAAGGATTCTGGAGAGAAACATGCATTTGAAATACATTAGTAAACAGGTCTATTGGCTGCGGAGTAATGTCACTGGAGCATTATCGTAGAACATTCTCACAGAGCTCTCTCCAAACTGCTTGGTTTAGAATGTGAACAATACCAGATACTTAACAATACGATACTGTCAAGTTGATGGGCCGCGTTCAGACTCAACTGCGTGAAGTTGATGCTGGTCAGGTTCCCCTCATACGACGCGTAATCAAAGGGATAATTCTCCACGACATGTGTTAGGAAATCAGCATACTCTTTCTCGTTCTCTTCCAGGTAAGATTTCCTGATTAAAAACAAAGGAATTCGTTGAGAATTAATTATGCGGACACAGAATGATCTCTGCCACATATCAGGCATAATGTAGAGGTGTCATAGTCGAGTGGTTTAATCACTTGACTGGGAATGTAAAGGTCGTGGGTTCGAACCCCGGTACCTTGAGCAAGGTATTTTAATATCTACATTACTCTTCTCCACCCAAGCGTTAAATGGTACCCGGTAGGATGGGAACGCCATTTCAGTTGGATTAGCATGTGTGCGCTTGGAAACAGGCGACTGGCTGGAATGCTCCCCAGAGGAGTGCAGAATGTGTACTGTCGTGTGCAGAATCGCAATAGGCCGGTTTACTAACATATTCAAATTTTATGCATGCTTTTTAAACAAAGGTTGTTCTTGACAACCTGAAAGCTTGCCCGATGCTTGCCCGACATAGCAACAAGTAATGTATGCAAACTGGATGCCTAGTATTGTATTCCATTTATTAATAACAGGTAGGTGGAATACCTGGTCACTAGGTCCTCCGGAAAGAAATATCCATAAATTTGAATAACTTAGTAAACCGGTCTATTGAATCCAGTGACAGGGGTATTATGCTATAAGCGCTTTGGTCGGTTACATTGTAACTTATAAGAAATAGCTATTATCATTATTATTATTATAATGGCACAATTTGACCAAAGAGTGAATACGGTAACCTTTCGCATTGTGCACAATAATATACACGCTATTGTTCACACTGTTTTTCATTCTGCATTACCATAGGCATATGGGCACCGGGGGTGGGGGGGGGGGGGGGGGGGGGGACGTCTCTTAGTCTCCAGTATCTAAATCTTTTGAGATTGAGTAACAATTTAGACTTTTACACATTGTTTCAAAATATAGGGCCACAATCCCTATACAGTGTCAGTCAATAAAAAGGAAACCAGAATTCAACCCTGAAATTCAGGCTGAATACCGTTGCAACCAATATATAGATTTCGTCAAAGATACTTCACATTCTAGCCTATCATGTTTCCTTTGACTGTTTGATTTGACACCTTGATCAGTAAAATCCGATCATGGACAGCTGAACCGTAACATTTTTCCTGATCGATTCGTATCAAATTTTCCTCTGCCCAAGTTTTGAATGAATCAAGGAGGTACTACTAGACAAGCTTGCCCAGTGCCTCCTTGATTGAATGGTCTCCATATTCCAGTTGAATGCACTCAAAAATAATGAAAGTAACTCCTGAACACCATTCAGCCCAAACTTGGGTAAAGACGACTTTGACATGCTTTCAAAAAATGGCCAGTGCTCAGTCATCCATCATCGCAATTTGGTGAGCAGCCTATCAAATGAATGGATCCATATCAACTATCATACTGTTATAAGGCATTTCAGCGATTTCATTTGGTTTTTAAGATATTGGGGCTTGAATATGGGTTTCCTTTTTATTGACTCACACTGTATAAGATATAAATGTTTCAAAAAGACCACATCAAGTTGCAAGTACTTAATATTAATACATTGTATTGTCTTCATAGGAGTACGGGCACATTTTGGAGTGGGGGGGGGGGGGGGGGAGAGGCTGACGCCTTTTTGCACAATAAACTGTCCAGAGTATATGAGCGAGAAAAAAAAATTGGATTTCGTCAAGACATCAAAATACATGCGATAAGATTTAAAAAAAAAAAAAAAAAAAAAAAAAATCATCGTTATTTGGGCTTCTAACTACCCGGATATGAAGATATTGTGGGGCTTTTACTAAACAGTCGGGTCGCGGCGTGGCGTGGCGCGGCTCGCTGGGTAGGAATTTTTCAACATATTTTGTATGGTATCTTTTTTTTGAGAAGCCAAAAAAAAAAAAAAAAGGGGGGGGGGATTTTTCTTTCTCCCTAACATTTTTCAGGAATTTTTATAATGTTTTTTTTTTTTTTTTAAAGCAACCATCCCCCCCCCCCCCAAAAAAAAAAAGATTCTTTTTTTTTTGCAAAAAAACATTTTTCAGGATCGTATTTTTTTAAAAGCTTTTTTTGGACAAAAATGCTGCACCCTAACCACCAAAAACAAAAATAGATATAATCTAATTTATAACCCCCCCCCCCCCCAAATAATAATAAAAGAAAATCACAGATGTAGAGATCTTGATCATACAGGCCCATTTTCGCAAGGAAGGGTCTGACGCCTTCTGCCCGAATATCAACTTTTCAATTTCTAAAAGCGATTGAGCAACTTTTTAAAAAACTTTTCGTAGAGAAAATGTACAGAAGTTTCATGATTGTCTGGGAACCTCGCTGCCCAAATATGTGGATATTCTGGCACCTCACTCCGCTGCTCGAATATGAAGTAGTGGTTGCCCGAATATCGGAACTTTGAAAATCCTCGGGGGGGGGGGGGGGGCTGGAGCCTATTACCGGAGGGGTATGCCTTTTGCCCAAATATTAATTTTCAAGTGTCCCTCGGAGCAAAACAATTGGCCAGTTTTTTCTTCTTTTTCTTTTCTTCCCTTTACCATTCTTTCTTTTCTTTCTATTTTTGTTTTCCTTTCCTTTTTCTTTTTTCTTATCTTTTTTCTTCTCCTTTCTCTTTTCTCCTTTTCCCTTTCCTCTTCCCTCTCTCCTTTTTCACCCTCCATTTTTTTGCCGACAGAGGTGGCGCATTTGCCGACGGCAGTTCTAGAGCGACGCCAGTAAAAAGAATGGGACGTCACAAGATATTATGAAAAGAGTAACAGAAAGTAAACAAGAAGAAAGAAAAACACCTGAGCAGAAAGGAACTCTAAATAACCATAATAAGAAATGGGGAAAATGGAGTCTTTTGCTGCTCTCGCTTGAAACGTAACACAGATCTGATTGTGCATCTATGTGGGGGGGGGGGGGGGGGGGGGGGGAGAACCTTGGAGTTACGCGTGTGTGGATGTTTGCGGGTTGAGGAAGGTGATGTGTGTAGGTGGGTGTTTGCATGGTGTGTGGTGGATTCGGGGGGGGGGGGGACTATTCTTTTTTAAGCCCGGGGCAAACAATCTCTCTTTTGGGAGTAAGTTTTACTACATTGAACATTGATTCCATTCCAAACGAAGTGACTCCATAAAATGACTCCACCCAAAAACACTACACATTATGGAATCCACTCCATAATAGTGATTTAATGAATCTTTTGGGAGTGAACTTTACTATTTTGAACGTTGATTCCATTCCAAACGAAGAAACCCCATAACAGGACTCCACCCCAAAACACTAAGAATTATGGAATCCACTCCATAACAGATATTGAATCACTCTTTTGGGAGTGAAATTTACTATTTTGAACGTCGATTCCACTCTAAACAAAGTGATCCCATAATATGACTCCACCCAAAAAGCTTATTTTTACACCTGTACATTTAAAGATAAGATGACATTAATGAACGATGAATACCTGTATAAATTGTAGTTGCAAATAACGACAGAAGGAAAGTCCAGATAGTCAGCATATTCTATGTCTACCCGAGTGTTGACAGGGGATTTTGAGTATTGAATGCACTGATGAATTATCTGGTACAACATTGTGGCTGCTGCCAAAAGAAGTATCAAACACCAGATCCACCTGCAAGAAAATACAAAAATTCAAATTCATTTCACTTTCAAATTTTCGCAAGAGGACCCCCCCCCCCCCGGCACCATAATATGCTTTGATAAACTTCAACGCCATAAATTTACACGCAGATATTAAATACATAGAATAATATGTTTAACTTAGTTAAACTAAGTTAAACTAAGCTGGTTGACTATACATATATTGACCACGAAAATATTATGCCTAAAAGTGTTGGGGGGGGGGGGGGGCTGACGCCATTTGCCCGAATATTGACTTTTCAATTTCTGGAAGCGAGCGAGCAAAAAAAAAAAAAAAAAAATAGTCAGTTTTTCCCTCCTTTTCTTTCTGTTTTGTGTTTTCCTTTCCTTTCTCTATTCTTTTTTCTTCTCCTTTCTTTTTTCTTCTTTTCCTTTTCTCTTTCTTATTCCCTCTCCATTTTGCCTCCTTCCTTTTTTTTTTTGCAGACAGAGGTGGCGCATTTGCCCCCACTGTCACCCCCCCCCCCCCTCTAGCGACCCCTGGACCTGGTAACCGTAAACAATTTCACACGAAGTTTTTTGAACTTTGGAGCTCACTTCTGATCGACCAAACAACATGAATAAATGAAAATCTAGGTCAAAGGACATACCCCGTCTTGTGTACTTTTCGAACTCGAGCACACTTTTGTGCAGGTTTGAGCAGTTAGAAGGATTTTGAGATTTCATCATGGCGATGATGGCGGGTCTATACATAAAACTGTGTCTTGTAGCTGCATGCTTTGCCGCCTTGACAGTTGTATCCCTAAAAGCTGTATTTTGTGCTTACTTTCAGACATGGCTGCGTGCAGTATTAGGTAAGATGAATATACTTTTCAGTCATTTCATCATTACACTAAAATAATCTTATGCGATTAGACGACTTGTAGTTTCGAAATAGGGCTGTGCCCAACATATACTAGGTGTTGAGGAAAACATTTGACAGTTTTGATCGTCAATAACTCAAAAGTCCGATTCCGTGTAATGTGTCCCGTAACATAACTTAAGCATCGTTTTAAAAAAATAAAGAATAATGTTTCTTTCTGGTAGGCCTATAGCTTCCATAAGTGATGGTCATATGAAAAGATTTTTCAATTGTTGATAAAATAATGGATAAATGTCAAATGTCGTACGGGACAATCTTCGAGGATTCTCCCAAAAAGTTCCGAGCTTAAGTACCGTCTTAGAGAATCTGGTAGATTTTTAAAAACGTTGGAAGATGGGGGTCGCCGGATTTCTTTTATATCTTGAAGTTGTGGTATGTACAGGGTATATCCTACAAAAATGATATTTGGAATTTTCTGTTCATAATTCCATTCATAGGTATCCCTACCCATGATAGCCCTTTTATACTTATCACGGATAAGACTTTTGACATTTAGAGCATTTTTCATTCAGAGTAAAAAATGTATTTAGAATTATGCCATTCAAATGAAACTTCCAGAATTTCCCTTTCTATCATTCCTCTAAAGATGATTAAAAAAAATAATAATAAAATAAAGTGTTGTATCATTGCATTATTACTATAGGCATGATAGGGGTGTTGCCAATTTTGATATTTTCAAGAAAATTGTAAATGCCCATTTGGGGTCATTTTAGAAGTGGTATATTTCAAATGGCTCAACTTAAAAAAGTTGGTTTTGACATGGCATGTGGGCAAAACCTAAGTTAATTTATTCCAGGTTTCAAATTTGTGGAGTATCTTTTACCTTTTTGTCACCAGTGGCTTGAAATCGGTCATTTCCACGAAAAGCTGAAATTTTCATAAGTAATACCATTCTTGTAAATTTATAAATATATCTCCTGAAAAGCAAATGCCTATTTTGGGGGTCATAATTATTTGAAGTAGTATATCTTAAATGGCCTAACATTTTAAATGTTGGTTTTGAAGTGGGATGTGGGCCAAAACAAAGTGAATCCATCTACGGTTTCAGATCCGTTGAGTGGCCTTTACTTTTTTTGTCATTTCAGCGGAAAACTGAAAAAAGTGTCGTTTTTCACAGAGTTGTAAATTTCTTGTAAATTAAACATAAAAAGCAGTGGAACTGCTGTAAAATAAAGTAATTTTATCGTCTAAAAGGTCATTATATGTTACCTCTTCACATTTACTCAACTCTGTACATGCAAACATATACCTAGAGTACGAGTACATAGTTCGGAAGGTTATTCCTCGTAAATATTGTTTGGTGGCACTAGCGCCATTTTTTTTTTGAGAATTATATAGGAAAACTGAATCTCCTAAAATCTGAGGACCCCCCCCCCCCCTATTGAGTGACTTTTGGATGGCTGGCAAAATAATAAAAAAAATGCCTACCCCCCCCCCCCCCCCCTCCCCCGAGTGACTTTCGGAGGGCTGGCGAGAAGAAAAATATACGGATCTCTCTTTTAGCGCTGATAACATTTTTTTTCCTTTTTCTTTTTGCTTGTCAGAGAATTATGGATGAAAACATCTGATAACCCCCCCCCCCCCCCACCCCCAGTGAGCGACCTTTTTCATGAGGGCTGGCGAAAAATCATTGTCGCCACCACCCCCCCCCCCCCCGAAACAAAAAATATGGGTCTCCCTCCCAGCAAAATTTGCCCCCCTTGTAAAAAATCCTGGCTACGCCACTGTTTGGTGTTAATAGGTGGTTGCATGTAATTAACATATCTTATATTTGAAGTGGAAATAACTCTATAATAACTTTATAATCTTGTGAATTTTATGAGTATATACTATGTTATAAAAACATTACAGCATAATTCTCTTGAGAAGTTCTTGTTATGCTCTAGCACAACAGGAACCTTCTCAGGAGACAATTTATCCAGTATAGCAATAAACTACCAAATATGAGGAATCGTTTAAGAGACATTTTAGTTTGTGAATGAAAATAACATAGTCTAATTATTGGCAAACAGTAATAAAGGTCATTCAGATGTATGGTAGATATGATGATCCTCTGCCGAACATTGCAGTTTTTATTGGGAATCATGATGAACTTGAAGTATAATTTTTCCCAAAAGATTATAATTTCGGAATGATTTCGCTCTTTGTTATATTGCTTTGATTGTTGGTTTGTTTGTTTGTTTTGGTTTGTTACTTTGTTTGTTTTGTTTTGTTTTTGTTTGTTTGTTTGTTTGTTTGTTTGTTTGTTTGTTTGTTTGTTGTTGTTGTTGTTGTTGTTGTTGTTGTTGTTTTTTTTTGGGGGGGGTTGTATTTTTGTCAACTTTTGTAGATTTTGTTTTAAATTGTGATCCATGTAACTTCAGTCCTCGAACAGCAATTATGGCATTTTTATCAAAATCTCTATCTCTCTCTCTCTCTATCATTATTTTAATGTATACATTTTTGCACACTGTACCGAAAACCAAATAAGTATTACTTTGCTATGTATAAGTTATAATACATGTACCAGTGGCGGATTTAGGGGGGCATTCCCGGCCCGTGTCCCCCCCCCCCCCCATTTTGAAAGAAAAAAATGCATTGAGCCCCCTTTTTGTGATTGTGCCCCCCCCCCCAGTTTTTAATGGAAAACCTCCCCCCCCCCCCGCTTGTCAGAGAATTATGGAGATAAACTGGACCCCATACCCCCCCCCCCCTCCCCCACTGAGCGACTTTTGGAGGGCTGGCGAGACCCCCCAAAATACGGGTCTCCCTCCAAGCAGTTTCCCAAAGTTGACAATCCTGCATTTGTGTGCCCCCTCCCCCTTATACACAATCCTGGATCCGCCCCTGACATGTACTATTGAATTTACTGTGACATATATTTGTTTGTCGAGTGTGTGATTGCTGTAAAGCACCAATAGATTAGACGTATGAGGCGGGAGGGGGGGGGGGCTAGCGGCTTCCCCAGTGGACCTATTTCCAAGAGATTTTCAAAGTTCCCAATCGGACAACCATCAAATCATATTCGAGCAGTGAGGTGACTGACTGACCAAATACTTCATCTTTACGTGTCTGTACAATGTCGGTAATACCCATATAAAATCATTCATATACCATGTTCATATCTGTGAGGATTATGTATAAAGTTCTCAACAAGCAAGTAAATAATACAGTGATACATGACATTGTTCATTCGATTGAATCCAATAAATACAAATTGAAATTCATCTGTGTGTGTGGGGAGGGGGGGGGGGGGGTAGGGGAGGCACAACTAGCATGTGGCCCCAAGTGGCATTTTTTTTTTTTTACAAAACCACAACAGTCTCCTCCTGTTTTAAATTTTCGTCCCAAGCCGAACCTGAGAAATGTGATAACCCCTTTCCTCCCCCTTTTGTTTTCCTGTCAAAGAGTTCATTGATGAACTTAGTATCAAAAATGTTTCTAATAAACATGCATGTATATTATACAAGGGCCGATCCAGGATTTTGTAAAAAAAAGGGTGGGGGGGGGGGGCACAGAGCCGGTAAAGTACACAATTAAGGGGGGGTTTTTTTTTCTTCATCGTGTACTTAAGATATGCCAGTTGGGTTTCAGGGGGGGGGGGGAGGGGCACAGGCCGGATTTCCCCCTATGTAAGTCCGCCACTGATGTATATTTGCTTGTCAGCTATTTGTCAGTATTGTGCCCAGTTTAAAAAAAAAAATCCTTGATCCGTCACAGTTTTAGTTCTTTATCTCTTATCATTGTATCCATACCAATATAATTCCAATAGGTCTCCTTGCTTGTGGTTTCCTGTCTTTGACACTCCTCTATGTCTGGATCTTCATTCAGCGTCCTAGTCCTCGCCAGAGCCTTGTTACCGTCACCATTCATTTCCTACTATCTTTTATGATGAAGCTCATGGGAAATTACGAACATTCCGAACTCCTCAAGTCCTGCAGGAATCCTATGAAACATCAAAGACGTCTTTGGCAGGAGATACTCGACCTGAATGGACGTACCGCATACGCAGAAGATCATGGCCTACGAGGAATTTCATCTCTTGAAGAGTTTCGTAAACAGCATCCCTTGACGGGTTATGAACGATTCCGCCCTTACGTGGAACGAATGATGGACGGTGAAGAGAATGTCCTTGTGGACGGATCACCAAACTCCTACATCCGAACAACCGGTACTACCGGGAAATCCAAATACATCCCACAAAAGAGTAAGCAGAAAATGCTCCTGAAAATTACCTCAGTGATGGTCTATGTTTCTAATCACCTTTATCCTACCAACCTGATGTCAAAGACTCTTTACTTCTATGTGGCTCCAAAAGTTCTGAAGACGAAAAGTGGAAGCGACATTGAAACGGCTGCTACAATGTCGGATGATCACGACTGGTTCTTTGCTCAATTTTCCCCACCCGCTGTCGGGTACAGAATAGGAACAATGCACGAGGCGTTATACGTTCAGCTTCTCTTTGGACTCCTTGACCCTAACTTGGGTAAGATCATCGTCGGTTTTGTCCACTTCCTGGAGAGTGCTATGAAGCTTCTCGAAAAAGAATGGAAGAATTTTACCAGAGACATAGAGCTGGGAACCCTCAACGGCGAACTCAACCTTGCACATGACATCAGGGAGACCTTAACCAAGGAACTTCGAAAGTATGGTCCTGACCCTGTCAGAGCTTCCATACTGCGGGGAGAGTTTGAGAAAGGTTTCGTGGGAATCATAAGAAGGATCTGGCCTCGGATTCCTGTCATAGTGGGGATCGACTCAACTGGCATCTGGCCAAGGTTATCAACTACGTACACAAAAGGTAAACCTCTTTAGCAATGATTGCGTTTACTGCATCATAAAGCATATGACAAAAATAATGTTTTAAATGGGAATTAAGCTATAAACTCCCACTTAGCTGATCGGACTTCCTAAGAAGTGTGAAGTGGGGTTGTTTCAGCTCCAGGAGTAGGTGGCTACATACCCAGCTGGTAATATTTCGTTGTGATTAAGCTGTCCAAATTATATTTTCTTGAGCTTTATCTCTGGACCGCTTTTCATGAATTTGGTGCTTCACAAGGTCCGTATCGGTGTAAAAACAACACAAAACAAATATGTTTGTAAGAAGCGTATTCTTGAGACTTTGTAGATGTAGAGACTTCTTTGATCTACCCATGTGATAATTTCAATTATGAAAAACAAAATGACTATTCAATAATGACTTGTAAAGGCTCGCAGACGCAATGCTTTGATATAGTCCAAACTTTTTCTCATTTCCATGTACTGCAGGTTTGCCTTTGCTCTCTGCGTTCTATGGTTGTTCCGAAGCTTTCCTTGGAATCTCTCTAGGTTCCGAGTACTTTGACAAAGGCTACCTACCATTGGCGAAATGGGCTGTCATGGAATTCATCAAGGAAGAAGATATGTAAGATATTTCTTGGGAATCAGGGGAGTCCAGGACATTTTAAAGAAGCGGAGGCGATTCCGAAAAAAAAAGAAGAAAGAAGAAGAAGAAAGAATTAAAGAAAAATGAAATTGACATTTATCACATTTTTTTTTAAATATCGATCGGTGCTAATTTGTTACAAATATCTCTGACAAGCAGAAAACAGGGTTATCACATTTTACAGGTGCCTTTTGGGTCACAAATCTGAAAGGAGTACAAGATTTTGGCTGTGTATTTAAAGTATACCAATCCTGTCACTTTGGTTTGAAAAGGAGACTCGAGCCGGTTGAGCCCTAATCCGCCAGTGATGACGACCATTGTTATCAAGGATTCTTTACCGGGATATTTTAAATAAGTTATTAGGAAGGAAAATGGTGGTAGTATAATTGGGGGGGGGGGGGGGGGGGGGTAGTCGTTTTTCCGAAGGTTCATAATTCCGAAGGTTCGTAATTCCGAAACACAGATTTCAAATTGCAGGGGGTTCATCATTCCGAACATTTGATGCATTACTCCGAATTTTCGTTATTCCGAAGGTTCGTAATTCCGAAAATGCAATACAGCCCTACTTAACTTTTCGGAATTACGAACCTTCGGAAATATGAACCCTTTTTCATTTTCGGAATAATGAACCCCATTTCATTTTCGGAATTACGTATCGTCGGAGTAGCGAACCTTCAGAAATATGAACCTTCGGAATTATGAACCTTCGGAAAAACACCATGTAACCGTATCATAGAGTGCATATTTTTCGACAGGGCCCCTACAAAAGGGTCAACAGAACGGTGTAGGATAGCATTATATCCGATATCAACTTCGTGATTAAAAATGCAGTTTTGTTGCAATTCTTTGTCAAAACGATATTAAGGGGTACCAATTACCAAAAAATATTTTGCTCTGTATGTTAGAGGGTTCATGTCGTTATATTATATTAAAAATATTGGCTTCAAATATTAATTCTATAAAGGGATATTGCAGTTTTAATTACACTCTCTACAAGCGTAAAACCGACTCGTGAGTAGACTACTCGACGCACCCGTACGCGCTCGCGAAGATAAAGGCTCGCGCGGAACCAAACTCGGAGTTCGGTTCCGCACGAGCATTTTCATGTTATCCTTTATTTCCTTCATACTCATTAACTGTTGACCTACAGAATACCAGACAAAGTTCTTTGAGGTTGATTTTATACTTTCTAGCGGTATACAAATTATTTTTTCAGGTGGTTGGTACACTTTTTTACTTGGAAGTTTGATGTGAATTAAAATTAATGTCAAATACCGAATATCTACTCGTAGATATATAAAGAAAACGGAGTACAAAAAGTAACAATTGCTTCATGTAACGTTTCATTTTTTTTATATCCAGGTTTTTGTCTCAACCGCAAACCTTCTTCTTGAATGAGTTAGAGAAAGGACAGAACTATGAAATAGTGGTTACTCAACCACTTGGTCTCTATCGGTATAGAATGGGAGATGTCATTCAAGTTGTTGACTTCTACAAAGACATGCCAGTTATTAATTTCTTGTACAGGTAAATAAGTAAATATGTCAATAAGTTTCGCGCAATTTGTTGCATCTGCGCGTAGCCTGAATGTCATCAGAATGACACGTGCGCGCCACTGATCTCTGTAGAGATCAGTGGTGCGCGCGCACAGAATCAGTCTAAAAAACACAAAATATTTCATAACTAATTCATAAAAAGGCCAGAATTCTACAAAACCAGTAGAAGTCAAAATAAGAAAGGTCAAACCTAGAACTCTTACTCTTTTAAGAAACCTTTTAACTGGTTAATTCCCACCATTAACAGCACTGCTAACCAATTAACAAAATTACCTTGTCACTGCGAGTCGATTACTTTCCCCATAGAAACACGTGTAATTTGGGTGTTCTACGTTTTTGTGAGGCAACATAAAAAGGCCGTTTTCAAACAAAATTGGCCAGAATTCTACATATGAGATGATTACATTTTTATGCTCAGCAGCTTCTTTGTTTCTTCAATATTCATATTCCTTTTTAACTGAATTAAATTGTTAAAAAGTGAAAAAGATATAAGTATTTCTAAAAGTTGAAATTTACGTTTTTCATGATTAATGTACAGGGTTCTATGGAGGGAATCGCAGAGGGAAAGTGATACGCGCGCGCGCAAGGTTGAGAATGCAACACACTTTTTGGTATATTCCCCCGGGGGTGTGGCCGGGTACTCTGATTCGGGTACTCATTATTAATCGGCGAGAACTTTGGAAGAAAAGGCGAAATTACTTTCAATTGTTTTTACACCTGGAATTTGCTCTTCAGCGAGAATTTGAGTGAAGCATTATTATGAAGAAAATAGTAAGCTAACCGAAAGCTAAATGTGAGACCATCTTTACGGATTTTCCAACAAAAAATAAAAAAGCGACCCATTCCCATATGCGGGCTTCCCGTATACTATCTGATCATTTTATAAAGTATTAGGTGAGCAGCCCCCGTGGTAAATTCTTTAATCATTTTAAAAATCGTATTGTAAGCCCCCATTTCTCATAATGTTTCTTTTTGTTTCTCTGTTGTTGTATGTTATTTTTACATTTCAAGATTATTCTTTTCTCACTTGAAAATTTTATGAGCTTTCGCTCTGTCCAAACGGATATAATATCAACAAGGCAGTTTGTAATTACTACATATACATGGTAAGAATGACCCTGACATAAGTCCAATTGGTACGCGCACGTGCGCGCATCTATACAGGCCCATTTTCACTTGTTATTTCCGCGGTTTTTCATCGCACCATTTACACTGGTCTTTAAAACCGCGGAATTAAGGCAAATACGAAACTTCCCGATTTTTTAGATACTCACTGTGCAATTGTAAAAGCTTACCCTCGTCGGCCACGGATTTAAGCAAATACTTCCGTGTCACTGCTCCAGACGTTGAGCTAAGCGTTTAGCTAAAAATGACCCTGACATAAGTCCAATTTGTACGCGCACGTACGTACGCGCATCTATATAGGCCCATTTTCACTTGTTATTTCCGCGGTTTTTCATCGCACCATTTATACTAGGCTAATTTATACCGGTCTCTAAAACCGCGGAAGGCAAGTACGAAACTCCCCGATTTTTTAGATACTCACTGCACAATTGTAATAGCTTACCCTCGTCGACCCCTGGATATATAGGCAAATACTTCCTTGTCACTGCTCCAGACTTTGAGCTTAGCGTTTAGCCAATTGCCCAGGCCAGGCTGGGCCCACGTATTTGCTGTAGTGTTGTAAGGTTGTAAGTCAAAACAAATGCAGCTGGCCGGAGTGTACGTGATCGGAAGGGATGATTCTTGAAGAATTCAGCAAAACAGAACATCGAGATTTGAGAAGAATTATTCTTCTCAAATCTACGCGAGTTCGAGTTGCGCAATCCGGAAGTACACAAGGTCATGTGACAAAAACCGCGCGCGAGTTCGAGTTGCGCAATCCGGAAGTACACAAGGTCATGTGACAAAAACCGCGGACTTTCTGCCGGCATGCATTTACACTTGCTAACTCCGCGGAGTTTGAAGAGGAACTACCGAAAACCCGACTCCGGCTTGGAGTTTTTCTGGCGAGTGTTTTTGGCATCGTTGGAGTTCTTAGTTCGCGGTTTTTGCAAGCCAAGTGTAAATGGGCCTTATTTTGGTGGACGCGCAATGAATGTGCAATGAAAGCGTATTTAAAGGTCAAATGTACTCGATATACAGATGACCATTATCTGCACATGAGCAAATTGTAATTACGAACTGGTTTATAACAGCGTGGGTGATAAGAGAATGGTACAGAATCTTTTTCTTTTGAATTCAATAATTTAAGATTTCCCAATTACGCTAATTTAGAAGTCATATAAAGTAGTATATGTTCAACGAGGAAGTGTGATTATTAAAATCAAACTCATAAATTTATTCTACAGAATTGCTTGGGTAAATCTGTTTTGTTTTATTCCGTGGTTAGACTGGCCGTAATTCGGCTTTGACAACTTTCATTTCGTCTGAAAAAAAAAAAAAGATCGTGTAGGTCATCATATTGATTGTATGGGTTTGAGAGAGAAAGAAAAGAAAAAATCCATGATGCTCAATGTTCAAAAGCCTTCGCTGGATGATTCATGTATATACCTGAGTAAAAAATGAAAAAATGGGATTTCATCTAAACTGCTTACATGTGCCTAGGACTGGACAGATGCTGAATGTCCGTTATGAGAAGCTGGACCAACGAGTGGTGTCTGACAGTGTAAGGGCAGCTACGGGACAATGGACAGGAAAGACTTTGATAGAGTTCGCAGTAGCAGAGAGCAACATTCTTACTGAGAAATGTTCTGGTAGGATATGTGTCTTTTTAAAAAAGTCAATGCATTATGCTCCGGGGGGGGGGGGGGGGGGGGGGGGTTGTCTCATTGAGGCCTGTACGGCATCCACGTCCATGAAGAGAGTAAAAAGGCTTGTGTTTTTTCACCACCAGACGGGCAACCCGGGGATCTCGTTTATAGGGTATCAATGAAAGATTTTTAAAAAACTATCATATTCACAAGTGATGAAAAAAAAATCCTTGAAAAGGATAGGAAAATTGACAGTACAATTCGCCATTTGAAATTATTCCCGTTTATACTTGTTCAGGAATCCAAAGAGGTTCTTTTATATTCTTTCAATGAAAACATTCTGTAATGTGTTCAAAAGTAAATATTTGTCTTTATCTCTTCCTTTTTTAGTCGACATGACAGTTTATGATCCTTGAAAAGTTCTGTCCGTTGAAGTTTTTTCTTAATTAGTAATCCCCTGTGGTCTCCGAACAATTTATGCTTTGTTGCAAAAAATTATTTATTTATTTATTTATTTTATTTTTTATTTTTTGGTATTTTTTAATTTTATTTATTTATTTTATTTTTATTATCATTATTATTATTATTTCTTTTTTAAATCTTTTTATTTTATTTATTTTTTTTTTTGGGGGGGGGGAATTTGCATAATTTGCATAAATCTAAATGGCTCCTTCTAGACAATATTTAGTAGCGAAAGACAGCTTACGCAGAATGTGTCAACTGTTATGCGCTATGATATAAGTGACTGCATTTGTGCTATACATCTTGTACATGCACTGTAAAAAAAAAAAAACCATTTTTTCAAGGGAATTTCTTGGCAGTCAGGATGCCGGGAAGCCCGTTTTTCCACATTTTTTTTTTTTTTTTTTTTTTAACTGGAAATCAGCATATATTTACAATAAAATTATGTTAATATATGCCGATTTCCGGTAAACCAACAAACTTGCTGTTGTTATACAGGAAAAGACTGTAAAATTGATAAAAACGGCAATAACTTGTAATTTCAAGGGCTAAAAAACCTGTAGTTCTTTGTTACTGTGTGCAGCCTGTGAGACGTTGAAAGGAGGTTACGCATTCCTCTTCCTTTCCCTTTACTCCAAGTTCCGTATCCTCGTCTCTCCCTCTCTCTGTCTGTCCCTTTCCTCTTTTCCTGTATTAAATTGTATTGTGTATTCAGGCGTACCCGCTACAAGCATCTGGCTTATTGGGACTGCGCCTTCTTCCCTATGTAACTTGTTCTTGATTGTACTGATATTACTTTATATGCATGTAAATTGTACTATTTGAACAAATGTTGAATGTTGCAAAATCAATGGAAGAAAATAAATGTTAATTTGAATTGAATGAATGAATGAATTAATGTCGGATAATAATGCTTGATACCTCTGTTAAGTTGTTTTGTGGGGCATAGAATCCATTCCACTGTTATTTTTTTCAATTAAATATCACGTAAATCCCATATTAATACCAACTTAATTATACTTAAACAACTGAAGGTGTATTTCTTCAGTTAGAACATGGACCTAAAATTCCCTGGTTATATGAATGTACGCCTACTCCTAATGACTTTATATGAAATAGTGTAAGTAAACCATGTAAAAGGGTTTGGGAGTGTTCAAATATGACGTTGAATTGAATAAGAATCAACCCTTTCATAGAAAATGGGCTTAAATCGATTAATTACATTTGGTTGGTTGGTTTGATTGTTTATTTAACCTGACTTAATAAGTTTGGACGAAAGCAGAAAAATCATAGAAACATTTTTATTTAGTGTAAGTTGGAGTTAAATCGGACAAAGAAAAATGAATTTATTTTTTGGAAGTAGAGATCATTAGTGATATGGCAACCTTCGCATTGATAATGCGGTCATGATGTGTGATGTCATAATGGAGAACTTTACAATTTGTTTTACATTAATCACAGTATCACTTTTCATAACTCTTATACTAAAAAAAAAGAAGACATTTTCTATGGAAGGACATGTAAAAATGGTTATGTTATCCATAATGAATCATGGACAAAAAGTCTGTTCTGTCATTAAAATGGACAAAGGGGTATTTTGGGATATTTTTGTACATAAAAATGGTTCTCGATCTCCAAAATATGACATGCTACATAATGATCGCATTTCCAAAATGAATTTCCCATTATCATTATAGTGATCTCAGCTTTTTAAAATCCCTAAATTTCTGATTTTTTTTTTAAAAAGAGTTTTTTCAAATTTTCACTTTTCTTCTGTTCTTCTCTGATTTTCTGCTTCTTTCAATACAAATTTCCATAATTATATTCATCCCCCAGTTTAAGCCCCTTTAACCTCTTGTGGCTGAAACTGACAGGTAATTAAAAAAGAATACTAAAAAGAAAGGAAAAAGAAAAGATTGAAGCATGAAGATAGTCACTCTAAACCCCTTGAGTTACATTAGTAGGCTTACTTTCATTGTTAATGTTAATGTTTTCAGTTTAAGTATAATTAAGTTTACGATAATGTAATTGCTCCCCAAATAACGTTAAAACTGGATTCTACACCCCACAAAATCCCTAAATAGAGGTATTATACATTATTATCGGACATTACTTTTCTTTGTCTCACAGGTTGCATGTACAATGATGAACAACACAAGAAATTGCAGTCACGTTTTATCGCATATAGAAAAGTATGTAGATCAGTTGACACAATTTGCGTTACTAAGCTATCTTTCACTACTAAATATTGCCTCGAAGGGGCCATTTAGATATATGCAAATTATGCAATTTGCCGGAAATCGATACTTTTGATCGGCAACAAAGCTGCAACTTTTCGGGACCGCATGGGATCACAAATCAAGAAGAATAAAAAAAAAAAAAAACCTCCAACGGAAAGAACTTTTCTAGTTTCAATACAGACTAAACAGGACTGTCAAAAGGACTATTTGGCCAAAAAAGGCCAAGACGAATCAATCCTCGAATAGGGTGTACAATACTATGCAAGAACTAAAAAATCCCTGTTAAGGGTCTAAAATCTTTTTTTTTTTCGCGGGTATCCATGAATAGGTTATCAAATACCTCTCGACTTAAATCTCCGTTTAGGGTCCGTGCTTTTCAGAAAGTCATGCTTTTCAGAAAGTCAATGAGAGATAACCCCCCCCCCCCCCCGGATTATGCTGGGTAAAAGTTGATTTTAAATGATTATTTTGTTATACAGTTTAAATGACGTAATTGTACCATTTAGGCCTGCATTGTGGCATATCAAGTAAACCGGGGGGGGGGGGGGGGGAGGAAGTAGAGGGCGTAATTTGGGAAGCCCCGCGGACGTATGAGACACTAGACCTACACTACAAAATTTGTTGATTTTTCTTTTCCACTGTTTTTTCAAACGTAACAAGGGGTGTAGGCCTACGCCTGCAGCTCAGCTAGCGGCAGCCTACATGCAGGCCTATAGGGGCCTATGCTAGAGGAAATAACTCAATTTTCCACTAAAATTTGTGACCAAGCTTCACATGCCACCTGTCGACTCATAGTGAAATGGAATGTTGACAAAAATAGGTTTTAAAAGTACTGAATACACGTTAACGGTTTGACCCTCGTTTAGGATTTCTATTTAAATTTCACGAAATATTACAAAATTGTGTCCACCCTTCCCCCACAAAAAATATTACAATACATGTACATGTTTTAAAAGATTACTAAGTAAACAATTAATTAAACTGTTTAAATCTAAATGAAAAAAAAAAATCATTACAAATCGGATATTATATTAGTTATTGTAATTTTATTTTAGAGTGGATGAATTTTTATTTTTTGTATGTATTGATGGTTTGAAATCTACCAGTATACGAAGCTGACGAGCTCATGCCTTATTACATCTTCTTCCTTGAGATGAAGGACCCAACACAACCTCTCTCTGATAAAGACAAGGCTGTGGTAAGTTTTTTCCCTATAAACATCACCATGGTGAAAGATTATATTAAAGTGTACCAATCACATGAAAAAAAAAATTTGGTTACAGCTAGAAAGTATAAAATCAACCTCAAAGAACTTTGTCAGGTATTATATAGGTCAGAAGTTAGTGAGTATGAAGGAAATAAAGGATAACATGAAAATCAGCTCGCGCGGAACCGAACTCAGAGTTTGGTTCCGCGCGAGCCTTTACCTTAACGAGCGCGTACGGGTGCGTCGAGTAGTCTACTCACGAGTCGCTTTTACGCTTATAGAGTGTAATTAAAATTGCAATATCTCTTTATAGAATTAATATTTGAAGCCCATATTTTGAATATAGTATAACGACATGCCACCTCTAACATACAGAGCAAAATCATTTTTGGTGATTGGTACCCTTTAAAGTTAACATGAAATTTGTGACAGAAAGTTGCTTAAAATCGTATCCCTCTATCATTAACATGATTAAGAGTATACACAACTGTAAAGAATAGAACTTCCCATGAAAAAAAGAAAGAAAAGAAGAAAAAAAGCATTGTGGTGTTCCCAAAATGTTGATATGTTTCTTTGATGAAAATACTAGTTTTCTGCATCAGTACAGGAATGTTTCTTGTATTTCAGTCAACATATAATTAATATTCATCAGTATAAACGAGGGTCAGATTTTGTAGAATGCCGAAAAGCCAAAAAATGCTGGCACAACAGGCCAAACCAATGACCTAATTGCGATGGAAATTACATATGGGTTGCCTTTTTAACGCATGACTGCCTCCTGAAATGCTTCACATATTAGTGTTAAACTGGTGTCAACTTGAAGGCTGATATCTTCTCTTCAGTTTGATACCATATTGTTGCAGTGTCACAAATCTGATGATAAATGACCTGTGGGTGACTGTGAGAAATCAGTTCTTATTACAGGTGTACCCAAACTTTAGGAAGGCAGTGTATGTAATTCTTCAACACTGTCACATGACCAATTTAACAACTTTTAGAAAACCCAAATAAAGAATAGTGATTTCCAAATTTAAAAATATGAAACTTCCGTCTTATCTTTTGCAATTGTTTTTATCACTACTTGATGGATTCTAAATGAATACTATCACGACATTCTCATCATCAAAGACGACATCACCATCTCTCCAGCAAGATTTTTTTAAAGCAAATGTCGTGTGTATAGTGTGCACTGGATTTTGCCATTTGTCATGTAGCTTGTGGCGGTGTCGTGTCGTTTGTCCTTTAATTTGTCGTATATTCGGTGAGAATCCACCTTAAGACAACATTGTCACTGATAACTGAGTGTCATTTCTTTTGCTCTCTCGCTTCACTCGCCCGCAAAATTTACAAGTTAGAAACTTGATATTTGGGCAATAGACGTCAGCCCCCTTTCCCCTGGCGACATTGCGTATGATTGTCTCTAGTTATGTTTATATCAAGAGCAGAAAGAGAATTAAATCTGAAACTCTTTAAGGTTTAGGGCTTATTTAGGAAGGAAAATTATACATGTAAATTAGTCTATTAATAACCATTCTCTCTCTATTTCTGTCTGTCTGTCTGTCTGTCTCTCTCTCTCTCTCCTTTCCCCAGATCGACAAGGAGCTGCGAAATCGAAACAGTGATGTCGAACGCCTTCGACGTGAAGGTGCCATTTCTTACCCCCGCGTTCACGTAGTTCGCCCAGGGGCGTTTGCCAAGCTAGAAAGATATCTTATCGCTAACACAGGGGCGTCTGCTAATCAGTATAAAGTACCCCGAAAACTTCGCACACTCGCTATGGTGCAGGTTATGCTCGAGAACCTTGTCTCTTGAAGAAAAACACATACGAATTCAGTATCATCATTATGACTTTGTCCTCTTTTTCTTTATATATATCGTATACAGGTATATAGATTCGTGGTAGAAGGAATTAAATCTTTTGGACCCACTCTTTTCTCATTAATGAACGTATACATGTACGGTATTAAAAACTTTGAGTGCGTTTGAATTCTAATGTGATCAGTATTATTTTAAAGAACACAACATAACTTTTTAATGAATTCCAAGACTGATTATATAGATATATATATATATATATATATATATATATATATATATATATATATATATATGTTAAGGTTTCACGTATCGGCTCAAACAAATTCAAAGAAAACTGCTAAAAGCGTTTGTAATGCATTGTGGCCAATTTTATTTTAAGACGCCAGGGAGCGTCGAAAATTTGAGTAGAAAAATAAAATTGGCCACAATGCATTACAAACGCTTTTAGCAGTTTTCTATATATATATATATGTATATATAGGAACTGTCAAATTCATAGATAAAGAGTAAAACTTTAATATTCATAGGATCGGTATTAATACCTAATCCACTACAATTTGTAATAACAGAGAACTACACCAATACAAATCGATTGTTCAGTCGAAATTCATAGAGTGTTGTCTGAACTTTAAACCACTCACTTGTCTGTTTGTTAAAATGTCAATGTACCATAGTCTTTCTTCCAATGCTCTGTGCTGTTAATGACCACTGTTTAAAATCTCGGGGAGACTCGAATCAAAATGAAAAAAAGAAAAAAAAAAATATGTACTATAGCTGTATATAAATTATGAATGGACATAAAGGAGGAAAGGGGGAAAATAGAAAAGAAAGGAAAACAGATCCATGCACTCTTTTCCCTGTAAATACGGCCTGCAACTGAACCATTATGAATGAATGAATAAACACAATGAATAAGTATTATACATATATAGTGCATATATACATATTATACATAGAGTTGAATATACAGTAATATGTGCATCCATATAGCTTTAGAATTTCTCAAGTGCATTATATGTCACCGAGGCCGCAGGCCGAGGTGAGATATAATGCACGAGAGAAATTCTATATCTATGGATGCACATTTTATGGTATATATTTGACAACAATGCGCATGTACTATGCGTGATATAAGATGGGAAACTGCTTGTGCATGAGAGCTCACCAAACTATTTACATTGCAACCTCCATCAACCTCTGTGTATCTAAACAAATTACTCTCTAGAAATGCTGGTATTATAAACAAATTGAAAGCTTTGTTTCCCTCACATGTATTACTGTTGTTGTATCCCACCTTGTTTTTACCCTACATACTTGCTTGGGGCAACTCTACTAAGTCTCAATTGGATATACTCTCAGTTATACAAAAACGGGTGATGAGAATAATTTTGAAAAAGCTTAGACTAGCTCCGTCTAAGATATTCTTCGAAAATAAAGTGTTGAGACTAAACGATTTGTTTTATTACCAGTTAGGCAGTTTAATGTATCAAGCACGAATTCATGAATTGCCTCGACAGGTATTACAATCAATGTTCAAAACGAATGAAGGAATACATAGGCATTCTACACGACAATCCTCTTTCTGTACCACTTCTTCGTACTCACCTTGCCCAGAAAACATTAATTTACACTGGGCCCTTTTATTGGAATCATCTTGATTCAAATCTAAAGCAAGCTTCCTCTCTTAAATCATTTAGAAGAAATCTTAAAAACATTATCAAATTAGCTCTTACAGTATAAGGCCATAACAATTGTATTTGCTTTTTCTGCCTGTGTCTAAACATAACAAAAACAAAACCCTTCCTTCAAGACATCTTTTTACTCATACTTACACGCATTATGTTTATCTGGATTTTCTACTACTATAAACCCAATAGGCTGACATTAATTGCTAGTATACATTGTATGCTTATTTTATTTTGATGTTTAGTGATGTTTATGTGTGTTTATTTCCCTTTTCACGCATATCTTGTCTCGTCTCTTTACTGCCATATCTGTATATGTAGTAACATAATTACATGTACATATTTTGTAATTCTCTCTTTTATAGGGGAACCTATAGTTTTAACAAGCTGTGCTTTTCCTTAGGTTCTCACATGATACTGCCTTTTCTACTGACTAATGTAAATTTTCACTTTTGATTACACTGAAACTGTTATTGATTATGATATTATCTGTATTCGATATATGAACGATGTACATGCTTTCAATTATAATGTTCATGGCAGATTTCTGCAGTATTATGAAATGAATTCATTCATTCATCACAACTCATAAAGTGCAAATTCGTAAATTGATTGTGACCTCACACAGCCAGTCCAAAATAATGCGCAATAAATGTGTCGCACATAGAGTTATATACGCACTGTTCTATAATTCTATGGTCTGATGGTGTCGGATATAATGCGCGCTGATATAATTTGCTTGTGCGCTGCTATATCCATAGACAAATAGAAACCGTTCCGCGTATGTATACATGTAGAGGTATCGATGCGATGCCTTGCTTGGCCTTATGTGATTTTGTACACAAATATAAGCGTACACAAATATAAGCGTACACAAATTGTTGTTATGTACCACAGTCGTGGCCATATAACGAATTACGCAATGGCAAGTGGAGTGAATCTGACCAATCAGAAACCTTCTTTCAAGGAACCCATCTGAATATACAACAGTATATTGTTCACAAACCAATAACATATATTCAGCAAATAAAAATGTGTATCCATATAGGTAATTTCTATACATTTTATATGACCTAAGCATTTCATTGTGATGAAAATCAATTCTTTAAAATTGTACAAATCACCACAGAATGTTTTGCTCTGGATATGTTAATGGTTTATTGCAACTACACTATTTTCAAAAGATGAGCTTCAATGTTACTTCTATTTAAAAGACATTACAATATTAAGTAAAACTATATTCTCAATAACTGTAAAAGTGACTTGTGATGTGAGTATAATAGTCACGCACGTAACCCAAGTCTGACTTGGGTTCCGTGCGTGGGTTTTTATTTCACTTTAGAAATTTTTTTTTTCTTCATACCCCTTAACCGTTTACCCATGTACAGGGTGTCCCTGAAAAAAGGAAACCCAAATTTACAGGTAAATTAATCAATAATTCAAAATAATTTCTTCATTAATGCACACATCATTGAAAATCTCATTTTTCTCCTTCCATATGACATCAAAACCATGATCAATAAACCGCGCATGATTGATTTGAGATACGTTGAAGTGGAACTGTCAGAAACATATAATTGTCCATTTAAATAAGTGGATGGCTGCTACATTTTGATTCATTTTGTTTTTTAAAAGACATGGAATGATTTTGGATTATTAATCGTTAGAAATATATTTTAATTGAAAAGTTATAATTCCCATCATCTATACTAGTTCACGTCGCTCAAGGGGAGTGAAAATTGAATCTTCTAAACAAGTGATCACTGACGTGACGGCAGGAGGAGTGAAATGAGAGTGTGTGTGTATGTGTGTGTAATTGGGTTTTTACAAACGCGTATCAATCAGATATGATTATTTACGTCTGGGGACCGACCTTTAACGTCACCATCCGAAAGACGTGACTCAGTTTCGAACCTGGGTCCGCTGAATCAGTTTATAACTTCCACTGTTAGCTGGATTACAGGCGCACGCCACAACGCCCAGAGTGAAATTCAATCTTCTTTTTATAGAGCACTCAATATTCACTCGATAAAGAGTGATCGCTGAATTGACTCCCAAAGAAGTGAAATTAGGGTGAAAATATAGTGAAAATTCACTCTTTCCTTAAGTTTAGAGAGCCCTCGATATTCCCTCCCAATCTAGTACACTGACGTGACTCCCGAGATAGTGGATATAACTATAGCTAAACTTCACTCGTTCATTTTAGAGAGCACTCGACATTCACTCCATATGCTCACTCACAAAGTAGTGAACACTGACGTGAATTGTAGGGAAATGAAAACTGAGTAAAAATTTACTATTCTTTCTAGAGAGTGCAAAAGTACATGTAGTGGCTTACCTTCTGATCTTCATTTCCTTGGCATTGAAGACAAATTTAATACCAGCGACACCGACCGCATTCCCGAATGACCTTGACAACAGCCTCCACCATGACTTCTCAAGTTCATGTTCTTTCGGGGAACCCTCTTCACCACCATCTGATGAGGTAGGAACCGCAGGAACATTACCAGGTTGTATCATAAAAACGCGGTTATCATAAGTAGCATTATTCATGATTAGATAGTCTTCTCAATCTTACACATACGTGTTCTAAGTTCTCTTACCGTCGAACCTGCTATATAGCGGCCACCTCTAGATGATGGCAACCTGTCTAAAAAGAACCAGTTTTTCGTATGACCCTTGAATAGTGATTGTAATGCAAAACGTACTAAAGTAACCTGTACACGAAAATCACCTTCCTATTTATTTCTTGTCTACCGTGAGCGATCTACCGGAGTTAATGATTTCAGTATCCTATTGTCCTTCCTACTTTCCTCTCCTGGTCGAATGGTCTACCAAGGCTTACGGGAGGAGAGAGGGGTCCCTACGAATCAGATTCCCACACTGCAGCTCTTTAACAGCCACGCATCACAAATGGGGTTGGAATCCCAAGATACATCCAAGATAAATCCAAGATACATGAGATATTCAAGCTTACGTCGTTTTGCTATGTTTCTCTAACGGTGCAATAATAATAATAATTCAAGTGTGACATTATATGATACAATGGCTACAAGTGAAGGCACTGTTGTAATAATTTTGTAAAACACAATTAATCAAGCTTCAATGACTCTAATCATCCACACAATGTTAAACCGTCCTTAAAGACCGTCGCGGCAAGAAAACATAAAATGACATCAGCGCTGTAAACTTCATATTTACTGTATCTTAAAACAGATGGACTCAGACATAAATAGTTTTTTTGTGTGTGTGTGTGTGTTAGGAGGGCGTTATTTCCTTTCCGCCGCTTTTCCTCCTTTTTTCTGAGGTGGTTTACTGAGTTATGTGTGAACGAGCTTATATCAACGAGTAAAATCGCTTCCGTTTTTTGATTCTGTCAAGTGCATATCCTACCGTTTTTATTAGTGTAGATTCAAGCGAAACGTTATGAACGTTCCATTCACAGCAATTACTTAATGGACAAGGTTGATTAATGATTAGGGTAGGCTACAGACTGAGAGAGAGAGAGAGAGAGAGAGAGAGAGAGAGAGAGAGAGAGAGAGAGAGCCTTTTGCCCGAATATCAACTTTTCAATTTCTAAATTTTTGTGAGCGATCGAAGAGAGCGAGAAAATCTTTAAAAACTGTTCGTAGTGAAAATATAAGTTACATACAGAAGTTACATAATTATCGGGGAACCTCGCTGCCCAAATATGTGGATATTCTGGTACCTCGTTGCCCGAATATGAAGTGGTGGTTGCCCGAATATAGGGACTTTGAAAATCCGGGGGGGGGGGGGGGAGGTAGCTAGGCTGCAGCCAATTGCCGAAGGGGGAGCCTTTTGCCCGAATATAAAAAATGGTCAGTTTTTCCTTCTTTTGTTTTTTACTTTTCGTAGTCAAAATGTACAGAAGTTGCACAAAAGTTACATAATTATCAAGGAACCTCGCTGCCCAAATATGTGCATATTCTGGCACCTCGCTGCGCTGCCCGAATATGAAGTGGTGGTTGCCCAAATATCGGAACTTTGAAAATCCTCGGGAGGGTGCTGGCTGCAGCCCATTGCCGAAGGGGATCACCTTTTTCCAGAGTATTAACTTTCTAGTGTTTTTGCAAGCAAGCAAAAAAAAAAAAAAAGAAGGATTGGTCAGATTTTCCTTCTTTTTCTTTCCTTCCCTTATCCTTTCCTTCTTTTCTTTCTGTTTTTGTTTTCCTTTCCTTTCCCTTTTCCCTTTATTCCTTCTCCTTTCTCTTTTCTCCTTTTCTTTTTCTCTTTCCCCTTCCCTCTATCTTTTCCCCTCCTTTTTTCCCGACAGAGGTGGCGCATTTTCCGACAGCAATTTTGAGTTTGGGGGTAGGGGGTGGGGGAGTTGTGACATACCCACAACGCCCCCCCCCCCCAGCGACGCCGCTGAGAGAGAGAGAAAGAGAGAGAGAGAGAGAAGATTCAGAAGAAAGAAAAACGAGAGATTTTAAGAGATGGAGATGGGAAGAGATCTAGAGAGAGAGAGAGAGAGAGAGAGATATGGAGAGAGAGAGCATCCTTTATAGGCCTATTCCTATAATCATAATCAATGTGATGCACCGAGCTTTGCCCGCTTTAAAATCCATTACCCTTATATACTGTGATAGAAACCTTTTCTGTCATTCTTCCATTCTTCACGGTATGAGGATATTCTACCAATCATAGTAATTAGTAAAAAGAATCCACTCCCTGGTTATAATGAAATATCTCACATGGTTGACAATGAATGCCGGAAGTCTAATTACTAGTATAGCCCTACCCTCGCATGATTGGAGTAAAAAAGACATTAAGCCCAAGTACAATGCATTGATAAGACGTACCAGAGTATGACAGGCATTGGTGTTCAAAGTCAGTGACCCGGGTTCGATTCCCTGCGGAGACATTTTTCAACCTGTCCAAAAATGAGGACAGCTCTGGGGAAATGTGATTTAAGCTGCGCAACCATTATTCTCTCATTTCCTTTCACATCATATATATATATATATATATATATATATATATATATATATATATATATATATATATACACACACACACACACACACACATATAAATAAATAAATAAATATATATATATATATAATGTGAGAAATCAATTGAATTGAATGAGAGAAATAATTTGCGTAGCTAAATTCATTGTTCCTCCTTACTGACTTCCTTTTTGTGGAAATAACTGCAGGGTTTGCAAAAACTGTCTCAGCCGGGAGTCGAACCCGGGTCTTTGGCACTGTACGTCAAACGCCTTAACCACTAGACCACGGAGGGCGGGTTGAGTGGTATTCGGCTACACCAGGTGCAAACACCGACAGGCAGCCCTTGCAACCCGTCGCAGTTAATTTATTCCTTTTCTTTGAGGGACAGGGGAGTAATGAACAATGAAAAGCCGCATGCCTAGCTAGATCCATTACGGATTCATGTATTAGAATTAATTAATTATTTACAATGTGTGAGAAATTTGTTCTAATACTATAGCATCGGCAACTCTCGTGGGTAAATTTACATAATGTGAGAAATCAATTGAATTGAATGAGAGAAATAATTTGCGTAGCTAAATTCATTGTTCCTCCTTACTGACTTCCTTTTTGTGGAAATAACTGCAGGGTTTGCAAAAACTGTCTCCGCCGGGAGTCGAACCCGGGTCTTTGGCACTGTACGTTCAGTACTCCCCTGTCCCTCAAAGAAAAGGAATAAATTAACTGCGAAGGGTTGCAAGGGCTGCCTGTCGGTGTTTGCACCTGGTGTAGCCGAATACCACTCAACCCGCCCTCCGTGGTCTAGTGGTTAAGGCGTTTGGCGTACAGTGCCAAAGACCCGGGTTCGACTCCCGGCGGAGACAGTTTTTGCAAACCCTGCAGTTATTTCCACAAAAAGGAAGTCAGTAAGGAGGAACAATGAATTTAGCTACGCAAATTATTTCTCTCATTCAATTCAATTGATTTCTCACATTATGTAAATTTACCCACGAGAGTTGCCGATGCTATAGTATTAGAACAAATTTCTCACACATTTTATATATATATATATATATATATATATATATATATATATATATATATATATATATATATATATATATATATATATATATATATATATATAAAATATTATATTGAAAGAAATGTCACTATGAGACAGTCGTATATTTTATTGTCCTCCTTTATTTGTCAAGCTTTCGATCAATGATCTTCATCAGGACTGTATAAAAACACAAAATGATGGGTGACATTTACATCGGAATGTACATTTCAATTTCTTACAGTTAAGTACTTATCATTATAATTATAATCATATTAGTTATCATCATTATTATAATGATTATTATTATTATTATCATGATAATGATAATCATTATCATGGGAGGGAGCTTTTGCATTTTTTCACATGAAATCATGCAATCTGGTGCATACCTACGAAGAAAATTTGAATTAATCTTTTCTACCTTTTCATGCAAAATATAAAACATACATTATTAAACATAAACAATCACAGTTGCATGATCGTATACACAAGGCCAAGTGTGTTCCGTTGAGCTTTCATATGTCAACCAAGTGGTGCATGATTATATACGTCTTTTTGTCCAGATAGGATGTCCAATTTTGATGCGCTAGCTACTGTCTAAGGTTTGTGTTTGTTTTTCACTGTTCTCTCCTCTGACTGTGTGTTAAGATTACCTTTAATTAGTGTTTGCTTTTCCTAAATTAGGGTTTCTACTGGAAAACGACACACTTATGTTTATGGGCTGTATGCTATCCAGAAAAACAGAAGAGGAAAGGTTAAGTCTGAAGAATATTGTTGTTAAACTTAATAAGACACTAGCTATTCTGATTTATTTCTGAATAGTGGTGAAATATGGGTCTGCAATCGTCAGTCAACATTGTCAAATACTATTGTTAGATTAAACCTTTCAACATTTTCGTTGTCTCTATTGTTTATAGTCTGGGTGTCGTGTCTTACATTGTTCTTTGTAATGTTGAACACCTCTGTTCCAGGTTTCGTATGTTTTCAAACGAGGGTAATCAGAGATATGGAGGCTAGAAGAAATCACACCAATATGTTAGATGTTGTTGTTGTTACTGTGTTGATATGCATACTGTGTTGCTGCCATCTATCGGCGCACTTATGAATGCTTTTGGAGCATGGCCTGACTAAAGCCCTGTGGCAAGTTTACACCTGTCTGAAAGTCGCCTGCATGGTGTTTGTCTCGTTAATGGCACTACCTCTACATTCATCCTACCTCTACTACCATCCTACCTCTACTACCATGCTACCTCTACTACCATCCTACCTCTACTACCATCCTACATCTACTACCATCCTACCTCCACTATCATCCTACCTCTACTACCATCCTACCTCCAATAACATCCTATATACCTCTACTACCATCCTCTACTACCATTCTACCTCTACGACCATCCTACCTCTACGACCATCCTACCTCTACTACCATCCTACCTCTACTACCATCCTACCTCTACTACCATCCTACATCTACTACCATCCTACCTCTACGACCATCCTACCTCTACGACCATCCTACATCTACTACCATCCTACCTCCACTATCATCCTACCTCTACTACCATCCTACCTCCAATAACATCCTATATACCTCTACTACCATCCTCTACTACCATTCTACCTCTACGACCATCCTACCTCTACTACCATCCTACCTCCACTACCATCCTACCTCCACTACCATCCTACCTCTACTACCATCCTACCTCTACTACCATCCTACCTCTATACTATCCTACCTCTACTACCATCCTACCTCTAATCTACTACCATCCTACCTCTACTGCCTTCCTACCCGTATAGGCCGCCTTCCAGAGGTCATATGACAACGAATCCATAGAGATCATGACCCTTGATTACACAACAGATGAAAGATAATGTAATATGAGATTAAATCTGTATACTTTGTATATGCACTAGCTTTGACTAGTTAAGGGGAAGTCCACCCTGATTACAAGTTGGTTTTAAAAGAAGCAGATAAATTGAAGAAACAGATCACTGAAGGTTTGAAGAAAATAAGAAAGTTATGATTTTTTTTTGAATTTGTAATCAATCAAATACAAATGGGCAACTCCATGACGTATCTTTTGCCCTGTACTCCCAAAATCAATAATTTCCATTTTCTCGAAAGAAAATATTCTATCATACATGCACCTTTGATATAATCATTGCTCATATGTTTTTACCTGTACATAAAATCTGTATGAAACAGATCTATTCCTTCATCAAAAACTAAGAAGATGAAAATTCATGAAAATTTCTGTACTGAGCAAATTATGGGAGAGAGTTGCCACTTTGTTTGTGTTTGATCGATTACAACTTCAAAACTTCATAACTCTCTTATTTCTTAGTTCGCCGACATCCCATTGAAATTTTAATCTTAACATGAGAATGAAACCCTGGGGAAAATCCATTTTAATGAAAAGAGAGGATAGAGAGCAGCAATTTCCCATCAAAATCGGTTAAATGAGAAAGCTATGAAAGTTTGAAAAGTGTCAATCTACTTTCTATGGCGATCCTCAAATTGGCAATGTTGCTTCAAAGTGACAGGTTTAGTAGTACAACTCTCCATATGTTTTGTACGCAAACTTTCATATTTTCCTCATTATCTCTCAAGGTGCAGCTTGTCTCCTTCTTAGCTCAAGATATATCATGGGAAAATGTATTTGACACAACATATGTTGATTTCACAAAAAGACCAGCATCTTCTTGAGAGATAATGGAGAAAATATGAAATTTTGTGTACAACATTATATTGAGAGTTAATTGTACCGGTATACTAAATTTGCCATTTTAATGCAACATTGCCAATCTGAGAATCGCCATGTAGAAAGTAAATTGAGAATTTCAACTCTCATAACTGTTTTATTTCATAACCGATTTTGATGGAACTTTAAAAAAAAATTGCTTCTCTTTCCTCTCTTTTCATTAAAATGGATATTTCCCCAGGGTTTCATAATTCTCCTTTAACACACGCGTTTCAATGGGATATCGGTGACCTAGTATAGTTATGACGGTTTGATGAAACGCTGCCGAGGTCCTCGCTTAATTCAAGTCAATTAACACAATGTGCATTCCATAGAAAATAAGCTCCTTAACTTAATTTCGAAAGACATAACTTTTTTTCGATATAGTGATACTGTGGTAATTTTTATTTGAATTATTGAATGTTCTGATGAATATAAATATAATCTGTGGCGATTGTAACGTTTGTAAACCTAACTTTTATTTAATAACAGGCTATAATTCAATTCGGCTTGCCATAATCTTGGTGTTGCAAGATGGCATCTGACACAGATAGTAGTCTGCTCAATGAAAGTGACATAAAACTGATGAAAATCGAGGCTGATGCTGCCGTTCAGGAAGTAGCATTTGCTGTAAAACATGTAGAAATATCCTCAAAGTTACCTGCATCAGACGATGTTGTGTATCTCAACATAGTCACCAAGGAAAACGACACTTTTTGCATCGAACTCACAGTACAAGGCTTCCGGGTGAGTTATTAGAATCATGTCACGGGGTCGTAGCGGGGTAGTCATGGTTGTGAATGGCAGGTGTACGTTCCAGGACTAGGGCTTTAAGGAAATTCAGCCTGATGCTGTCATGTGTGACTGTAGTGTTGTTGTGTGTGTGATGTGATGTCCACGTCTGCATGTATGTTTAATATTAATATCAATGAATGCTAAATATGGCAGAGAAGTGAAATGAAATTCCCAGAAATAATATTGGGTATTCGGGTAGACTGCAAATTTGGGTGGCTTTCACAAAAGGAAGTCTTTCCGTGATATTAATTACTTAGGAGATTTTTGAGACTTGTTATTGTTGACTGTTGATGTTGCTCAGATTGATGTCAGATTTATTTCCTTGACCTTGTTTGCCAGTACTCAATAAAGACTCACAGCCAATATGGCCTATGACCTGGGTTGGAAGACTGTTTCCAGGCTTAGTTTTACTAAACAGTGAGTTGGGTCTCGAGACACCATACAATTTTGACCCAGCCATCGATCTCTACCAGTAGATAAAGCAACGCCCTTTGCGTTTGATTTGACTGGTTGCCATGTTTGGGCTCGCAGAAAAACACTGCTGCTGTACTGTTTCAATACAATTTTATACATTTTTAGAATCAAATAATTCAGCACTGTGAAGTCTTTTCCACAAATTAACTGCACAATCAGGCAAAACAAGTATGCCCTTACAAATTCTAAAGGTGATTCAAGGTGACAATCGGTATACAGTAATGTCTTTTTAAAGTAAAAAGATTAAAATCACATACATGTACCTTTCGAATAGGAGTACACTGGAATCGTACACAGCAGACAATGTCCCAATACTAGTTATGTTTGAGTGTAGGTCTCCTACGTGTACATGTACATGTGATTTTGGTTTTGGTAGAGATCAATGAACCCAGCACGCTAGCTGCACCACACCGTGCCGGGTCAAAATTGTATGGTGTCTTCAAGGGGACAAATTAAAAAAATTTGCATCTCGGTTTGATTATCCTGATTTTCAGGCTAAAAACGAACAAGGGGAGAAAGAAAAACATGTCGAAAGATAAAGAGAGAAATGAAAAAAGGAGTAACATAATGAAAAATGGAAGAGAAAATGATAGAAGGATAATGCAAAGGAAAACATAATGAACGATAGACATTAGAAGGGTAGGAAAGATGGAATAGAGGATTATGAAAGGATACAAAGAATAAGAACAAAATGAAAGGTGGAAAGAACAAAAAATGAGAGGATAAAAACAAAGAATAACATAAAGAGAGAAAGAGCCATAAATGATAGAAGGATAAAGATATCAGGAGTAACATAAGGAAAGATGGAAGAGAAAATGATAAATGGAATAAAAGAATAACATAATGAAAGGAAAGAAAGAAAATTATAGCATAAAAGGTTTTAGGAAATAGCATAATGATAGAAGCATAGAGATTAACATTAGGAAAGATGGAAAAAAAGGTTATGAAATGAAACAAAGAATAACATAACGAAAGTAAAATGGAAAGCAGAAAATGATCAGGATAAAAAGAAAGAATAAGAACAAAAGAGAGAGAGAGATATACATATAAATGATAGAAGAATGAATATAGAAACTAACATCAGGAAAGATGGAAGAGAAGATGATAAAAGGAATCAAAGAATATCATAAAGAAAGGAAAGATGGAAAGATAGAGAAATGATAGGATAAAAAGGGGATAACATATAACGAAGGATACATCTGCCCCTGTACATACATGTATAGAAAGCCACCTGACAGGTTGCCAAATAGAGCTCTTGCAGTCTGCCATATTTTGCATGTTTATCTGCATTACATTTGCGTCATATTTCTTTTCTGATTTTTATTTCGTTGATTAATTTACTTTGTAAAGCGCTTTGATCAGTTTTGAATTGGATATTGCACTACAGAAGAAACAATTCATTATTATGTAGAGAAATGATAGAAAGAATAGGGTAAATATTAACACAAGTGGTGGAAGAGAAGATGATAAAAAGAAACAGAGTAATAACGACTGGAAAGATGGAAAGCACAAAAATAATAGAAGGTTAAAAGAAAGAACAATATAACAAAAGATAGAGAGGTAAATGATAGAAGAATGATATAAAAGCTAAGAAAGATGGAAGAGAAAATGATGAAAGGAAACAGTAATAACGACTGGAAAGATGGAAAGCACAAAAATGATAGAAGGTTAAAAGAAAGAATAATATAACAAAAGAGAGAGAGGTACATGTAAATGGTAGAAGAATGATATAAATGCTAACATCAGGAAAGATGGAAGAGAAGATGATAAAAGGAATCATAGAATAACATAAAGAAAGGAAAGATGTCAAGATAGGATAAAAATAAAGAATGAATATGAAAAGTATCATGAAAGAAGGAAGAGAAGATGATAAAAGGAAACACAGAATAACATTTACGAATGGAAAGATGGAAAGCAAAGAAATGATAGAAGGATAAACACAATAACATTGCGAAGGAGAGATATGATAGAAGAATGAATATAAAGAATAACATAAGGAAAGACGGAAAAGAAAATGATAAAAAGAATCAAAGAATAACACAATGAAAGGAAGGATGGAAAGATAAAAGAATAAATAAAAACAAGGAATAATAGATAGAGAGGGAAATGATAGAAGGATAATAATTTATTCTTGCTCCCATCAGGTCACATTTTTTTCTCCTTTTTTTTCCACTGAAAAAAAGATACGATACATAAAATTCCTAAAAAAATGTTCAAAAATATTTGTAGTTATTTTTTGTCTCTCACCAAAACTTTCCATTCATGTTCATTTTAAACAGTATTTATGTTGCATAGTTTTTAACTCTTTCAGTGCCGATGTCACATATACAGTATGTGACAGATAGACTTGTCATTTTCATTCACCAATTGCTCGACTACAGGAAAGGTATATTGGTGGTCAATGTACATATCAAAATTTCAAACATAAATCAAGCATTCTAAATAATTATATGATTATAATTATATATATGCTACCAAAGAAATTTTCAGAGAAAAATGCAAATTTTAAAAAAGATATTACCTTATTTCAACATTACAGTAGTAAACAAATGAGAAACCAAAAAATTATGGACAAAAAAGAAAAAATGTTATTTTCAAAAAATATCTTTGCATAAAGTTAGGTAAAGTAATAATGTTTGGTATCATGAGAAATGGTAATAAATATCCTACAAGTTTTGTACACAATATCTTGTGAAATGATAGACAGTTAATGAAATGCAGACATTTGAAAAGTAAGCATTGATCACATTTTGGTAAGATTTTGAAGAGAGCTAAAGCCCTTGGCACAGTAAGAGTTAAACATGGTTTACCTCTTCATGTGTTGACGTGGCTTTAGATGAGGTGAGTAATGATGATCTATGAGCTTGAGAATAGATGATGACTAATACTACATGTAGGAATGAGATCATTTTATTGGTTGAGATTGTATTGGTCAGGATGAGAAATGAGATGATTTCATTGCCTGAGCGTTGGATGAGAGCAAGAAGGGCCTTTCCTCAAAACATATTACAAAGAGTTGATGCCCTTCTAGCACTCAACATGTTAATGATCAGATCAAGACTACCCCTTAGAGCGTACATGTACATCATAGATTTGATTGATGAGAGCTGTTTTAATTACCAAAGTGTGAATAGTTTGTCTGCTGTCAGAGGTAGAAAGTCATGTGTTTACCCACATGTACTCTCCGCAAAAAAATGTGAGTTAATGTACTTAATGTCAGTTCTGTGATATCATGCATAACAATGAAATTCAGGGTTTCTTGCTTTGTATGGTGGTATTTTTGTTGTTGTTGCAGATTTTGGTGGTAAAGTACCGTCATGCCTTATAGTTTTGCACGACAACTCTACATGAATACAGTTAACTTTGCATAAGTCGAATCTGTTGGGACCACAAAAAATAGTTCGACTTATGCAAAATTCGACTAGGGAAATATAACACATGTTTTGCAAAATTTGGTCAAAAAAAATTGATTCGACATACATGTAGGGAAAGTTTGACTTATGCAACTTTGAGTAAATGCAAGGTTAACTGTGTACGAAAGGGGAAAAAAAATGGAGACAGTATTCCCTTTAACACACACAGACACAAAAATTGGACAATAAAAGTGTGTGGTTATTCTGAAATTATTATTGAATAATATTTGTCTTTTCAGATATATTTACAGTAAAGTTAATGTACATGTAGGAAATCATGGATGGAATAACAAAACATCTTGCACATAAATTATCTTTTGATACAGGAGAACAATATGAGACTTTATTCAAATGTTTTATTCTAATTTACTTTTTGCTACCAGATCTGTACATGAGCTTTCAGCTTTTGTGGGATTCCCACTTACATGTAATTGATTATATATGATTTCATCTTGGTTTAACACACATTCATATCTTGTACCTGTTCTCAGTAGGTTTAATAAGATCATCGGACTCTGCATGGCTGTATGCTATTTTTGGTAGGCCAATTCAAAGGGCAGGCATGTCTGTAATTAAGCTTTAAATGTTAATGGTTTTTTCTAATGAGTTCATCCATAGCAAACAGGAAGTCATTATCTTAATAAGATGTTTGTTGCATTCAGCATGAGGTGGGTTTCTTCTAAAGATGGGAAGAAGAGGGAGGGAGAGAAGGAGGGAGAGAGGGAGGGAGAGAGGGAGAGACAGAGCTAAAGATGAAAGAAAGAAAGGGAGGAGAGAACGGGGGGGGGGGGGGGGGGGGGGGGGGGGGGGGGGGGAGGGGGGGAGGGGGGGGGGGGGGGGGGGGTGGAGATGAAGAAGGACGAGAAATTTAAAGAGAGAGAGAGAGAGAGAGACATACAGTACATAACATTACTGTATGTGTGTGTACAAAGAAGATAATGTAGATTTGGAAGAAAATGATTGAAGTTTTAAAGGGAAAGTTCTCCCTGGTATTTAGTTGATATGGATAAAAGCAGAAAAATGAGAGAAACAGTTTAGTGAAAGTTTTGAGCTTTGTAATCATTCACACACAAATTGGCAATGCAGTGACGTATCTTAGGGGCTCTTCTCCTGGTCTGTACAGAGAATGTCATAAATTTTCATTTTCTTAATTGTTGACAAGGAATACATTTACTTCATACAGATTTTGTGTAAAATCATATCTGCAGTGATTATATACATGTAGTTTGCCAATGATTAGATTTTTAAAAGAAAAAGTGGAAATTTATTGTGGTTTAGTACAGGGCAAATGGGAGAGGAGCTCGCTAGATACGTCACAGAGTTGCCAAATTTGTGTTTGATTGATTACAACTTCAAAAATTCATAACTTTATTATTTCTTATCAGATTTTGCTCAAACTTTCATTTATCTCTTTCTTTAAATTTTATGCTTTTTTTAAAATTAAAAACCAACTTGAAATCAGGGTTTACTTCCACTTTAAGTACAAAAACTTGGAATGTATAGAAAATTTCTGACCCACTTTAAGGTAAACTTTTCTGTGAAGTTGATCTTAGATTATTCTACACCTCTCAGCACCATTCACCCTTCATAATAAACCATCCCTGTGTAGGATATTTCACACCATCCCTGCATAGGATATTTCACACCATACATGTATGCTTTCATGTGCCCTGCATCACACTTCTAATATGAATAGTGCAGTAAACTCTTCTGAGGTGTCACTTGATGTTTGCACTTGTATCATGTTTATACACTGAGTCACTCTCTGAATATCAAATCATACTGAAAAATGAAATCACCTTCCACAATATCTGGTGCATTGGAGACCTGGGGCCGTATTCTGAAAACTGTTTTCATGTTAAGGAAAACTATGTTAATTGTCATAACAAACTGAAACAGCGGACAATAAACACTAATCATTGGTGCTTGCGCAGATGTCTCTGTTAACTTTACATTGTACGTGAGCACAGCCATCCTTGCGCAATCATTAACCAATGACTTGTCCTGATTTTGATTTGTTATGGCAATTAACATCGTTTTACTAATAAAGATAAAATCATCGTTTTCAGAATACAGCCCCAGCTTTGGTTACATCTACATGTGTTAGCCCCAGCTCTAATCAGTTACATGTATATTATTATTATTATTATTATTATTATTTATATACTGCGCTTTTCCCGAGATGGCCCAAAGCGCTTACAACAAGAAAAAAAGATTAAAAACGAACAAGCCTAAAAATCTGGATTAGAAAAAAGAAATGTTTTGAGTCCCTTTTTGAATGAAGAGACAGATGGTGATTGCCTAAGTGTTAAAGGTAACCTATTCCAATATTTAATTTGATGCAGTTATTGTGAAGGTCCTATCTCCAGCAAGTTTCCGTGTGATATTATATGTAAGACGGAGTGGGTCGCTGGACAGTGAAGTAAAGCATTGATCATCTTTTTTCATGTGGAGATGGTTTAGGACTCTTCTCACTATTGTGCTTGTATACATGATTATTAATAATAATAATAATAATGATAATATTAAGCTTATATACATGTAGCTCATCATTATGTTGCTATCTCTATGTGCTTAACAATGTAATATTCTAATACGATACATTTATAATTACATAAATTGATAAGCTTTTAACTGAAGTTAGAATAATCATAGATTGTGAAAGAACAAAAAAGGTACATGTACATGTAGATCTTGTATAGAGCTTCACACTGAAAAGTTGATCCTCTTTTGAAGGTGAAGAGTCAGAGTATGTGACTCTTCTCGTGCTGTGCTAATCTGGTTATTGGCTCATACACTGGGTTTGGGGGTTAAACAAGCACTTTAATATAAGGTGATCAGCTTTTATTGAATGTGAATAGGGTAGAGAACTCTTGTCACTTAATGCATGTATCTCATACATAGCTTCACAGTTCAGTTTGCATACCATGCCTATAGCTAGAGTGTGTTATAGTATCTACAGTAGATTGGAAACTACATACTGCTCTCTGCTGTAACTGTCAGATGATCGGGTGTCAAAAGAATTTTGATGATATCCTTTTCTCTGCCTTTCTCTATATTGTGACCTGATACACGCATGATCCATAGACATGCACTAGATCACTTCATAATATATACTGTTTATGCTCAGATAAAGTTAGATGCAAAAAGGTCATCTTTTTTTTTTGTGATTTAGCACCAGCCTATTAAAATTCAACACTTTCCAAATAGAAAGTTTTCAAAGAGGACCAATCACTTCCTAATATTATGCTCTAAATCATTTCTCAGTTCTATAGTATGCAGGTATTGGCTGCAAGTTCAATAATTTTGTTGCATTCAGTTACCAACCACATCAATTACAGTATAAGTGCACATATACTTGATTGTACTAATTTGCAATTTGGATCAGACCAAATTTTAAAATGACACTTTGTATGATGTCAGTATATGTGTGTGATACATGTACATGTACCGTAATACTTGGTAACATACATAGGACACATAAATTACCAAATATGTTACACTTGTCAAAATCAAATTTGTGAGACAATATTATGTGAATAGGACTTTCTTTATTACTCTGCTTAATGTCTTCCTTTCTTGATTTGTTGCTTTGTTAGAGTATTTCATGCCTGTTAACATGGGTTATAGTCATGTCATGAGAGGGCATGGTGTCCTACTGTGACAATCATTTCTAGATCATTCTTTGAATTCTGTGCCAGTATAGTCTACAGTGACAGCTGACGAAGAGTTGATTGTACTGTAATTTGTACCTACAGGCCCTTTTAGACATGGTATACATGACAGTGCTCAGTTGCAGAGCCTTGTCCCCAGCCTTCCTATCTAGAGAGTTTCCAAATCGGGTGTTTTTCCCTATAGGCCTACATGTACATGTATGGTAAGGCCTTCAGAAAAGAGTGAGAGAGGAGAAAGAGCATCAAATCCTAGTACATGTATAGAAGGTTTTTGAGGTCATTACTTGCAGTTCAATTTTTTTGTTGATTTTTTTTTCTGAGAGCCTAAGTTCATGTCCTTTAAATAATGTCATTATATTAACTGCAACAGACACATGGACCCATCATTGAACTATTACCTGAGCGTGTCTTAACCCTTTCGAGACAACTGACCACATTTTGTGGTTTGGCTCAATAACTTTTCATTCAGAGCTCTAAAAAATATACCAGATAGATGAGTAGAAAGAGCAAAAATTTCTGCACACACTATGTCCATTTTTATTGCATGACCATATTGCGTTTGATGCCAGGAATTTTAAAAATGAGAATAAGCTTTAAAATCCCTAAATTGGCAACACATTGACAGGTTCAAAATCATTGTTTTTTAATCAAAATTGGCAATTTTTTCAACTAATCGACAAAATATCTAACCATGTATATTGTTTTCAAAGACATTTTACCTTATTAGATCCCTGCAGCACTAAAAGAAAAATATTATTGTTGCCAATTTGAAGAGCAAAATGTGATCAATTTAGCCCTTAAATAATTCCTGTCCTGAAAGGGTTAAAATTATCTCGTGTAGCCCTTAGTGCAGACTAAAACAGAAATCAAGAGATGCAGAAGCTTATCATTTGCTTTCAACTCATAAAGAAAGACTACAGGAGACAAAAATATATAAAAGATCAACAGTTCAGATGATGGTTTTACAATGTTGTATGTACATAAGTCTGTAGAAATCTAAACTTAACAAAAATGTATTACATGTAGCACTTAAAGGCTTTGGATTATAATTCAGGTACCCATAAGGGTATCTGAATTCTGAAAGAAAAGATTTGAGGCAAAAAGAAAAAAAATGGCAGTAGGGAATGAAATATTTTACCAAGACTTTTATACAATTACAAAGAAAATGAAATTCAGGGCCCCGTTGCATAAAAGTTAATGTACCATTAATAGTAACTCTGCTATCAATGGTACATGTAACTACCATGGTAACATCACTCAACAGCCAATCAAAATCAAGATTTCTGTTGGAGTTACCATTGATGGCAAAGTTACCATTAATGGTAAGTTTTATGTAAAGGGGCCAAGAAGGTGAATAGGTTTTAGGGATGGCAGATTACGTTCTGGTTCAGAGGTGTAATTCTTTAACCCTTTCAGGACAGGAATTATTCAAGGGCTAAATTGATCACATTTCATTCTTCAAATTGGCAACAATATTATTTTTCTTTTAATGCTACAAGATTCTAATAAGGTGTAATGTCTTTGAAAACAATATACATGGTTAAGAAAGATTGTCGGTAACTTGAAAAAGTTGCCAATTTTGATAAAAAACAATGATTTTGAACCTCTCAATGTGTTGCCAATTTAAGGATTTTAAAACTTATTCTCCTTTTTAAAATTCCTGGGATCAAATGCAATATGGTCATGTAACAAAAATGGATATAGTGTGTGCAGAAATTTTTGCTCTTTCTACTCATACATCTGGTATATTTTTTAGAGCTCTGAATCAAAACTTATTGAGCCAAACCACAAAATGTGGTCAATTGTCTTGAAAGGGTTAACCTGCAACGTTTCGGATTTTGCCGCTCATTTTTGACTTTTATATGTACAATGTAGGAGTCCACAAACTGATGCGAGGCAAAATTATTTATTGCTACATAACCATTGGGACAAGATAAGAAGACAACTTGCATAAAATACAGTCAGTGTACCTTGTACATGTAGCTTGCTCTATCCACTCATATGTATTGTATATGTTTCTGTAGATTTATGACATCACTTGCTGTAATATTATGCAGTTTGAATTACTCTACTTTTCTTGATTTGCTCTTAAACAAAATACCAATATTTGAACAAATGAAATGCCAGTATTTACGCATTGTAAACTTTGCGAGTTTACATTATATTTTTCTTGTTTGTATACATAGCCTAGTCTTATGGCGAACAGCAACATTTGTGTTAGTTTTAGCTAAGTCCACCAAAGCTTGCATCGTAGAACCCATCTTTCAGGTTCCCCACCTTGCAATGCCTCCTGGAATATATGGAGTTGTTGAATTGAATTGAATTGAATTGACTTTTTAAAACATCATTGACATAGTACATCAATATTTTGTTTAAACAAGAAAACGAGATAGAAAAGATAATAACAACGTATGTACGTTTCAAATAACAAAATATGTAAACATATCAGAGTAGATTAATAATATCTGATACATGTACACAGATTGATATGATATAACTCATTTTAGAATTCACCCCTTAATGGTATAATACCATTAAGGGATGAATTAAGGGGTGAATTCTAAAATGAGTTATATCATACCAATCTGTGTACATGTATATAATACGAATCAAATATTATATTTATAATCAAATATTATATCCTTTATGTAATTTGCTAGACTGAGTATGACATATTCGTTATGTAATTTGATTTCATCAAGAATATGAACTTTTCTTCTGCTCTAAGAAAAGCGAAATTAAAGGTTCCCTTCTATGAAATTCTAATTCTTGTTATTTTGTACATGATACTCATCTAAATTGAAAAATGACATCCGTTTGCAATGAATACGTATCTGAATATTTTTAAAATAATATTTTCCCCACGTATTCAGGCCTAAACGAGTCTGCTAAGCTCCGCCCCCTTTTAAACCCCGAATTCTCGTTCTTCGAGCATGATTGACGTTTGACGTCACAAACCGACATCGCCGCCGGTGCTTGTTTACAATATCTTGCATATATCACGCGTGCAAACTAACTTGCAGTTTTATACCACCTCGAAAACCACCTCTAAATCGAAGTATGCCGCAACGCTGTGTCTTTGCAGGTTGCAGCAACATCACAAAGGGTGTAAGTCTACATTTATTCCTCAAAGACCCAAATATTAGAAGAAAATGGACCTCAAAAGTGAAACTAACTCGCGTCAATTGGAAGGGGCCGAGTGACCGCAGTGTCCGTGTGTTCCGAGCACATTTGTGCGGAGGACTTCCTCGATAGTACGGGGCTGCATGCGGCGTTTGGCATCAAGAAGAGGCCGTCCCTGAAGCAAGATGCCATCCCCAAAATCAAACTTGATCTACGGTATCTATTGATCATATATCTATTGATCAACTATCACTGTACCTACACTAACTTAGTCTACCGGTACTTATTATTCATAGCAGCACAATGAAAACATGCAAGGTAACAGGAGAGCTAAGGGTTTTCTGGATATCAATGTTAGAATTTACAAGAAACAAAACGCTACCAACCCATGCACCAGTAAAACCCTACCCAAGCCCAGGCCAGGCAGGGTCAGCAGGCGAACGACCGAACGGCACGGCGTGTACACCTGCGCACGTCGAGCTCACTGCCTCGATCAGCTATCAGCTCAGCCTCATCAGGACTGGGGCATTTTGCAAGCGCAAACAAGATTCATAATTGGTGGATATGCGTAAATTAAAGTTTAATCGGCAATCTAATTATCAAAAGGAATTACTAGTTATAATTCCCAAGTCTCCCGTTGATATCTTCTCCGTTATTGAAATCAGGGACGTCTCTGTCATATAATCAGAATCCGACATGTCTGGTTCAAACAAATACGGCCGTGCCCCTAATTCCTCTTTTATTTCTTCTGTCTGAAGAAGATGTTATCGTTCGTTGATATAGGATTAAAAAAAAACTAAAATGAAGGGCTGTAATGGCACGAAGTCGAAGCTAGGATCTACACGAAGTCGAAGCTAGGATCTACACGAAGTTCAATAGCCTACACACACACTTTCAGCTTGCGTGGAGTCAAGCATTCTGAGTGTGACGTCACATGACGTCATCGATCGCTGGACCGATTTTCCAAAATTTTTAGGGGCGTTCCCAATTAATTTTTTATTTTCAAGTTTACAGATTAATGAATGGAATTCAGGTAAAATGGTTGACAGATCTGGATTCACAGTAGAAAAGTCTACTAATTGAAGTTCCTTTGTAATTCCATAAAAGGGAACCTTTAAGGTATTTTAATGATAAAGCATCTAAGAGTTTTTTTCTTTCTTCACTGAATTTAGGGCAAAATAGCAATGTGTGTAGTTCGTCACCAATCCAATTGTTGATTACTTAACATTTGCTTGATTTTGAGCTTTTACTTATAAGCAATTGCATGTTGTATGTACATGTATAAATGGGCCATTGTCTTCACTTCTTTTGTGTTATTCTCACTTTTTCACTCTCTTTTTCTTCTTTCAGATTATTGGACATGAATATGACACCATCACGAAGGACATCTCCACACCATACTTTGAGACCATCTATTCACTCCTAGATCATTACAGTCCTAAGTATAGACTAACATTCGGACAGGCTTTGGCTGATAAACTTCAAGAACTCCAGGAGACGGAGATAGAAAACAATGAGATGGAGGAAAAATAGAAGTGGGAGAAGTCTTCCTTTGTCCAGATCAAATATGAGAATATTGAAAAGAAATTCACGAGGTGTGGACGGTAGACTAACTCTGAATCCTCCAGGAAAAGAGAGAGAGAGAGAGAGAGAAAGAGAGAGAAAGAGAGAGAGAGAGGGAGAGAGAAAGAGAGATTGAGAGAGAGAGAGAGAGAGAGAGAGAGAGAGAGGGAGGGAGAGATAGAGAAAGATATATATTATAGAGAGAGAGAGAGAGAATACAGTGAGAACAGATAGAAGATGGCAAGGGAAGAAGTGTTCATTTCTCCAGATTTCCATTGGGGAAGAATACTGAAAAGAAAGTTATCAACAACCTTAGCACCAGGAGACTGATATGGAGAGAAAATGAGAACTAAACGTCAGAAGTGTCTGCTTTCCAATTTTCTGTTGAAGAGAAGATTTCTTAAAAGGAAGAAGAGACACTTTTAATGATACGCAACTTTCATGTTCAGGATGACATTTAGTGAAGGTAGGAATCTTCAGCCATGGAGGAGGAGAACAAATAGGAACCAGAGGGAAGAGGAGATGAGGAAGGATAAATGAATTGGAATGTCTATTAATAGATGATGGAATATATTCAAAGTCATGCAAGGAGGAAGGTTGTGCATTACATATGGAGTAGATGTGGAGATTGAAGGATCCGACAATATATTTCCAGGAAATTGTTTCTTCTCTGAATGTATTCTGAGCAAGTTCGCTGCGTTACCTTGAGCAAAGATCAAGTTAATGATTTGTAAAGTACTATGTGCATGTACATGTATATGACTTCATCACATTGTGTATTTAAGATATGAAGTTGATTAATGGAAATACAGATGATGATGATGATGATGATGATGATGATGATGAAGAAGATGATATGTCATGATGGTGGTGGTGGTGATGATGTTAATGAAGATGAAGAAGAAGATGCTGTCATGATGTCATGATGATGGTGGTGGTGGTGATGATGATGATGATGATGATGATATTGATGAAGAAGATGATGATGGTGATGATGATGATGTTTGTGATGAAAATATTGATGGAAAAAGTGTTATTGCAGTCATAACAGTTCTCACTGATAATGCTAACATTATAGGTTATGACACAACTTACTATCAAATAAAGTGTACAAATTTGAATGTAAAAGTAAAACTGAAGAAATGCTTCAGTAAATGAAGAATGACCATGTTTTTATACCCATCTATTAAACTATGATGACATATTTATAAGCCTTTGATTCAGAGTGACTCGATATGTATGCATTCATGTCTTCTACAGTACAACTGCTGCATTGTGTCAAAACATTTCATCAATGATATGAAAGTATTGATCTTGTTTTAATATGCACTTTATGTCAGTTTTGTTTATATCAATTGATCTTCCATGCTGATAGTGATACATCATACATATCAACAAATGTACATTGCAATTATTAATGATTGTTTTATGATAGTCTGTATGCTGCAAGAAACTGTTCAGCGATCTCTTTTGTGAAATGTGCTGCTGTTTTTTTCTGTACTGAGATAGTAGCTCCTACACATGTACTTAAGTTTTCAATTCACATTCAAACAAACATTTCCTACTTGTAGCATTCAGTATATGTTAATGTAATATACCTTTGAACTTTAAGTATTGAATGAAAAAATTGTGTTGATTGAGTGATTTGTACATGCACTTGCTTCAATAGGAATTCAATTTCATATTGTGAGTTGCAAACATAATGATTAATACCTATACATAAAGAAAAGATCTAAGTCGAACCCTACTTCATGACTAAATACTGATGTAGGGCCATTATTCTTATTTAGGGTGAATTTGTAATTGATACACAAATATAAGAGGATAAACTGGAATCAAAATGTCAGTGAACAGCAAATTTTGCCTTGAATCTGTAATATTTTATATTAAATTATTTCCAGTGAGTTTTTGTTTGGTTTTAAATAGATAATGCAGAAGATGTACCATCTTCAAGTTCAAGAACACAGTGATAAGTACCACATGCAAGAAAACATAACACTATTTGAAGTCCGAGTTCAAGTACTGCAAAATCAAAGAATGGAAGGTTTGGTTAGATATTGATTTAGGATTTCACTTTAATATGAAGGCACTTGCAGGGGCGGATCCATGATTTTGTAAAAGAGGGGGCACAATGCCATAAAAGTACACAATAAAGGGGGAATTTAATTTTTTTTTATTGTGTACTTAAGGTATGCCAGTTCTGTTTCAAAAGGGGGCATCCTCTATGTAGTTCCGCCACTGGGCACTTGTAAAATTTTCCAACTTAGAACACCATCTTTGTGCAAATCATTTTATAACTTATTCTTTATCAATTATGTATTATGAAGGCTTGCTTTGATAATTGGTGGAAAGAGTATTTCATGAGACAATGTGTTATGTTGTGTACTGAGAGCAGCATCTCATTCATTAGGGAAATCTATTTTTCATAAACAGATGATAAAAAAAAAAAAAATCAATTAGGTAATTTTTTAGTTTTGTTGCTGTTACACAAGTAGGCTGAATACCCTTGTGAGAATCTCAGAGATATATTTTTTTCAACCCCATTTCTTGCCCCAAACTTTGTTTTGGTATTTTGGACAGAAACCTGCACTGGTAATACAAGGTAGAGTATATCATTTCATGTTAGTATTTCAATTATTTATATACAGTGTAGTGCCAAAACTGTCTGTACAATGCAATTTTGAAACATAGACTTTGTAGAAAAATCTGTTGCTGTTGATTTTCTTCCTGAAATTCTTATAATTTTGTTCTAGTATGTTTTCATTTTCAGCTTGTGCATGTAAATATCAAAAGGAAAGAATTAAGCCTGGTTAATAAGAGTAAGGGGCTATGAGAAAACAACTTCCAATGATAATTATGAGAGAGAGAGAGAGAGAGAGAGAGAGAGAGAACGAGAGAGAGAGAGAGAGAGACGGGGAGAAGTACATGTATTGTGGTTCTTTAAGAGGCTTTCTTCGGTGAGTTTATTTTTTGGTTATTAAATTATGTGTATGTATTAATTCTGCCTTTAACTTTACATTGTCATATTAATGGTTGGACAGTATTAGGATAGAAAATGATAAGCTCAGAACAGCAGATTGATGGCTTGAGTCATGTACATATAAGTTGCATAAACCAGAATAGTTCTTTTTTGTCTTCGGTTGAATCCATGAAATCATAAATTATAAACTAGTTAATGTATTAAAAAATAATTGATTAACTGTGTTTGCTACAGTACATGTGTGTATTCTAGTAAAGAATTTCATAATGAAAAATTTAACTGTTTGCTGCATCTGGACAATGTAGTTTGAAATATGAATTACTTGTTTTCTGGCCCGTCTGAGAATTCAATTCCCCCTTCTCCCAAATTGTAGACAAATTTAATTTACTAAAACACCATCTGATATTACATTTCCATTGTAGATCACTGCATGTATTACATTCTTGTTGTCATGCTTGCTGGATGTGCAGAAAAATAAGGAATAGTCATGTGGATACCAGTGGGGTATGGTATATTTGTCTTATATCCCTCTGTACTGCAGTTTACACAGTGGTCTATGAGGCCAATACCGATAGCACTTTTCACACATTATCGATGAAAAACCACTGATCGATGGCATATCTGTGATGACATTCATGGTATAGTGCACTATACCATGAATGACGTCACAGTATAGCACATTTTTCTTCATCGGCATCAGCATTATCCATTAAATGAGGGATATATTGATACATACGACTTTGATGTGAAATGGAAAGTGAAGCCCTGCACACGCTGATCTGATGCAATCTGATTTTGGAAGAACTTGTAATAAATAGCATTGAACATGGATGATTGTAATGATTGAGATTCTGAATAATCATATCAAGAACAAATAGAATTTTTGGGGTATCGCAAGCCTGATTTCAAGAAAAGCCAAATCAGCTTTGAATCTTTGTAGGGATGTCAAATCATTAATGTGATCTATGATTTGAAGCTTTGGCCTTTATTCTGACTAAAAGGCTTGTACTGACTCAGGAAGTTTTATTTCTATATCTGATGCAATTTAGTTTCTTTGAAAATCGGATTGTAGTTAGATTGTATATGTGTAGTGTGCAAAATGTTCAAAGAGAAGGTTAAGTTCTGGGAAAGGTGAAAAATAATTTGTGAGCTTTCTCATTCCTTTGACATGTATGTCAGTTTGGAAGAACATCATAGAAAAATGCCCTGAAAAGAATTGCTCTTGAAATGCCCTTGTATTCGAAAAATGACTAGAAACAGCTGAAATGTTCGGGCTGAATATTCATGGCACTTGTGTGTGTGTACTCCCATATAACCTAATCTGTGTGCAGTACATGCTTTTCAGCGAGATTGGGTCAGTTTCTTATCTATCATGATTCCAAAACAACACAGTATAAAAACATGACATGGTCAACCTTTCCAAATTGCTTTGAGACAGTTTCTTTCACATTGTAATTGCATGACCAGAACTCAACTTGATCTTCAAATGTAGTTCTTAACCCTTTCAAGACAATCGACCACATTTGTGATTTGGCTCAATAATTTTTGATTCAGTATACCAGATGCTTGCGTAGAAAGAGCCAAAATTTCTGCACATCATATGTCCATTTTTGTTGCATGACCATATTGCGTTTGATGCAAGGAATTTAAAAAACGAGAATAACCTTTAAAATCCCTAAATTGGCTACAATTAAGAGGTTCAAAATCATTTTTTAAAATCAAATTGGCAATTTTTTCAACTTCTCAACAAAATTTGTAACCATGTATATTGGTATATTGTTTTCAAAGACATTACACCTTATTAGAGCCATGTTTGTTGCATGACCATATTGCGTTTGATGCAAGGAATTCAAAAAACGAGAATAACCTTTAAAATCCCTAAATTGGCAACAATGGAGAGGTTCAAAAATCATTGTTTTTTTATCAAATTGGCAATTTTTTCAACTTCTCAACAAAATTTGTAACCATGTAATCGGTATATTATTTTCAAAGACATTACACCTTATTAGAGCCATATCCATGCAGCACTAAAAGAAAAATATTATTGTTACCAATTTGAGAACAAAATGTGATCAATTTGGCCCTTAAATAATTTGTGCCCTGAAAGGGTTAAAGCAAGGTGTAATGTGTAGGCAAAGGAGTGAAAAGGGAGAGAACAAAAATGAATCAAATGTGTCTTTTCATGTCTTCATTTCTGTACAGAAAAGCTCAGTACTCTGATGTCATTAACAGGGAACAATTATGTATGCACTTGTTTTCACTTCTATGAGAATATTCAATAAAAGTACTCTTTCTTGCAAAATGGACTATACTCTGAATAATGCTTCATTTGTTAATAGTGTATGTATAATACGCCCTGTGATTGGTTAGATTTGCATCACGTGACGTGCAACAATTTTGTTATACTAGTGCACGATCATGCACAATAACTTTGCCTATTTACACAAAAACAGTTATATAGATCTAGGGGTCTATTTACAGTACTATAAAAATGAGTGAATGTTCTATTTATGCACCATTACTGGACTACATGTATATGAACTCCAAATACTAAATTATCCCTCGTGCAGGTCTATTTCACCTAGGCCTGCGGCCTCGGTGAAACAAAACCGCACTCGGTATAATTGAGTATTTGGAGTGTACATAATCCAGTATACATGTAGTGCATGATAGACCATGCACTAGATGCATGCACAGCAGATTGAACTTGAACACACTTGACAGAGGGACAATATGGATGAGAGACTAGTGACAGGGGGGGGGGGAGAGAGAGAGAGAGAGAGAGAGAGAGAGAGAGAGAGAGAGAGAGAGAGAGAGAGAGAGAGAGAGAGAGAGAGAGAGAGAGAGAGAGAGAGAGAGAGAGAGAGAGAGAGAGATGGAGAGGCAGATAAAAAAATGACAGAGCCAGAAAGAGTCAGAAAGGGGGGGGGGGGGAGATAAGGAGGTAGAGACAGAGGGAGAGAGAGAAAGTGAGATAAAGGGAGAGAGAAAGAGAGAGGAAGAAAACAGATATAAAGTGAGAGGGGAGATTTCTGTTGGAGTCTATACATTTGCTTCCATTATTATTTTCCTCTGTTTCTTTTCTATCATGCATCTGTAATGTACTTTTTTTTTCTCCATCTCTATCTCCAATACTAGGATGCCCCCTCTTTCTGTGTCTTGTAGACAGAACCCCAAATAAGATCTATTAAAGGGCATAGCATACCTTTGTAACCTCATGCCCATCACTTAAGGCAGTATATACCTTTTCCCCTCACTCCCATAAAAAACAAAGAGAAAAGAAAAGAAGAGCAATGTGGCAATCTCTAAAATGACATCTTCTGGTAATTACAAAATTGGCAGCTAACTTCAGTTTGCCACAGTACTACAGTTAAACCTCATTATAAAGAACACTGTTATAACAAACTCTTGTTCTAACAAGCTAGTTTTACGGTTACATGTATAATTATATTAATAAGATTAATTTATATAGCGCAGCTTCTATTTGAATATACATGTACATGTACTCTACTGCGCTTTGATGGAGACTCCTATATGCTTACACTATATAAACAGAACTAATCTACTTAAAAGCCTCTGAAAACAGATGAGTCTTCAGTAGAGTTTTAAAAATGGGGACGGATTGTGCTTTCCTTAGGAAGTTGGTTCCAGAGTTTTGGAGCAGCTAGCATAGCTAAATGCACAATCTCCAAGAGTTGCTTTTGTTTTGGCATGAGGCAACTTTAGTAGCAGTTTGTCTTGTGAACTTCATAAGTTATGTGTACATGGATGCAATTTAAAAGATAATAATTCAGACAAGTAATTTGAGGCTTGACCATTCAAAGCTCTGTAAACAAGCAAAATTATCTTGATTGTGATTCTAAGCTTTACTGGCAACCAATGTAACTTCTTTGGATTCTTTTGATTTTTAGCCCTGATATATAACAAAGTATCGATATAGCAATGTAATTTCTGTGGTCCCAAGGAGTTTGTTATAACGAGGAAGGCATCTCATAAACCATTGACATGAAAGCTGTCATAACCTTTTGATGGGTAATAAAATTAATTCTTAAGTGTATGAGCCTTAATTCTTCAACAAAGGTTGAGAGAAATACAAGAGAATACAGTACACTTCAAATATGGAAAAAAAAAGTTTTATACTTACAGAAGTCATCTATTTCCAGTTGAAACTAAAGTGCATATACATGTATGTACAATTTATTATTCATAAGATATTTCTTTATACAACATATATCATTTATATTTATTTCAATTTAAGTCTAAACAATTTCAAAATTATTTGTTGAGATAAATATTAAACACCTGTAGAAAACATACAACCCACAGTTAAAACAGAACCTAAATATCTAATTTATAATATAATTCCCGGGCCATTCAAAATATTTAGTTACACATTATATTATAATCACAACGTGGGGGATTCTCATGAAATATAATTTTGAGCTCTGGTAAAGATAAAAATATAATTATAAATTGAAGAATTCACCATAATTATCACCACATACTTATCAAGCACCTGCCAAGTGGTTCTCAAAGGAAATGTGTGATTGCTGAGTATTATAAAGAAAAGTAAACAATGCATTCAAAGAAAAACATATAGGGACTGTCTCTAGGCCTCGTATGTTTGTTTCTGCAAAGTTGTCCCTTATGTAAGGTAGCTTAGCGAAACATATATGAAAAAGACGTGTCTGGAACGCAAAATGCATATTGTTGAAAAGCATGAATTTATTTAGAAACATATCATCAAACCATGGAGCAGGCTAAATACTTCTACTACCTTGATGAGGCTTACTACAATGTATTACAAAAACTGTCAAAAAGCAACATTTTCATTCAAAACTATCACCAACAATTTCGCCATTTCCATTCCGGACGCGTCTTTTCGTGCCACCCCATTTCCCTATAAAGCTACCTAATATCCGTTTTAGTGATAATCAGGTTTGATGTTTTCGGCATGTTTTCATTACCACGCAGTCGCACATTTCAGCACTCTCTGACAACAAATATTTTGTGCACATTCAAAATTTGCAAGAATTTATCTACGGTAGGCCTCCTACAAATTAACCACTTTCAAAGCATTCAGATTTATATTTTATGTTTAGAACAGGATTATAAAAAGCTTATTTGAGACTGAAATTCATGTACATGTAAAAAAAATACCTGTGTGTTACATGTATAAATATTTGTTATGAGTTGTTACAGGACATTCATAACATATGGACAGAGAACCATCTCCGCATTATACAGTAATTTCCAGAAGTTTAAGACCACACGTAAAAAAAAATGTTAACTTGAAAAACAACCTAACTGAAACTTAAACCAAGTCATCATAGGAACCTTTTTTGCCCTAACAGCAATAGATTGTGCTTATACTCACATTTTTCAGAATGGCCTTGATCTTTCAATGAGACCTTGAGGAATACTTAATGACAATTATCTGTACTACATAGTAATCACAGGAGAGCAAGACAGTGTAGTTTTAATGGAAGACTGCACCCTTTCTGGTCAGAAAATGAGCCATCTTCTTGCAGGCATGTAGCAGGGGGGGGGGGGCTGTGGCAGTGGAAGCTTACCTCCAAAAAATGCTCCCCCTCCAAAAAAAAAAAAAAAAAAAAAAGTGAGAGCGAAAAAAGCGGGGGGAAGTGAGAGAAAAAAAAAGCCTAAAAAGGTGCTACGAGCCAATACATTTCTCTCAAATTTGCTAAAATTTCAAAGCTTTCACGCACTTACAGTGCAGTATTGCTTCCAAATAATTGAAAAGCAGTCAGGGCGTTGAACTAACTTTCTGCCAAAAAAGGTGCTACAAGCCGTTATCTTTCGCGCTTTGCACGAAATATCAAAATAGCATTGGGAACAGCAGTATTGCTGCAACCTATCTTCTTACTAATTTGACATTCAGACTTTCAGAGTGGCCCTCTTGATGAATGGTTACTACCTTTGAAAGTTTAAACCTGCATTTCAGGCTGCATTTCAGACAAAATGTCATACAAGACCTGCCTTTCAAAAAAAGAAAGAAATCATTTATATGGGATCACAGCACTATCTGAAGAAGTGGACCATGGTAAAATACATTCAATGAGAAAATGAAGTGCAGGCCCAGTGACAGAAATATCAACAAAATTCCATGTGGTCTTTAACTTTTGCAAATGACTGTACTGTTTTATTCTCTTGAATAATTAAAACACTCTCTTAAATATTGCATGATAAGTACAGGCCTAGATATAATGAGTTTGAGATGGTGTCATTGAAGAAAGTCGACTACTTCGTCTAGTTCTCTCCTTCGTGCCTCTTGATGAGCCCACCTATCTTCAGCTACCTTAGGTGTGATGTTCCACTTGTCATGGTAGATTCTCTTCCCACATGATGGACACTTCTTGCCTCCTGCAAAACATCAACAACAACAACAACAATAATGATAATAATAATGATTTAAATTTATAATTAATACTGTAGTTTATGTGCTAAGTATATCTTCTATTCCTTTACATGAAAAATATGAATATACAATCAACAAAAAACATACTACATGCAGGGGCGTTGTTAAAACATTTTGAATGAGGGGGTGTGACAACCAAATTTGCCGACAAATTTTTAGGGTGTGACTCACAAATTCGCCGACAAAAATGCTGCACCCTAATCTCTCCCCCCCCCCCATACATGTCTAATAATAAAAGAAAATCGCAGATGTAGAAACTTGATCATACAGGCCCATTTTCGCAAGGGAACGGGCTGATGCCTTTTGCCCAAATATCAACTTTTCAATTTCTAAATTTTTGTTACATAATTATCAGGGAACCTCGCTGCCAAAAATGTGGATATTCTGGCACCTCACTGCCCGAATCTGAAGTGGTGGTTGCCCAAATAACAGGACTTTGAAAATACTTGGGGGGGGGGGGGGTGGGGCTGCAGCCTATTGCCTGAAGGGGGACACCTTTTGCCTGAATATTAACTTTCCAGTTTTTTTCTTCCATTTTCCTTTCCTTTCCCTTTCTTATTTTTTTCTTTTTCCCTTCTCCTTTCTCTTTTCTCCTTGTGTGGGGGTATGACACCCCCACACCCCCCTCTAGCAACGCCCCTGACTACATGTAACATTTAACATTTTCCTCTACATACAATATACCTGTGAATGGTGGTGTTTTGAAGAATTCATCTAAGCAACCTTTATGGAATATATGTCCGCAGTAGACCCACACTACGTATCGTCCATGTGTTTCATCTTTTACTGTGTGCTGTGATAAGAAGAGAAATCAAGTAAGAAACATGATAGTATTTGAGAAGTATAATAGCCTTGGTTCTACATTTGCAATAATGATGATAGTGAATTTTCTGATAAATACGGCAATATGTACAACTGTACCAGTAACTTCGAGTTTGTGTTTTTTAGTTATCCTGTCATTCATACATGTAGTTGTTTCAACTCAGTAACTGATAGTCAGTTTGCTTCAATCAAAGTATCATACCTTCCATTTTCTTCCTTGGAACAATTCATGATAAGGATAGAGTATTCTAAGAGGTCAGATAAACTACATATAAACTATAACTTTCACTTTAAAATAATGCTACTTTGAAAACAAAAACTTTGTTTGTTATTAATCCTTACAATTTTTTTGGTGAAAAACCTGGAAATCCTTGACAGGACCATCTGTATTTCCTACGTTGTACTCATGTCAGTTCAAACAGGTACGAGGGCAAGTACAAGCTATTTTGTCTCATAACGACCACATCTACAAATTTAGTATACCTCCATTTCATAAAAGTTGTTATCAATAACAAGTCACAATAACTGTTATAAGCTATCGATATCACAGCATTTGATTGGCTTACAGCACATTTGTCATAGATTTGTTGCATTTGTTGTTATTGATAGCAAGTTTTATGAAAGGGAGCCCTGGTGACTGTATCAAGCTGATAGCTCTACTAGAGCTTGAATCAGACAATATCAACTAAAATGATATTTTTATGTCAAAGTTATGTTCACATTTCCATATTGCGATTCCACAATACTTGGTAATGTATGGTCATGAATCAACTTACATCAGGATTAGGTGTGAAAGCTCTCTCTCTACAAACTGGACATATTGATCCTGGGTACTTGCGTAAACAATCAATCAGATATCCTGCTACTTTCTTCATTGAAGGTGATGGTTCAAACGGAGGATCCCTGTTATAAAGAAATACATACAAGCATAGTCAACTTTCTTCATATTTTGTATGATGTCTGTGCATCAGCAAAAATGCAAATGCAACATGTAAAATGTGCAAAACGTTAGATGATGTGGGATAATAGAAACACAACCGAGGACTGATCCAACGATCAAAAATGCATCTCTTGCAATCTTGTCATTTGACTGTAATTGAAATCGCGGTTCAATTTCACAGCCTTCAGACACGAAATCAAATTTTGCATTAATTCATTATAGAGCACAAACTTTATGACTCATTTATTTGATTGAAAAAAATTTATCTAAATCATCAATATCAACTACATAATATGCATTAAGCTGACATTTTCTGAACATTCCAAGTTGAAATAGAATTGGGTTATACAAAAAAAAAAAGAAGTATGCATTATGAAGATAATGAATTATATGAATGTTTTATTTTTAAACTTTGAAAACACTGATAGCAAATGAGAGAATTCCATCTAAATAAGCTATATAAGCATATGGGGATAGGATTCATAGGAACTATTAAATAGTACTAAAAAATAAGAGGAGATCAGGGAGGTGGAAGAGAGATGGAGAGTGCTCTTTGGGAAGCTACCTCAGGGTGGGATTAAATGGGATAAAACTCAGGATTTGATTGCGATAACAGCTCAGATATCTGTCATCAGAAGGCCAAACTGACCGCAGCTCGCCCCGAGACGACCAAATCTTGAGTAACCTTACGTAACACTGACTGCATACCTCGGCGATAGCATAAACACAGGCAATAAAATCAGGCTTTGAAGTCATGCGAACCACCGCTTAAATGACGTCATATATACCCAGTTTGCATAGAGTAAAAGTCGTACTAAAACAAGATTCAAAACTTCTGGCACAAGCCTTGTTCAGAGTGTTGTCTGCTTATGTTTATCGAACACCGCGATCTCGGAGGAGCATTTTGCCGTTCAAACGATCGAAATCGACTTAGACACTCGAAAGTTATGAGGTAAGTGATTGCATAATGATGAACTATGTGTATGTTTTTGGAGTATGATTATTAATATTTTCCGAAAATGTTCAACAATTTGAAGTATCTCAGATGGAAGTTTGAAGGTGAATCTTCAAATCTACTTTAGTCCCACAAGCGTGTTTTTGCATGTTTTCTGTGAGAAATCTGCTTGAAGTTGGTACATTATGATGAACTGACTCCTTCGATCTGGGAATGGGATTCAGCAGAGTAGCTCCAAACTCCCTTCTGTTACATTCTAGAGAATAAACAGTGATGAATTTGGTGAATTATTGAGAATATATTGTTCAGCTATCAGCAAGAATATTTTCAATAAAGCCATTTTATCTAACTGTTTACAAATAACAATAAATTGCGAGGAGCTGGGTCCTACTCGGTTTCTGGAGAACATTTACGAGTGATATGCGAGTGCGAGCGTGAGTAATTGAATTACGGGGAATAACATTCCATCCTGGCAGTGCATAGCATGAGATCAAAAGAGGAGAAGAGCACTCTCCATCTCTCTTCTACCTCCCTCGTGAGATGACATATTTTGATAAGAAAAAAAAAATACGGAAGTCAAATAAAACCGAAGTTGACAATAAAAACCTGTTTTAGCGACTACCTTTTATAGAAAGACCACCTGTCTAGAACAACCACACACTTTGTTCCCTTGAAGAGTGTTTAATATTGAAACCTGTACTTCAGTAACCTGCCCACAAAGACCACCTTCCTAGATACACACTGGGTGATTTCACGGTCGGTGTTGGTATTTTGTATTAGTGTTTATTTTGCCGCGAAATCAAGATCTAACACCTACTATGAAATGAGACAAAAATCAGTCGGTGTTAGGTGTTGACCTCTGATTTTTTGACGTTGTTCCGGTTGCCGGTGTTTTATTTTTGTTAAATGTCGTCTGCTAAACCGAGCTCGGTCGTCGCTGTTTAATTTCATGTAAAAATTTCCATTCTTTAACCACTATACCCTTAGGGATTAAGAAATTTTCATTTCATGCTTGGTGTTGGTGTTGCTAGGCTGCTAACTATGGGAAATTTTGGCGATTAGTCATGAGAAATAGAGTCAGTAAGAGTCATTTGAAGTGTAATTTCACAGGTAGTATGACCCATGAGGTATTATGTTTGTATAGGCCTGAAATCAAATCTAGGCCAACATTTGGTCTAATTCGATCTAGATCACACGGAATGGAACTACTTTTTCTTTTTAATGGGGCTGAAGGAGTGAATGAAAAATCCTATCTAATTTTTCTTTTCAGATAAATTTTATAAATATGACGTTAGATTTTCTGTAGTAAAAGACCCAGTGAATCCACATTATTAACTAGGATGAGCTCTAAACCAACATTCACAATACTAAAGTCACAAAACTTCACGGCTAATCTGAGCCGACGTCCAAAATTTGGCTGTTTACCTGGTACGAGCTACGCCGTCCGATCCGTCATCTAGCTGCATTAGCTACCGCAGCATTTTCTGCTGAAAGTGAGAAACGCGATAGAAATCAAATCTAAACTTACTGTTCCTGTCAAGACTATCCCTTTCTGTGAAAGTTCTTACCACACTCTAGATCAAATAAGGATTGCTTTTAGAATTCCCGGACTACTCAATCATGTAGTTTTACGTTATTCCAGACAAAATAATTCAATAGTTGAAAACAAAAAAATTTCCTTCATCGAGAACGGAACGGTGCTGACGCCATTGCAAGTGTTAAGCTATCAATCTGCGGTGTTAAGATATTGGTATCAGCTCCTTAATCTCAACAGCGGTGTTGGAGCTCGATTTTAGGAGAATTTTTGATCTAAACACCAACACCAAACACCAATACCGAGGGTGAAATCACCCACTGCTTTTCTTCTCTCCCCTGAACAGTCTTTATATACAGGTTTTACTTCAGTACCTTTTAAGGATAAAGTTGAATTCTGGTCAAGCGATTACATTGTAAAAGGAACTGTGTGGAAGCAATGGGGAAAGGTTGAGTCATCAAAATAATAAGAGCAATCCTTTTCAGGTGACATTTCTTCTATAATATTCTTCAAAACTAACATGAAATGAATAAGAAAGCTCACAAATTATTTTTCACCTTCACTGGAACTCAACTTTCTCTTACAGAAGATAACTTACTTCGGTTTCCTTTTGAGAGGCGGTTGTACACACTGTCTTGCCATCTCCTCAGTCTGAGCAATAAACATCTTGAGAAATAAATCAGGAAAGTTGCTTTCTACATTCTCTATCCTGAAAACAGAAAAAAACACATGACTCCAAATTACAATTTCTTAATTCTTGTGATGACTATTCTTATGTTATTCTAGGTATCCTATGAAACAAGGGAGCCAAATATCTCATCAAAATTTACACGACAGGGAGTTATTTCACAAGGGGGGGGGGGGGGGGGTGACAAACCATGTATGTCCGAGCATGAATTTTTTTCCAGTGGAACCTCGTTATAAAGAACACTGTTATAACAAACTCTCTTTATAACTAGGTAATTTTACTGGTCCCACTCCTTTGCACATGTATTTCACTGTTTTTTAGCCCTGATATTACAAGGTTTCAATATAACAAGGAAATTTCTTTGGTCCCATGGAGTTTGTTACATGTGTAACGATATTCTATTGTACTTTTACAATTTAATATTTTTTTAAATGACTGATGACCATTTGAGGTTTGAATTTAGAATTGGACAAATAAGATATTTTCTTAAACTTTTTGATTCTTTTGACATATAATGGCAATACATAATGTAAGAGTAAAGACCGAAAATTTCATAATTGTTGCATTTTCTGTTATACTGTACATATTTTTATCTGAATTCCTTGATGTCATATCATAATATATTGATAGACAAGAATGGAATATTATTATCACTATCATTATGAGACATATAGCCCTATATGTAATTCATAATGTACAACTGATAAGATGTTTGGTAATACAAAATCAGAGAATAGCATTTAAGAGAGGCATACTAAAACATTTCGTCTTGCACTCATCACAGTAAACCGCAAGAATGAACAGAAAGCCAAAATCAAACAATATAAACTGAAACTAAAGGAACAAAAGTCGCGAAATAAAGACAGCCAATCAGAGCTTGTTATATATTTCGCGCCTTTTGTTCCTTTAGATTCCGTTTATATTGTTCGATTTCGGCTTTCTGTTCATTCTTGAGGTTTACTCTGATGAGTGCAAGACAAATTTTTTTAATTTAATATGCCTCTCTTCAATGCAATTCTCCGATAATGTACAATTGACAGGTTATACCCTTGTCAGACTCACACTATCTGTTGTTCTGGGTAGAGATCAGGGACTTTTAACCTGAACTTCATGAAGTACTCAGTCTCACGTATCGTTATCAGAATTGCTCCAGACTTCTGTTTCATCTTGATCTCATCTTTTTCTGTAATCAGCTCCCGTTTGATGAATGATACTTCCTCGCTGCACACGCTGAAAGGGTTGTCTGCCAAGAACTGCTGAACAAACTTCACAATATGCAGGATCTGGAGTTTTAATGTGCAAGAAGACAAAACATCATGTTAGTAGTAATCATAGCATTCAAAGCCAAAAGAGTTTGACTGACACAGATACAGTGAGAAAATATACAGTATGTTACAGAGTTGTGTGTTTTGAATAAGCCCCAATTTATATGTTACAGTTGTACCTGCTGAAACTGAAATGACAAAAACTTTTAGATGGTATCCCATAGTAAGTGAGTAGGGAATCTCTCATAAACATAATAATAAGAGCATCCTCTGGGACAGATATGTGTGCAACATGTATGTAGAGGTCAAGAGTCTCCGGACTGTAAATCACGAGGTCCAGGGTTCGAATCCCAGCCCGACACTAACGTCCTTTGGCAAGACATTAATCTACATTTGCCACTCTCCACCACGGTGTATAATAGGTACTGGATATGTATGAGCGCTAGTTACTTTGGTGGCTCGGCTATAGCTGGGTTATATTGTCAAAGCGATATGTCATATGAGCGCTATAAAAGTGGCCATTATCATTATTATTATTATATGCTGCTCACATACATATATCTGTTCCAAAGGACGCTCAAGGATCTTAGAGAAAGTACTATGACCTTGGCTTTAGTGAAGCTGCCCCAAGATGCTGAAAGCATTACTTCCTACCAGGTACTCATTTACTAAACCAGTGTTGACTGTGGTAAATGAAGACTGATTTCTTGCCAAAAGACGTGGTGCCATGGCTGGGAATGAAACCATGATCCATTTGATCTACATGTACATTATAACAACATACTCAGTAGTAGAAGATGACACCTCCATGTATGGGAGATAAAGATTTTCATCCTATCGTATTTTCTTGTTGATGACTGAACTAAGAAACCCTACAAATAGATATGTCAATTTAGAATCAATTCAATGTGTACATGTATGTGTCAGTATCATTATTTCACTCATGTACAGTGGCGGCACCAGGATTTTTAAAGCGGGGGGGGGGGGCAAATGGGGGCAAAAGAATATGTTGGGGGGGGGGCAAGGGCGGACAAAAATTTTTTTGACACTTTTTGTAGTGAAAATGTACAGAATATTCGGCTATAAACCTACCCAGATATGAGGACATTTTGAGCATCTAGCTGAACTGCCCGATTATAAAGAGGTGTTAGTTATATACTGCGAGCGAGCGAAGCGAGCGAGCAAAAATTTTGACATTTTTCGTAATAAAAATGTACAGAAATTACATATTCGGCTATAAAACTACCCCAATATGCATGAGGACATTTGAGCATCTTGCTGCCCGATTATGAGGTGGTAGTTATTTATTGCGAACACTTTTTGTCATGAAAATGTACAGAAATTATATTTAGCTATGAAATTACCCAGATATGAGGACATTTGAGCATCTTGCTGCCCGATAATAAGGTGGTAGTTATACATTGCGAACGGGCAAAAATTTTGAAACTCTTTGTGGTGAAAATGTACAAAAATGATTATTTGGCTATAAAACTACCCCAATATGAGGACATTTGATCATCTCGCGGCCTGATTATGTGGTGGGAGTTATAGGCCTGTATTGCGAGCGAAGTGAGCGAGCAAAAATTTTGACACTATTATAGTGGAAATGTACAGAAATTATCCGGCTATAAAACTACCCAAATATGAGGATATTTACACGAGCTGAGCGAACAAATTTGCCCCATGCCCCCCCCCCCCCCACCTTGATGCTGCCACTGCTTTCCAAGTTTCCGTTTTCTTTCTTTTTCCTTCTTTTCTCCATTCCTTTTTCACTTTTTTCTTTCCTTTTCTTTTCTTTTTCATTTTCCACCCTTTTATTTTTTTTCACTCCAAAAATTATTGGGGGGGCAACTGGGGGGGCAAAGCTTCTGACTGGGGGGGGCAAATGCCCCCCCATGCCCCCCCTTGGTGCCCCCACTGCTCATGTATGTTTTTCAACCCTGAGACTATTGCTTGTTGCTATGTCTGAACACGGATCAAAATGTCATTTTACCTGTGGTTTTCCCAGCAGAGTCTTTGCCTGATCATCGCAAATCCTTGTCAAACCTTCCTTCAGTTTGTCAGGGAGAGTTTTACTCTTAATCTCAATGATGATTGGTTCATTAGGGTACTTGTCCTGGAACTGCATGCAAATCTCCAACCTCTTGTATTTTGTTCTCCTGAACCACAGTAGAAAACAAAAACTAGTAATATCATTATCTGTACTAGAACATGCTGAAGGACTATGAAAGTCAACTCAGGACTAAACTTTCATCGTGAGTGCTTCTGCTACTGTGTACTTAATATATATTAGTCTAAAGTCTGTTATCAATACCCACATAAAATTGTATTCATGCCATGTATTCACAACAAGTGTGATCCCGTAAGCGTAATGCATGAGACAATCAATCGTATCGTCAAGATAGTTTCTCATGACTGACTTTAAATCGCACCTTCTCTTGTCTTGCATTTAGTCTTTTGGAGAAAAATCAACAACACAAAACCTTTTTGGTATAGGAGGATCTATAGCTATGAGGTGAATCATATCATCATACCATTCCTCAATCTTCTTTATCTTTTTCTGGGATAGACAAAAATATCAACTTACACAATCCTGATCCGGACTGCTGCTGGATGACAAGCCACAATCTCAGATCCAGGAACTTCATCGATACATCGCTTCTTGACATCCTCCAACTCCTGAGTTATGAAATCCATATTTGACAACATGCTTGCTAAAAAAACAGTGAAAAGAAGAAGAGAAATAAAGAAGCTGCAAAGACATTATTCACAAACTGGTAGTCCTTTATTGGCAACTTTGATACTTGAAGAGTTTTGTTGCAAAACACGTTACCTCCATTTGAGACGTTCAGAGCAAAACAATACTGTTTTGCCACGAGTTTATGCAAGGACAGGAAGTCATGACATGTACATGTAGGTTCATACATGAGTGTACATGTTTAGTACAATTTGCCATATGATTGTAGGAGTTTATATCCCCGTTCTGGTATCTAAATTCTTTTACCTCTCACTTGTTTAATACTTAACTTGAGGAGTAAAAACTTCACAGCAGCTTAGTTTTGCTAGTATCTTGCTATTTATCATCTAAAATCGGAGAAAAAAGTTTTTGAGGGTTTACCAAAGCTGCACATTACCTTTGAACTTATTCAAACTGGGGGTCGTTTCATCAAATCAACTCCATGACAGTCATAACTTTGTCGGCGATCTACGGAAATGTCATGGACTTTTTCACTTTTTTTACTGTTTCACGAAGACATGATAAACGACAACTCAATGATATCGATACTCATCGGCTAAAAAACATAGTCTATATCACAGTCCATTGGATTTATCGTCAATTACCCAAACAGACTTTGAGGCTCAGTTTTCTCCAAACTGTTCCAAAATGTAAAAAAAGGCAGCGAAAATTGATACTGGTGATACAAACATCCTGTTTACATGAAAAGATGTGTTACTTATGGCATCTTAGAATTTATAAAATTGAGAAAACTTGAGGATGCATTTGCGATGTACGAATCTAGATTTGTAAATAAGAGGATACCGTAATTGACTAATTATGGAAAGAAGACCCAAATCGTGTACACTTTAGAGAAAATGATTAAATAAAGATATTTTATGACCCAATTCTTAATATTCAGATATAAAAATTACATTTCATATTGTTTATATCAAATTATTGCATGAAAAGGAAAAAATAAAGGTAAAATACATACATGATAAATTGTCGTCATTTAAATTGGTCTGTATATGCAGACTGTTCCGTTTTAGACGCTTTTTCTATGGTAGACCGATGTGGGTATTTTTAATATTAATCTCACATACTTGTTGGGGGTCAAGAAGTCATAAAAACATAATGTCCGTCTGTAAAATATTATAATAAAAAGATTAGTAAAACTATTTGATAAAAAGAATGATAAAGAAATGTGCTTGGAGAGCAGGAAATAATTTTCTCTTAGCTTACATTTTTCATTTTTTCGCAGCCTATAGACTAACTAAAAGCTGGCTTGTGATGGCGTTCTAAAAAGATATGACATGTTTGGAGTACCGACAAGTCACTTGTCAGGGAAGTTGTCGCTGATCTTCGCAAATACGGCTTTGTGAAACGGTTCGCGGACAAGTTGAGCGACAGCGTCGAGATGTCGCTGATCTTGTCGTTATGACGGTTTGATGATACGACCCCCTGATGTTTATTTCTTACACTTTAAAATAGTTAGGAATCCTGGTGGAGAGCATCCATGCATTTAGGGCTTAATTTTGGGGTCAGTTGAGCCAAATATTACCAATAGTTTGAATGGGTCCATAATCTACCGAGTAGAAGCATCGCAATTTGCTGAAAACTGATTATGGATCTAGATAAAGCTATTTTTCTTTCATCTTTCGATACATTCAAATGAAAATTTTTGGATTTGGTATTTAGTGCGTATTGCAACAAATCTTGTAAAGGGGCAGATACAGTATATGAAAGAATGATGCATGATCAGTGATGAATGAAAATTACTACATGTACTACATCTTAGGTGACATTTGTTTGAGAAAAATTGGTTCAGAAATGGCTAAAATATTAAAGAAATAAAGATCGAGTTTTGTACGTGGGCGTCGTACTTTATTCACACACATGTAAAACCAATGAGATTTCCGAGGTACAAGACATGTGTACGAAACGCTGTACACTGCTGTGCGGGGAACGGTCGGCGTGAGTGGCCCTAGCGTAGCCCAAAAGGTAATGGTTGATATGTGATCATTTCAATTATTTTACTAAAATTCACCGGAAATCATTAGTGGAATACCAGATGATCTCACACTTGTATCTTTTTTATGCAAGCTGAACAATATGAGACTATTTTTAATCAGTTTCATGCCAATTTTCAGTTTGCTACCACTACTGCACAATACCTATAAGCTAACCGAGACCTGAGTCCACATATTCTGAAGTTGAATTGTTAATTTCTTTTTACGACCAACGAATGTCAACACATAATTTCAATTCGATACTGATGCCGTGTAAAATTAAAGACTAAAATAAAGGGTCATTAAGCGACACACGTGTAAAATGTAGATCTACAAGTAGTAAATGAAAGCAAATCTTGATTTTGCGGCCTATAGTGTTGATTTCACCCTGATATATAAGTAATGATAATACTCAAATAAATAGAAATAGACAGGGAGGGGGAGTTTCCCCCCCTCCCCACTCACGGGACCATCACTATATATGGAGCTGTGTCAATTTTGGCCTGTCACGACCTCAAAGTTGAAGAGGTAAAAACACCAATATAATCGGCAAAATTTTGAGAAAATACTTCCTTCTACATTTTAGAATGATATCTAATTTCATGCCAGATCCTTTGATAGGATCTTTATCATCTTGATCAAGTGAAATTTTCAGGCTGTTTTTGGTCGGTGATCTTGCTCCTCTGCCGCACACATATGTGCAAGATATCACATACTTACTACGGGAGGCAATTGCTCACGGTATGAAGGTACAGGGTGCGAGGTTATCTGCAATAACCTCGCATAAGTGTCAGTGCCCCCTTCCGTGCGAAGTGCAAAATCTCTGACATTTCAGTAAATTTGAGAGAAAGATAACAGCCCAGCAGTAGCACCTTTTTAGGCGAAAAGTTAGTTTGACGCCTGGCTGACTGCTTTTCAATTATTTGGACGCAATACTGCACTGTGACCATGGTGACTGCACATGTAAACAGGGTCAGGGGTGGAGGAGTTCCCCCCCCCCCCCCTCGAAAGCTTTGAAGTAGTTTTAGCAAATTTGAGAGAAAGATTAATCTGATTATGGCTCTTACTCATAGCAACTTTTTAGGCTGTTTTCCTCTCTTTCACTCCCCACACTTTTCTACTCTCGCCTTTTGCCCAGTTTTTTTTTTTTTTTTTTTTGGGGGGGGGGGGGGGGGGACGGCCTCCTCCGCCTTTCTTCCCTCCTTGGCTACGGTCACTCATAGCGACATTACTATACTTAGTGTGTAGACTCTAGGCAGTCATCCACCTCGACACTTTCAAAACACCACTGCAGAAAAGTCACCAACATTCACTCATAATCGGCATTTAATTTACAAGAAACGACACCAACATATTCATGAAATACAATAAATTCAACTCACAGATGTTGGAAAAGATAATTCCGAAAATGAAATCTGTAATTTACTGTCACTTCTGGCGAAACGGGGTATCGCAAGTCATGATGTACATTTCCTGATCGCCGCGAGCGCTGACATCTCCCGCTAAAAAATTCGGTCGTTAAAAGTTCAGTTCCTATCGCGCACACGTAAGTCCCAATTTTCCGTGTGTGCGATCGTAGAGATCGATGTGCACGCGATACCGAGTTTCGTTGTGGACAAAATTTTATTGGCCGATTTAGTCTAAAACATCGGCACCATGAAAACAACATGCGATCGCAAAAAAAATTGGCGGGGATTTCTTAGGTTTTTGGACATGATTTTGACTTTGGATTTTGCTGGAAATATCAGAAGTTTTTCCTAACGGCCATTTAAGGTAGGAAAGAGATTTTAAAGCGCTGAATTTGAAAGAAAGTATTTTAAATATTTATCTTACTTTTCCTCCCATACCTTAAGTACATGCGATAGAAAATGACTAGTATTTTTGCATTCGTCCCGCGTAGTGGTCAGTATGGCACTATACGTGGTGTGGCTACGGTGGTTATTTGGGGGGTGATTCACTAACAACAGCTAAAATCAATTTTTGAAAGCTGCAGACCAATCAAATCATCAGAAAATTGATTTTATCTCACTTAAAAATTGATTTTAACTGTTAGTGAATCACCCCCCTGTGGAGTGACTGAGACTGTAGTGTTACACAATTTACCTCACACAAACAAGAACAGATGGGACTGAATGATGGTCCAAAAAGTGTAGTGACTTTTCAACGATGATATTCTGCTCTAAATCCATCTGTCGGTTCGAAATTCTCAACTTATACTACGTATATGGTTATCAAAAAAGTTCTACCGATAAATACAAATAAAAAATTCAAACAAATGCTCGGAAAACGTGAAAAATATTCCGAAAAAAGAGGGACTTACCTTTCTAGACCAAGAACAGACTGTTACCCTATCTTTCTAATAATTTGTAACCCGTAGCGCTAGAGCACACGCATTACGAACTACGTGAAATCACCTCACTATATGCCCTACGTATACTAATCAAAGAAAGGGTGACACTCTATTTTGCATCATATGCTAATTTGGTTCGTCCGGCAGGTTGTTTCACTGCGATTTGTCCCCGTGTATTCTGAAAACAGACACAAATATCTTCAAAAATGGGAAGAAAAGTGGTTTTAGCGACCTGTACTCTGAACCAGTGGGCTATGGAATTTGAAGGAAACTATGAAAGGATCCTAAAAAGTAAGTATTACTCCTCAAGCTCGTTTTAAAGCTCAGCTCACCCTCGAGGTGAACAAATCAATTTTTGACTGATCGGGACCATCAATGAGCATGTAGCCGTAAGTGTCGGCTTAGCACTTTGCTACGGACCGGTCGGTTAAATTCCTGTGACCGAATCGAGATCGAGTCTGAGCTGAGGCTGGGCTGTGTGAGATCCGTGTCTGTGATGTTGATGTTGATGATAATGATGATGACAGTGATGATGATGATAATGACGGTGGTGATTATATGATGATGCATGATGATGATGATGTTTATGAATACGATGATGTTCATGATGATAATGATGTTGATGATGAAGATTCGATGCCTGATGCTCGTGATGGTATGAATGAAGACCTGTGGAAAATTTTCATTTCGTTAAATTGATATTTTTTGGAAAGAGATGATGATGATAAGATGATGGTGCTGATGTTGATATGGCATGGTTGATCAGATGATGGATGTGATGATGATGATGATACTGATGAAGATATTGATGATGATGCTGATGATGTTGACATGGTTGATCAGTTGATGATGATGATGATGATGATAATGATGATGATTGTTGTAAATCTAGACTCTACATACACATGTAAGTTCATTGAATTATTTTCATTGCAATTTTTTAAAACCATTATTTTTTGTTATGATTTTAACCATCTCCCATTTATTAATTCAACACACAAAATGACAAAAATGTCTTGGTTTTTTTCTTCAAGATGTTTCTTCAAAAAAGTTAGGATCTTTTACTTTCTTTCTTTCTTCCTCTCCCTCTCTCTTTTGGAGGTCCTATTATACAAATATTGACTGCTCATGAGGATGATGGTGGAAATTATCACTCCCTCGGTGGTGTTCATACCGGCCCTTCTATCACCCCCGAGGCGAAGCCGAGGGGTGATAGAAGGGCCGGTATGAACACCACCGAGGGAGTGATGATTTCCACCTCCATCCGATTACAGAGCAGTCCATATTTGTTTTATATACCTCATCCTTTGCTAAGTCACTCGCCATGTTTAATTCTTACGCGTTGCGCGTATATTGATTAACGTAGTCGTAGCCTAGCAACTCGCGAAAGCGCTCTTAAAACCTGAACCAAAATTTTGTGAACGTACGTGTGTGCAAAAGTCGCGGAGGGGTTACGCGTTCTATCACAGGGTTTTGGCGTTCTATCATTTGACCTAGGTCAATTGATAGAACGCCAAAACCCTCTGAGGCAATGATAGATCGAAATGCGCCGTGTCATGTGATATAGTTTTGACCAATCAGTGAATAAGAATCTATGTATGAGGTATATAAAACAATATACTGTCCATTATATTCTGAAGACTGCCCCAAGGGAATTAAGATACTTAGGAGAAAACCAGAAATTAGTGAATTTTTAGCATATATATGCAACAAATGGAGGAGGTATCCCCAAATATCACAGTTTAATGACTTATTCACCAATTTACCTTAGGTTCCCTTACATGTGTATATAAGATTTCAATTTCTAAAATTCTTAATTTTCATACTGTATTCTTTTCTTCTCTGTCATTCACTTGTCAAATTCCTTTTAATATCCCTCTGTGTCTCAGAATAATTTACTAAATACATGTACATGTACATGTAGATTGATAAAGGCTTTTTTATTATTTCTAATTGTCATATTTCATTCTTACTTTCACCTAAGTTCTGTTTCTCTAATTTGACCTTGTTAGAATGGTTGGATAGTCCTTCAGGGATTTTCATGCTTATTTTCCTCCATCGAAAATTGACGCAGTACATGTACACTGTATGTGAATTCAATTTGATTCAAAAGTTATTGAGAGCTACATGTATCAAACCATAAATTTACAAACATCATTAGTTCTAACATTACTTTGATAGTTGATAGAAGGAAGATGGATAGTTACATGTACATGGAGGCAGTATCATTCTCCATGTGGTGTAGAAATAACAACAACAAACCAAACACTTAGATCGTAAAAATGTAACGAAAAGAGAGAGAGAGAGAGAGAGAGAGAGAGATGGGGGGGGGGGGGGTAAAAAGGGGAGGGGGGTGGAAAGAAAAAAGAGAGGATAAATGTATATGAGAGAGAGAGAGAGAGAGAGAGAGAGAGAGAGAGAGAGAGAGAGAGGGAGGGAGGGAGGGGGGGGGGGAAGAATGCATGAATGAGAGGAACTTTTGAGATTAACTTTCACAGGCTCTCCACATGATAGAATCTTGACAGTGACAGAGGATGCAACAAAAGAAATAAAAGAAGAGGGCACTTCATGGATAATGTTTATCAATAAACCTAGCTGTGGGATTCATATTTTTGAATTAGTTTTCAAACAACCATTACATATATGTAATTCTCATGAAAGGAAGGGACAGGGATTATGTAATTGGTAGCCTAATGGTCTGTTTCCTTGCCTTATGAATCATCTTCCTTTTCGCAACATACATATTTTGTGGTTTTCACAGATTTTCTTTGAATCGTCACACTTGAAAGACTAAAATTCTGAAATGCTTGTGGGATAATTGAGCAATGACTGTATTTTGCACCTTTCTGTAATTGGATTACAACAGGATGCGAGTAAAGGATGTAGACAATGCATAAACACTGCTGTTGGAGCAAAGTACATGCAGAGAATTATAAATTAGAACTTCCAGAGGCCTGGAATGAGCAAGTACAATGTACATCCTGTTTTTAAAAGAGTTTTTGATTTCTGGACTTTACACACCTTGAATACTGCTTTGTTACCTGGTCATGTTATGGAAATGATGCCATAGACAATTGGATATTCATTAATTGCACCATTACAGGATGATAGAGATAGTGCACACAGCCTTCTTACCAGTATATAACACCCTTGGTGTTGATACCAAGGGTGAGGAATTTCAGAAAATAAAAACAATATGTAGATTCCCCCAACAAGGGTACCAACAAGGGTAATAAATCAGTCAATGCCTACTTTCAATCTCCACAGTCCCATCCCCCTGTGTTGTCATAAGACCATATTTCACTCAATATGGACCAATGAATGTGTCAGTGCATACAGGTACTTTGGGCAAAATTGGTTGGTCCTCTCTGATCACCCACATGGGATTCTGTAAAGCCATATTTCTATCAATTTGAACCAAATTTAGGCTACGCTGTAGATACTAGGCAAATACAGTAACCTTGAAATAAAATCATAAAAACCCCCAAATTGTAGCAGGACCCTTTTGCCGATCCCACATGTTAAGAGTCCTGCCTACATGTACATGACAGAGATAAATGCTGTAGCAAGACATAATGACCTCAGTCATTCCACTGTGACTCTCATGACATCTGAAGGAAATTTCTACTTTAAAATCTTCTAGCAAATCTATATCAAGCCATATCTTCTTGGATATTACTAATTTAGTGAAGGTATTTTATGTTAGATTTTGGCATAGAAACAATAACTAGCAAATTAGCAAATATATTTTTCTTGAAGAAAACACAACTTTACTCGCTTGACAGGCTACAAATCAGGTTTTCATGCATCACTCCATGTAAGGATGACTTTGTGTAAAGTCACTGGGAATAATGAATTCATATTTTAGGAATATTAACAGGTCTCATGACCTATGAAATTCTATATCAATTGGCTTTCAATTATATTGTCTCAGTAATAAACAAGAGGATCTTAAAATTGTGACACCCATGACGGAGCATGACTCGCGTGACAGGATATGAAGGTTTTGCATGATTTAAAATGAACCAATACGTACATGTACGTGTACATGAGACACGGCAATGGATAATGTGACATTTTGAACTAAATCTAATTTTCAGGAAATATTTTCAGAAGATTTTTTATACAAATTTTGGAGAATTTTACACTACATGTACATACATGTATTATTGATGCTTTCCTAAAATTGGAACCTTCAATGGCAACATACAAGGATGGCTGAAATCCCCCCCCCCCCTCCACCTCCTGGGGAAGAAAATTAATTTCTTCTTGGCAAAATATCAACCTTCTATTAAACTTTAAAGCGAAAATGAGACTTTGAGCACGGTGGATATAGAAATATCCAACATGTACATTAAATTTTGAGTCAGATGATGACACTTACTCGGAATGGCTGACCTGGTATTACCAGGCATGCTAAAATTGCAAAAAAGGTCACTCTAAGGCCAAAGCTGTATTGGACTATGTAGATTATTCACTACTGCACTAGTAAAGACTAATTTAATGTAAGCAGAGGCGTGGATTCGTTGGAAAAAGAAAAAGCAATTGGAGGGGCAGAGCATTGTTCACAAACAATGCTTTATCCATACTTGAAAGAATCGACGTCTCTGGATGTAAGTAGGATTGAATTTATACAAAATTGCTGAATGGTTCGATTCAGGGTCGTTTGAAAAATAACACAATTTGTGGTTTTCTAGATTAAAAAAAATGAATTATGCTCATTTTACATTTAAAGGGAAGGTTGATTTCTAGGAAGTGAAAAATAATTTGTGAGCTTTCTCATTCCTTTTATTTGAGTTTTGAAGAACATCATAATATGGAAATGTCCCCTGAAAAAAATTGCTCCTGAAATGTCCTAATATTCATATGACTAATGGCTGAAATGCTTGGGCAGAACATTCATGCGATATGTGCATGCAGTCCCATATGGTCATTTTCACAGTAAAGGGTGTAACTTTTATCAAACAGGGTCAAAATTTCAAAATATGTTTCCCTAAACATTTCTACTAAAATTGTTACTAGAAATGTCTAAATTATGGATTTTTTTTGGTTCTGGAGCTTAAACTACTTGTGAAACCTGGAAAAATAATGAACAAATGTGACAAATATGATAAATTTGAACAAAAACAACATTTTAATGCTCTTGCTTAAATAACAACATTTGTTAGGCAAATACTATTCAGTTGCCATTTTTCATTTACCATCCTAATGTACTTGAAGGCATAAAAAGCTTTTTTGGTCAAACTTATTCGGTCTTTAAAAAATTTCAATGTGTTTTTCAAATTCAAGACAAAATATGACTTTGACATTCAAATTTTAAAATTTACCTATCTTTCAAGAGTTAGAGCAAAGTAAGAATTATTATACAAATACCATTCAGTGAGGGCTAATTACTAACGAAAATTCCAAAGAAATCGCATTTCAAATGAGGAAGTTGAAAATTTCTTATGTGTGTGTTTCGGAGACTTCAGTTAACAGTGTTAGGTGTTTCGGAGACTTCACTCATGGTAACATTGTATAAGTCCCTCTATTTAGGTAAAATACTTATTGAAATTGAAATCTATTCTTAATTATGAACTTAGACCTCATAAAATTTGTTAAACATAGTAGACCAACTTTATATCTCAAGCAACAGAATGTCAAACCTTATATTTGTGACTTTACGGTTAACTAAAACAAAGACAACCGTTTCCCATGTTGGATTGTCCTTGGCTGGATGTTCAGCTATTAAAGTAACATAGCACTACAAATTAAAGAAAAATTCCATCTGATAAAACAGCTGAAATGTTCAAAACATATCTTTTGGAGGCTTCAGATTTACGGCAATGCTTGTTTCGGAGGCTTCACTCATGTTAACATACTATGTTTTCCATTACTTAAGTCACACATTAAGTAAAATTCAACATCACTCATAATTGTATGTTAAATTATTAACACAACACCTAAAACATTTGTTTACAGAGTAAAAATACTTGGTTAATACATCGTTACAAAGTATTTTTTTCTTAATATTTGAGATTTTTGTTGAGTAGACAACATAAGAAAGCCAGTTAACAGAATGCATGTGGGTTTTAAATCTACGTTATGTTGATACTCAAGGAAATACACAGTCAAGTATGTAATTCCCAAGGAAATCACTTTTGTCATATTAAAAGTGAAATATTCAGGAACATATTCTCACTAGGCTCCAGTAAAAAGTACTTGTTTCGGAGACTTCAAACATGTTAACACACTATATTGTCCATTACAAAGGCACTATACAAAGCAAAATTGAACCTTACTATTGATAACATGTTGAACTGTAGGCCTACATAACCACTCAATAAAACACTTGTTCACATAGAAACCATTAATGGTTGATACATATATCATTACCCTACACTTGTGTCTTTGTCTTATTTTCTTCTTAATGCAAAGAATGAAATTTCTGTACAATATGTCTACATGTAGGCTTCCACGAACTTGTTCATTATGTGTTTAACATTTAAACAGTCATTCATATTTCTGAGACTTCAAACATGATAACACAGCATATAAGTCCATTAACAAGTACAATAACAAGTGAAATCTAACTCTACTTTTGAAACTTAGTACTTCAATTTATGCCTTATTTTAAGTAGTCAACTTCTGCAAAGAAAGTAAATGTCCAAGTACTCTATAATAGACTGTCAGCTGAAAACCAATAGTAAGGTAAGTATTTACATGTGTTGGTCCTGGAACACCACTGTGTTTTAATTCTTATTTCAAATAAAATTTATCTGCCAACATATCCAGTTCTCCTTCTTTGAACTTGTAAAGGTAAGCGCTGCCAGCTGGGATCATGGTTGGTAGAGTCATCTTTTGCATTACATCTGTTTTGGGGTGAAGGGCTTCACGTTCCTCTATTCTTGCACATGAACTTGACTTGAAAATCATTTATCACAGGTGTTACCTGGCAGCAAAATAAGAATAAAGCAAACTGATAAACCTTCATTAAAAAACAGCGAAACAGCTTTCAAAATCCATTTCACTTCCTTGAAATCTCTCACAATCCTATATTTGAATTCACCTTGTTAACTTTGATCAGTACGACACCTGATATATATACATACTAGAAAAATCAATGTGTAGCTCTGACAGCAAAAGGTCTTTTCAGAGAATTCAATTATTTCAGGTGTGTAAACTGTGCATTAGCTATTATCCAATAAAAAGGGATAAATTGGTATCCTGATCTGCCCACATTTATATTGTCAGTCATGGGAAAATGTATTTATAAATATTTAGTGTTCACAGTTCACACAGATTACATTGCTTACCCCTTTTCAAGACAATTCACAGTCATCTTCTCAATGCATTGTTTTGTCACCTTGTTATCATCATGCTTTTCCTTCTTCTTGTCTTGTATAGACCCATTGTCACTGGGCTGTATCTCGAGTGGCTTTGTTATCTTTTTCTTATTTTCTTGATCCTTTCTTTTCCTGCAAAATTGGTAGGGGACAAAATAAAAAATGGTAATAAATTACATTCTAAAGCAGTTGGAACTTAATAATATATTTTACATTAAAATTGACATTTGAAAGTTAGTGAAAACTGTATTAGGTGTACAAATTATAACTAGCTTTTATATACATGTACCATGCTACATACTTAAAATCTGTTACTACTTGGTTGAGCAGATTTATCAAAAGCCTTGGCAGGAAACAGCATTTTTACTATGAGAGATAATGTTTGTCCCTTCTTCATCTTTAAAGACCATTTGTTTCTTCTCTTGTAATGATCAAGCCTGTATGAAAATACACAATTAAGTACAGTCCAGTTGTACATGATTATTATTGAGCTTGATATTTTCACTCAAAAACAATCATTTTGTTTAATTTTAGATGTACATCTTTAACATATATTTGCATACATGTGCATTACATAATATTTGATTATTCATCCATGTGTTGTTTAGGAAATAGCTCAGTGGTCGTAAAATGTATACAGGTATACGCACCATCACTAAGGATGCTTTATCGTGCTTAATGTGTACATGTACATTACAAAACACCTTCTAGTACTACTAATCAATGACAGACGTGTTTCAATCTGTTTTTACCGTCTATTTGCAGGAAAAACCTGTTTAAAATGTTCATATACATGTACATGTATTGTTTTACCAATTGACCAATGTGCATGCATATCAAGAGTCTGATTTGAACATAGTACTAAGGCTAAACTTTATTAAAACCAGAAGCATTGAGTATGATAGAGGTATAATGTACATACATACTAATAAAGTTCTTAACTGGACCTCACTATTTTTTTTGGTGGCAAATCACACTATGAATATTTTCACACATCAGTTCCATCACAATAACACATCAAAGTAATAAAGGACAAAAATTAGGTTCTTACCGCTATATTCTTGTGGATGACAGTAAGGAAATGAGAGTTCTCTGCAGTGTTCATGCCTGTCTGGAAGAGATGCTAGCACATGATGCTATAACCGTGTCATGATTTACGATCTTCATGGTCTATTCCATTTTTTTAAAATGCATGGTAGACACTGCTTCCCTAAAGGTTCTAGAGGGTTCTTTGCCCACCAAAGGTCTCTGCTACTGTTACAAATGGTCTTTGAATGATATGGCCATTGCCATTTGATCATACGGGTTTGGCAAAGAGCTTGATACATGTGGTTAACACTGAATGAAGCCTCCGAAACAAACAGGATAAATATTAAGGATGTCTGATAATTTGGAAAAATATATTGATTTATTTCAATATTTTATATACTGAAATATTCATAAAGCTTGGATGAAATCATGTGTTCAGTAATTTTTTATTTGGTGAATCATCTTTACATTACCAAAGCTGGAAAGAGGTGAATACTCATAGCATTGGTGTAAAAAAAAAATTCAGAAATACTGACTACTTGTAAATCTTTAAAAAAAAATTATCCAATAACTTCTAATGCATTCCTGCACTTGACTAGATCAAAACCAAACAGAAAAAAGGAAATTTGTAATCATACCAATATCTATGAGATCACGTTGACTAAAAATATGGTGTTAACAACAGTGTGAAGCCTCCGGAACAGTTTTTTTTGGTTATCAGTAAGTCTTGAAAAAAATTACCAGGATATCTATTTACTTTTAACTTCAAGGCAGTCTGCACACCCTAACATATAATTGCAATGCAGATTTAAAGTGTAATACATCATTCCAGGTATTTAAAAAATGGAAAATAATATTTTTGCTGTTTCGGAGGCTTCAAGTGTTTCGGAGGCTTCAAGTGCTAACGGAAAGTTTGTATTGTCTCTTATTTTCTAACAGTTGGAAATATCTCAACTATTTATTGATAAGTGACTTAAGGGTCCATATGCTACATTTTGATATATTGATTGGATAAGTTCCTGTATTCATATTTGCACAAGCTGGCTGAATAGTTTGTTTCGGAGGCTTCAAATGAGCTAACGGAAAATTGGCTCTACTCAGTCAAGCTTTTGAAAAATTCTTACAAGCAATGTGATCAGACAAATTTTGTCATTAGTTGGAAGTACAGATATCAAGTGTTATATCAAGAACAAATGACATGATAGAAAGCACTTTACACACCACGGCTCTTACCATAAAGTTTGTTTACTATTGTTAACGGAAAATGAAGTCTCCGAAACGACAAATTGCAACGCCCTGTCCTCAAAAACAGAGGGGCAGTGACAATTAAAACTTCTTTGGCACTCTTCATTGAACATCTAACTTCGCATTCTGCATAACAAAAACAATCCTCACTGTTGCTGAAAAAAATGCAGGGCTTTAATACAAAAATGTCTATGTATTTTGTGTACACCAAAAAGGTCATATTTATGGTACATATGTGCCCGCCAAAATTTAACGAAGTAATCCCTGAAGATGTCTATGCTACCCAAGGTAGCACCCAAGTAGGCGACTCATATGCCAAAAAATCTTTGAATTCTGTAGCTTTATGAGATTACTAGAGATAAAAATGTTCATATTTCAGAGTTACACCCTTTACTGTGAAAATGACCATATACCCATTTTTGTGTGCAGTTCATGGGCCTTAATTTCAGCGAGATTGGGTCAATTTCTTATCATTTTGATGATTTCGAAACCTTGGAGTATACATGTACACCGTCCAATTCTTTTGTAGACATGATCAACCATTTAGTTGCTTTGGGACAGTTTCTATCACAATTCATAATTGTAATCCCATGCTGCAGAACTCAACTTTATCTGTACATGTATATGATGTATCTTAGACTGGAGTCTTTTTGTTATCCTCACAATTAAGGAAATTACATGTTTAAGTAGAGCTGTGTGAGAAACATGGGCGTAAATATGCAGGAAATTCTTTTCATCAGAGGGGGACGTAACAATAGGTCGTCCCCCCCCCCCCCCCTGATGAATAGAATTGTGTAACAAATCTCCGCCACTGATGAGAAACAAGCCTAGGTTATCTGTGATTACCTTGTACAAATGTACACTTAATGTACATACAAAGAAAACAAATGCTTTTTAATATTTGTTGATGATCGTTGATTGTGCTATTAAAGTGATTTGGTACCTTTGTAGAGGCTTGATAAAATCTGAGCTGCCTGGACTTACATGCTATCAGTGTATGTAGTATGGTGTAAAAATGAAGCCCATGAAAAACAAAAAAGCACTTCAAAATCATCATGTGCTTTGCAAAAGTAAACATATGCAAGTGATCGAAATGCCAGACTCATTTTCCCCCATAGACTCAGTGCTAGACTAAAGCGTATGGCCATACGCTTTCGTAAATAGAGGTATTCAGTCATAGATATCTTAATAGCATTATATATTTGAAAACCTTTCTATGCCTGGCTATTTATATATCCCTCTGAACATCATTATACATGTACATGTACATGTACAAGACAGATATCAAAATTCAACAGTTTATTAAATCAAGCCTCCACAAAGTTACCAAATCCCTATCCTCTTGGTATTCCTCCTTATTGAATGTGAAAGAAGAGTAGAAGACTCTATTACATATTTTGTTGTTTTCCTTTAGGTATAGCCATTGCAAAGCAAAAAGGAGCCAGGTACAGACTAGGACCAGAACTAGAAATTACGTAAGTAACCTGGACACAGTTGCATGCATGATGTTGTTGTAATAATTTCTATAAGGTATAGTGCAAATTTTGAAAATATGCATAGTAATTACTGCAACCATGTCCATGAACCTATTCAGGTTTAAGTATTAACGTTTGTACAAAGTATTATAATACACATATACTGGAATTTTTTTTTTTTGCAGTAATGGAAGAGAAATGTACATGTATCTAATTGACTTCTGTAAAAAAAAAAATTAGTATGTTTTTCTTCTCTTTGTTGCAAGTATACATACATTGTAGTTCATGCAAACTCTGTGGGCTTGAGTGACACTATTCTATGCATTTACCACAAAGAAGACCTTTTGCAGGAGATGATATTAATGTACTTTGAAAATCCTCCCTTCCTTTTTTGTGTGGAGACTTTTCCCTATTTCTCTTTGCTCCCTTGTCTGTATTTATAGCCAGGACTCAAACGCTAATGGGGCGCACTGCACATGCCCCCTTTCATACCCTGGATTCCCAAATCTTATTTTTTAAAACATTATTTTTTTATTTTTTTATGTTTTTATTTCCTTTTTTTTTTTTTGGGGGGGGGGCAATGCATACAAAAGGCCCGAATTCACAAAGGAGGTTTGGTTTAAACCATGATTTAAACCCCCTCCTGGGTTATTTAAGCGTATGTGAGCATGGAATCAGATCCATTCATATATCTTCTTTGAGTGCGCGCATGGGCAATGTGCACTTATTTACGCTTATTGTAGTGTGCTTACAGAGGTTTAAACCTTACCCATGGTTTATCTCCTTTGTGAAAGTGTCTATCCGGACCCCTGTGAGAAAATTTGTTATTGTGGAGCCCTGCCAAAAGGCCTTCTTCATCTCTTCATATTTCATGCATAAACACATTTTTTTTTTCCGTTGTTAATTTGTACAGAGGTTATGGGTGCAATGATCATTTCTATGAATCGGATACAAACCTACATTCATGGCAAGTCCTAGCTAAGCTATTGGAGGCACCAGAGACACAGGATATCATCTGTGATGTGGGAATGTAAGTACACTCAAACCTGCTTTAGTGACCACCTGTATAGGAAGACCACCTGTCTTTGTTTCCCTTGAAAAGTGTTTCTCATTGGAACATGTACATGTGCACATAGAGACCACCTACTCATAAGGACTGCTTTTCTTGTCTTCCTTGAGCGGTTTTAATGGTTTCACTGTACTTAGAAACAAGTAATGATTGGGCCGAGACCAATCTTGGTCTCAAATTTTTGGTGTCTTGGTCTTGGACCTAATAGACCTAATGTGAAATGAAAGTAATCATAAGTTTTCCCCTTGGTCTCGGTCTTAGGAACCATGGTCTCGACTTTTAGGAACCATGTTCTCGACTTCAGCACTTTGAACAAGCTTGTCAGCTTACAGCAATACGAGTTGTACGTGTACTTGTATTGATTGTTAAGAGAAGCTGTTATTTAATATGCCGGTATTGATTTGTCATAAATGTTAGAGTTCCTGAAGGCAATTATTAATTTTTTTTGTTCTGTTTATGACCATACCTTTTTTTCCTCTCTATTAGAGCATTTATTGCTTACCGCTCCTGTTCATTTTTTTGTTGTTGATTATTTCATCCTAGTTTTATGTGTTCCAATGTGTACATTAAACATCCAGCTATAAACTGAATCACATTTAACACAACACTGAATTTGGGCAATACGTGAAAGTTTACTGCCACGAAAATGTCATGAATTCATGAAGTTTCTTATCAAGAAAGTCTCTTGTTTTACAGTATGTGTATCATCACTAATAGTATACTGACCCTTTTTTTGTCTCTCTCTCTCTCTCTCTCTCATCAGGCCTGTGATGCACAAGAATGTTCGCTACAATTGCAGGGTCATCTTCCTAAACAAGTAAGATTTCCAGACCATCATAAGCTTCACTTCCATATTCATTAAACCCCCTGAAAAAAACCTGATGTGGCAAAATAATAACCATTTTAGGTAGCTTAGCGAAACGTGATGGCACGTAAAAACGCGGAAAAGATGCATAATATGACAAAAATTTTCAAAATAAAAAATTTATTCTATAGAGGCAGAACAGAAATATTAGGATGTAGAATATGTCTGATTCTAATTTTAGAAGCAGAGACAAAACAATTTTCCTCTTTGCATCTTTCCTGCGTCTTTATGCACCATTGTGTTTCGCTAAGCTACTTTACAAGTAAATGATAAATTTGGGGTGAAGAAAAGTAGGTGCCTGCAACCAAAGGCCCCCTTGCATACTGTGTGATCTATGGATTGTCAGTAACTGGTCCTATGTGTACATCTATGGTGCAGGTTATAGAGATTGATTATTGCAGTATGTAGATGAAAAAAAAAACACCCAGATCTACCAAATCCATTCATAACCAATGCAGGGTCCTCATGAGTTTAGAAAACCACTCGTGCACTCCACACAATACACCAATTTTGTGTAAGGCTTTGGTGTGTTCTCCTCCATAGACTATGCATGCAAATAGATGCTTTTATCTCTGTGACAATTCACTACTTATTAACCCTTTCGAGACAATTGACCACATTTTGTGGTTGACTCACTTACTTATGACTCGGAGCTCTAAACAATATAGATATACAAGATGCATGATTAGAAAGAGCAAAAATTTCTGCACACTCTATGTCCATTTTGTATCATGACCATATTGGGTTTGATGCCAGTAATTTTACAAAGGAGAATAAGCCTTTAATAAAGTCCTTAAATTGGCAACACATTGAGAGGTTCAAAATCATTCTTTTTTGCCAAAATTGGCAATTTTTTCAACTTTTCGACAAAATTCATAACAATGTATATTGTTTTCAATAATACCACACCTTATTAGAACCATGTACATGTACATGTAGCACTAAAAGAAAAATATTATTGTTGCCAATTTGAAGAACAAAATGTGATCAATTTAGCCCTTTAATAATTCCTGTCCTGAAAAGGTTGATATTGCCACCATTACTGTGGTTTATTTCCAAACATTTCTTTTTCCCGCAGGAAAATAATTCTAATCAAGCCCAAGACTGACATGGCTAACAATGGAAACTACAGAGAGCTGAGATGGTTTACTGGTTGGGCTAAGTTGAGGACTGTAGAGCAACACTTCTTACCACGAATGATCTCAGATATCACTGATCAGGTAGGTTCATAATGCTTTTGATTGGGAGGCAAGTTGGCTCAGTCAGTAGTGTCAGCCTGTGGAACCGGAGATTGTGGGTTCGAATCCAGCTGTGATGGATGGTTGAAGCCTGTGTTGTGTGTTAACATGCCATTCCCCTGTTCCATAGACGCAGGCGAGGTTACAGTGGAAAACACTCCATCTCTCAGATAGGATGTTAAATGGAGGCCCTGCATAGAGGAGAATCACCACCTTTGCATGTTAAGAACCCATAAAAGTTCTTCTTGATAGTCGACTTGACATTTTATGAATCTAGAAAAGTTCTTTCCGTTGAAGTATTTTGTGGATTTGTGATCCTATGTTGTCTCCAAACAATTTCAGCTTTGTTGCCCCCAAAGCGACTTCGAACATTTCCCATGATATGCATTTAAACGTCACACTTATAGGCAATGTTATACAACCAAAGACAATTTACGAACAATGTGTGTGCTGCACGCAATGCTAACAATGAAACCTGCAATACGATACAATTCCTGGTATATCCCCCGTTCATTGTGTAACAGGTTATGCTGCATAAGATGAATAATACACTGGATTTTGATATGCAAATTATTCAAATTGCTCAAGCTTAAAATGTTATTTGACAAATTACAATAATTACAAATCAACAAAAAAACTTCAACAAAAAGAACTTTTCTTGGTTCAGTGTTGGCTGTATACAAGCATCAAATGGATTATGAAAGAATATTGGAAAATGGTGGTATACAGTGTAGTGATACAATGACAAAGCAGTATTTGGATTTAATCCTATTTCATGCTCTTCTTTGTAGATTCATCATTTTAATGGCTAGAGAGTCATCTGTAGGTATCACATTCTAATTTTAATCATTTCTACATGTATAACTTTACTCATTTAATAATTATCACTAAATTTAAATATGTCTGCTCACACTCAGAGGATGGGTGTCCATGCTCGTCTTTATGCTTGAGTGGATGAAATCAGTGGAAGAAAATAAATGTTAATTTGAAGTGAATTGAATTGAGTAACTTGTAATAGAAGCCATTTGATGTGAGAATCAAAAGCACCCTACTATGTGACCCTGAACCACAAATCAACAAAAAGTCACCAGACATGATTTCTGCCTGGAGGTCTGATTCTGAAAGAAGACCATCTCAGCTTTGATATTATATACCACATTGGAATTAGATTTTTATTATTTTACCCACTGATACAAGGGAAAGAATGTCCAGTCTCAAAGAATATTACCTTTGATAAAAGGATATTTGAAGTTACATGTAACCCCTACCATGGCCACGGGCGGCATATCCCGCCCCAAAATTTAAGTGTTGAACATTTCGTTTAAGCTCAGAATGGCTTGAAAATTCTTCCTCATATAGAAACCTTTGCCTTCAATGTAATGTTTATTCCTATGTAATATCTTTGCCTAGATTGCTCCAGAAAAAACTCATTGAAAGTTAATATTAAACTCTTGAAAGTTCATTTTTGAGCAATTGTCAAAAATCTGGTGGCATGGAAAGGGTCAATAATCTATTGAATTGCTCTCACTCATGAGGTATTATGGAAGGAGACAAAAAGAAGGATTCAGAACTCCAGCTATAGAAGTTTCTATAAAGGGATTATCAGATCGTCCCACAATTTCATGTAAGAATACTTGCCTGCACAATCAGGTTATCTTTATCCAGGTGAAGTAAATGGCTACATGGCATTCAGAGATTAGCATCTGGTCATAAATAATCTTTTTCTGCAAACCATTTTGGAGGAATGATTCATATTTTTTAGACATGTAACTAATGTAATGAAATGTAAAGTCACTCTTTTTCTGAAAACAACTGTGTAAAATTATGCAAAGATACCCTGTATTCCTTCATTTGAATAATTCCCAATTTTTGCCATAGAAGGTTTACAGGTATGATAATCATGACACACATATTCTGAACAAACTGTTCAGTCAGCCGATGATATCTCTCATTTGATGTTTGTCAATAGACACAGATGAAAAGTTCTGAAAGGCCTTTAGTAGGCATTGATGCATGCACCCAGACCAGTGAGCACACGTGTGCATACATACATGTACCGTATGCACAAAAAGCATATGCCTAGTTTTAAAGTTTTAGATCCATTGACATGTGCAAGGTTATCTGGGATTTTTAACTTTATACCCCAAATGGTAAGCTTAAGCCCACTGCACACTATACGATAGGTTTACGATCTGATTTTAAAAGAAAATGTAATAGCATTATATATAAACAGTTAAACACATAAAACATGTTTGATTGAGGTTCTGGATAGTTACTGATAGATAGTTAAATCGAAATTGCGGCCTATTACGAGCCTTCTAGTCAGAGGAAAGGCCAAATAAGCTCCGAATTGTAGTGACGCCAGAGCAGTCCTGCGGTCTATGATTTGAAACTGATTTGGCCCTTTTTCCGGATATAAGGCTGACATCACACCAATTTCCTATATTTGGTATTCATATTATTGTTCAGAAGCTGAATCAGGTAGTTTTTATGTTAAAATGCCTGTATTTAATGCTATTGCGTTTTATTTCCAAAATTGGATCGTTGTCGATCATATAGTTTGCGGTGGGCTTAAGTTGCTAAAGAATTCAGTACATGTACATGTAGGTAATTTTTTGTAAAGTCACCAAATATCAAATTATAGTCCGGGAGGATATTGTGCCGAAAAAATCTTTGGGAAGAATTCAGACGTTTTGATTGAACTGAACAAACAAATTAGCCAGTTACAGCAGCCATGATACAGAAGGTTGGCCTTGATGACAAACCACATGTTTGACTATCAAGTATCAAATTGTGTTGTTATCTGAAAGTTCTGTTTATTTTATGCTGTCTAAATATACAGTGTAAATGGAAAGGCTTATAACTGTTACATATATGCCATTAATGAAATTCACTCATTGATGACATTCTAAGTAAATTTCATATACTGATCTGTGAGTGTGTGTCCTCCACTCTCTATCTTTCTCTCTCTCTCTCTCTTTCTCTTTCTCTTTCTATCTCATGTCAAGAAAAAGCTGGAAGTTGACATACATGTATCAAAGCCATTATTGTGATTATCGCTGTGACTGTCCTATAGTGTATTCTGTTTCTATCTATCTTCTGTTTGTCTGTCTGTCTGCCTGTCTGTCTGTCTGTCTGTTGAATTATAAATTCTGATCAAAGTTTATTCAGATCTCTCTCTAGGACAGACTTCTCTCTTACATAAACTACATGTACTTTCTTGTTCCACCAATAAGCCAGTTCGTAATTACAATTTGCGCCTGTGCAGATAAAGGTCATTTGTACCAAGTACAATTGACGCTGTCATTTTACGCACCATGATACACTCACCAGTATGATTTCTCTTGATAAACAATTAGCGCGTCAACCAAAACTAATGCGTGTGCACGTACAAATTGGGGTCATTTCAGGGCCATTTGTACCATGAACTGGCTTATTTCCAACAAAAGGAGAAAATCATTAGTAATTTATACAAATTTCTCCTTTCATTGTTTTGTTTGCACTAGACGACTGTTCCGATCGGAGATGCTGTCATAGCAACAAGAGATACGTGTATTGGGACTGAGGTGTGTGAGGGACTATGGACAGCAAACAGGTATGATGAAGGTGTCCCTGCATGCTTCCCTTTTCTTATGATGGCAGCTTCATGCAGGAATCAGTCATTTTATTCACACTGTTCATACACTTACGGTGTGCATTCAAATACTACATTCTATTCACACTGTTCATACACTTACGGTGTGCATTCAAATACTACATTCTATTCACACTGTTCATACACTTACAGTATGCATTCAAATACTACATTCTATTCACACTGCTCATACGCTTACAGTATGCATTCAAATACTACATGTGGTACTAAACAAATACAAAAAAGAAGAAGTAGAAAAAAATTGAAGATTTATTTCATTTCATTCTTTTCATTTTTCAAAGTAACAGTTGTGCAGTCAACAATATGAAAATAATTGACAGCAACATAAGTGCAGATACATTTTCAATCATTGCAAGCAAAATAAAAAGCATTAACATTTGTAAGAAAAGAATATAATTAAAACAGTGAAGACTACATTGAGGTAATTAATATATATGAGGAGGAAAATAGGGCTTGTAGGAGTGCTGGTCCCTGGCAAAAAGTAAATTATAAATAATGCAATACATGAAAATAAAACTGTGCAATCATGCATAACATGCCCCCCAAATAGTAATAGAAAGATTTTTGTGTTCCAGTACCACCGTGTCTATACATACACTTGTACCAGTTACTTGATCTGAAATGTGTGTTTTCCTCCCAATCTTTCACAGCCCTCATATAGCAATGAGTCTGGATGGTGTGGAGATCGTTACTAACGGTAGCGGAAGCCTTCATCATCTTAGGAAAGGTCAGCGTCTAGTTGACCTTATTAAGAGTGCCACTCTGAAGGTGAGAGGTTGATGATAATGATAATAATAATAATAACCTGGATTTATATAGCACTTTATACATCTATGGTGAAAGTTTTTTTTATGTAACTATGTTATTACCCCGATTCAGGCTTACCCGCACACAATGCATGCACCTTCTCCACTCCAATAGGGAGCATTCCAGCCAGTTGCTTTTTTACGTTCATGCACATGCGAATCCAATCACAGATTACATGTTCACAATTATTTCTGACCTTTTAATATGGGCAAGAAATAATCAGGAATAACATGATGTTATCAGCACAGAAATACAAATAAACATCATGTTCATATTCTGTTAGAGGTTCAGTGTTGCAAACACAGGGCTCCCCATTAAACATGTAGGAGGCGGGATGGCTCAGTGGTAGAGCAGTGGTCTTGTAACTGGTAGGAACCAGGTTCGAAACCAAGTGGATGCGCTAGTGCCCTTTGGTAAGGCATTAATCCTCCTTACAAAGTCCCTTGACTGCTTACTTACAAGCATACACAGGCTTTCTTAGCAGTCAGGTAAAATAAATCTTCAACCTAAATATGTTTGCTTGGGGTCATCAGTAAACAGGACCTGGGCAGACTTCAACGTCTTCAGAATAAGTGTGCTCGTCTAATATGTCAAAAACCAAAATGGTCCCACGTCACTCCATTACTCAATGAACTTCACTGGCTTCCCGTTTCTAAGAGAATACAATACCGTATACTGGTTCAGACTTACAAATCACTGTCAACCACACTTCCTCAATACATCTCCTCACTCTTTCAGCAACAGAGAACATCATATTCTCTTCGTTCTACCTCTGCTCCTTCCTATGTCATTCCAAAATCCCGAAAACAGGCTGGCTTCAAGTCCTTTCAGTCACTTGCTCCACAACTTTGGAACAGACTCCCCGCATCTCTCCGTAATAGCACATCACTTGACATCTTCAAGAAACATCTAAAAACTTACTTATACAATTCTTAATTTACTTGAATAGACTTTAGGTGACAGCGCCTTGTATCCTTTGGAAAAGGCGCTATATAAATCCAATTATTATTATTATTATTATTATTAAATAATGTATAATAGTAATATGACCTTGCTTCCTTGATCATTGTCATAAAAACTTTGAAATTACCATTCTTGACTCTTTTTTTTTCTCCTCTGCACAGTGTGGGGGCATCTACATGTATTCTAACCTGAGAGGGTGTGATGGAGAGAGAGTTTACTACTATGGTGGTTCCATGATAGCTCTTAATGGTGATGTGGTCATCCGAGGAGAGGAGTTTGCACTCAAGGATATTGTACGTATTTTCTTTGTTATCAATGCATTATCAGGCATCATTTTAAAGATAAAGTTGAGTTCTGGTTATGACATTGAATTGTGAAAGAAACTGTCTGCCAGAGCAATCTTATGATGCCACGTCCATGACCTAGCATCCTTAACTTTTTGATCCTGTGTCTAATATCAACAGCCTCAGCATAGGTTGAATATGATTTGAATTGTAACACTCTGAATCATATGCCTATGTAGTATTTAAATGATAGCAGCATTTTGCTATAAGCTAATATTTTTTTCAGGTAACGGTTAAAGGTTAAAGGGAAAGTCTTCTATGGTTTCACTTTTATATTGCAGTTGAAATATTACATTGATTTCATAACATAGGAAAAAGAGAGATAACTCAGATGAAAGAGTGTGGATAAGGATGGAGTGGGATTTAGTTTATTCAGCTGCTCTTCCTCTCATATGCTAACTTACAAGTAGATGTATTTCTATGCTAATATTGATTTTGTTATTGTTCTCTTTACAGGAAGTGACCACTGCGACCCTTGACCTGGAGGATGTAAGGTCATATCGAGCTCAGGCATCCAGCTCATCCATGGCTGTGAGTCTGTTTTATGGAATCGTTGCAGTCGTCAATATTTATTTAAAGTTCAAGATTAGTAATTTTTAAGCTGTTTTAGGCCTGGGATTAGGCAATCACTTCTGATAAGTTTTAATTTTGATTATAAGCATTACTGAGATATGATCATTAGCATTGTTATTCTTACGTAACTATGGTTGTGGTCTGATGGATTGGTCACCTGACTCCGAATCACATGGTTTGCAGTTTGAATCTGGGCCTCTTCGCTAGAGTCCTTTGGCAAGATATTGATGTATATTTGCCACTCTCCACCCTGGTGTAGTAGAAGACTTCCCTGTTGGGAGTTATTCCTTTAATGCTTTCAGCTCCTGAGGACAGCTGGACTTAGTCACAGGGTATGGGAGTACTTTTTAGGAACCTGGTATAGATATCTGCACAGTAATAATGTAGGTATTATATTTCATTGCTATTAATATTATTATTTTTATTGATATTTTTATTATTATTATCAATATCATTATTATTATTGTTGCTGATGATCATTATGTATTAAAAATATGAAGGACTTTCTATTCTACATATCCAGGCTACTCGATCTGAGGCTTTCCCCCGCATCCAAGTCGACTTTTCCGTCTCCAATGACCGAGATGCAGAAGCGACTCCTCCAATTCGGGAGCAATACAAGATGTATACACCTGAAGAGGAAATAGCCTTGTCTCCTGCCTGCTGGTTGTGGGATTATCTGAGAAGAAGTCGTCAGGTGAGCAGTGGTGCAGCTATTAAACTACAGGGGAGGGGGGGGGGGGGGGGAAGGAAATAAGAGAAGAAAAGTAGGAAGTGAGAGAGAAAGAAAGAAAAAGGTGAAAAGAGAAAGTGAAAAGAAGATGATACCCCCTACCCTTATTTGGTAGCATTATTAATTCAAGTTTTATCCACCTGCAAAGACCACTGCCTCCCCCCCCCCCTTCTTCCCTATAGGGCTGTTGCCCCCTCCATGGGTGTGATGTCACGTAATATCTTTCTTGGTAGACTGATTGACCGAGGGCAGCCAAGAGGCTAGAAGAAAAAAACTATCAAATATTGGATGAAGGCGAATGTGTTAGTAGAATTAATGTTACATGTACATGTCTAAAGCTGATTTAATCCAGGATTGAGTAGTAGTGTATATTTATCAACAGTCACTTTGAAAGATTTATTTACAGACATTTTAGTCCACGTTGGAGGTTTGAACCATGACTAGACCATGAATTAAATTAAACCTCCTTTGTGAAATCAGGCCATAACATGTTTTTACTTTTACCTTTCTTTTCTTTTCCTAGGGTGGTTTTTTCATTCCTTTGAGTGGAGGAATTGATAGCTCATCTGTTGCTTGCATTGTTCATTCCATGTGTAGACTTGTGTGCCAGGCTGTTTCTGATGGAGGTAAGTCAAATCAATGTATTTTATATGCCTTCCAAAATGACAGTTACTGTAAGGAAGCCTAATGAACTGGTGGAAGCTGTAGTATGGGTACACACATGTTCATGGATGTTTAAAGGAAAGGTTGAGTTCATGGAAAGGTTAAACATAATTTGTGAGCTTTCTCATTCCTTTGTCAGTCTGGAAGAACATCATAGTAGAAATGTCCCCCCCAAATTAATGCTCTTCAAATGCCCTCATATTTGAAATATGATGATAAAAAATAGCTGAAGTGTTTATTTATGCCACTTGTGTATGCAGTCCCATATACCCATTTTTGTGTGCAGTGCATGTGCTTTTTAGCGAGACTGGGCAAATTTTTAATCATTTTGATGATTCCAAAACCTCACAGTATATACACCAATTCTGTTGTAGACATGATCAACCTTTCCTTGATACAGTTTCTTTTATAATGTAATTGCATGACAAGAACTCAACTTTATCTTTAACTGTGAATTAATCCATTGTCTCCTGGAACGGAGTGGTTCCTGTGTTAAGTCTATGGGAATGAGAAAATTCAGTAGTCAAAAGGGTTAATTTTTCCTTCTGTACTCGTTTAATCCTCAATCATTTGAATGTTTTGTATGTTTTTCTTAGGATAGTTTTATATCTTTCAAGATCTACAAATTATTTTTAGTTAATAATAATGATATTCCGTTCTTGCATAGCGCATATCACATTGTGATATTACGTCTCTATGCACTTCCACAGGACTTTGAATATTATTACCCCAGCTTTACCTACCAGGTACCCACTTACTACACCTTGGTGGAGTGTGGCAAATGTAGATTAATGTCTTGCCACAGGATGTTAGTGCGGCGACAGGGATTCGAACCCTTGTGATTTACAGTCTGGAGAATTGTCCACTGGACCACAACATCTCATTTTGATTTAAAAGGAGGCATGATGGCTTAGTGGTAGAGTAGTTGTCTATTAACCTGAAGGTCCTTGGTTCCAATCCATGTCAATGTTCTAGTACCATTTGGTAAGGCATTAGTGTTCATTACCAATTACCTATAATAGGACTTGAATCTGTAGGTGCCCCTGGTTGCCGAGTAACAGGCACACCACTGCTTTCTTAGCAGACAAAATTTACAATCAATGACAAGTCACAACAGTTGATATACACGTAAGCTAGTGAAATCACTACATTGGTTTGACCTTGTGCAAATTTGTGATAGAAGTTTGGCAGTGGTTACTGGATATATGTCTTAAGAATGGGTCCATGTGAAATAAATCTTTATCATCATCAGTCATGTAAAGATCATTACAAACTATTTATTCCACAGATGATAAGGTTCTAGCTGATGTGAGGTCATTGACCCATGACCCTGAGTACACGCCCTCTGACCCCAGGGAGCTATGTAGTCGTATCCTGGTGACCTGTTACATGGGAACGGTGAATTCATCCAGTGAAACACGTCAGAGAGCTGAAGACCTGGCTCACCAGATTGGAAGGTAGGCATGTGAAAGTGGTGGAGATGTCCTGGTGTAGTGGTTCATTCACTTGACTTTCTTTAAGGAAGTTGAGGGTTCAAGTCAGATTGGAAGGTCAGCATACAGGGTTGTGAAAGTAGTGGAGGTGTCCTGGTGTAGTGGTTCATTCACTTGACTTTTTGTCAAGAAGTTGAGGGTTCAAATCAGATTGGAAGGTCGGCACAGGCTTCTTGGCAGGGTAGTGTTTTCACTTGGTCAAAATTGAGGGAAATGTCACAGTGGTCGTGTAGCATTCCAGGGGGCTCTTTTGCAGGTTGAAAGTAGGCACTGACATATTTACTGCCCTTGATACTTTTTAAATACCCATGCTTGGCACAATAGGCATATTTTTCTTCCATCGAAGTCATTACAAAAATTTGTATAGCAAGTAAGAAATCACTGATGTATATGAACGAAGCTTAAGGAGAGAGATTGTAGAATTTTAGAGGATCACCAAGCAGACCACCGGAAACATGGACTCTAGCAGGCGATATCAGAAGGCCAAACCTGTGTAAATAATGTTTGAATAGAACAGACCCTTTAAACTAAATTCAACTTTCAGATCCACAATGTGGGGGAAAAACAGGCAATGAATAGAAATCATAAATCTATAGATGGTGATATTGTTGATTGTTTTTACCTTTCCAGCCACCATAAGTCTATCACCATAGATGATGCAGTGAAGGCTTCAGTGGGTATCTTTGAGCAGGCCACCAGTACCCAGCCTAAATTCAAAGCTCTGGGAGGTTCTCAAAGAGAGAATCTTGCTTTACAGAACATTCAGGTAACCATTGTACACTCAGACAGCAACTATCTTGAACAAAAAAAAAATAAAAAAAAATAATGCTATAACAAAAGTTTAGTATGACAATAGAATTTTGCTTGGCCCACCTGTTTCTATAATATATTTTTCCCCCTAATATATTGGCCTGAATTCACGAAAGAGGGTTAACTTTAATCTGTGGTCTACTCATGGTTTAAAACTCCCCAGTGAACTAAAATAAAAGGGTATATAAGCATATTACTGCCCGCCCATTGGACATGATGCACGCGCATACTACACGTGGATTAAAATAAGCCTCTTTTGTGAATTCATGCCTTTGAGTTTCAGGATAACAATGTAATTATCATGATACGACAGAGTTTCTTTCAATACCTTTTCCGTGCACATATTACATGAAAATTGTATTTGCTGGAAGCACAATTTTTCTTCTAGGGCCTCAATAAACTTATTCATATTTGCTCTGTTTTTAATTATCTCCAAGTAGTTTTATCTCTTGAGACTTTTTGTTTGATACCTCAATTTCCAACTAAATACCCTTATTTCCACCTTAATAACATTATTTCCAACTTATTCACCTCAGGAAAATATTACAAATTAATGTCTTGCCAAAGTATTCGTGCGGCGGCGGGACTCGAACCATGAACCATGTGATCCACAGTCGGTGACGTATCCACTAGACCACGAAAGAGTGATTAGTGATTTTACTACTCCCCTTTTCTCTTATTTTTTCAGGCTAGAACTCGGATGGTCCTGTCTTACTTGTTTGCTCAGCTATCATTATGGAGTCTGGATAGACCTGGTGGCTTGCTGGTACTAGGAACAGCTAATGTAGATGAGAGGTAGGTCCAAATAGGACTACGGTCTAATAGATGATTAGATGGAATGGAAGGTATGTAGGTCCAAGATAGACCTGGTGGCTTGCTGGTACTAGGAACAGCTAATGTAGATGAGAGGTAGGTCCAAATAGGACTATGGTCTAATAGATGATTAGAGGGAATGGAAGGTATGTAGGTCCAAGATAGACCTGGTGGCTTGCTGGTACTAGGAACAGCTAATGTAGATGAGAGGTAGGTCCAAATAGGACTACGGTCTAATACTCTATACACCATATTTTTTCTGGCGTCTTATTTTTGAGAATTTTGCAAATCACGGGTGGGTCGCGAATTTAACAGCATGCTGAAATATTGCCAATGTAAGTAGTCGGTTGTTGTCTCCTGGTAAGAAATTCACCACTTAGCTTTGCGAAAGTGCATCATCATTGCCGTTTGTAGATCTTAGAATTTCCCGATCGTGAATTCAACCACTCGTGAAAAAGTCTGGCTAGTCCAATTCGCAATTTATGGTGTATACTGTAGATGATTAGATAGAATGGAGGGTATGTAGGTCCAGGATAGACCTGGTGGCTTAATGGAACTAAGAACAGCTAATGTAGATGAGAGGTAGGTCCAGATAGGACTAAGGTCCAATACTTAATTAGATAGAATGGAGGATAATACATGTAGGTCCAAGTTAGACCTGGGACCTTCTGGTTCTTGGAAAAGCTGTAGATAAGAGAAAGGTCCAAATATGAAATGCAATTACATACTGACTTCTATAGATGGGTCTTTAAATCAACAGATCATCAAATAATTAGCTTCCCACTTAGAGATAAAGTTGAGTTCTGGTCATGCAATTACATTGTAAAAAAAAAAAAAAAACTGTCTCAAAGGAATTGGGAAAGGTTAATCATGTCTACATAAGAATTGGTGTATACTGTGAGGTTTTGGAAACATCATAATGAAGTTAAAAATTGACCCAATCTCACAGAAAAGCATAAGCACTGTACACAAAAATGGGTGTATGGGACTGCACATTCATTGTGGCATGAATGTTCCGTTCGAACACTTCAGCTATTTCTCTTCATATTTTGAATATGAGGGCATTTAAAGATCAGTCCTTTTCAGGGGATACATGTATTTCTATTATGATGTTCTTTCAAATTAACATAAAAAGAATGAAAAGGCTCACAAATTATTTTTGACCTATTTGCATTCTCCTTCTTTTTCAGTTTGAGAGGCTACTACACAAAGTATGACTGTTCCAGCGCTGATCTCAATCCTATAGGAGGTATAAGCAAGACTGATTTGAGGAATTTTATCATCTACGCCATGAAGAAATTCAACCTACCTGCTCTTCAAGGGTAATTATGAAACTATATCTTACATCAATTTTGCCGCCTCAATGGGTTCTCATTGAGCTTGATTTGAATGTACGTGTATCAGTGGATCCATGAGAATTACCATTATTCAGAACTATTGCTATCTGAGTTATGTCTCGACAGTGTGATCGAGCCAGTTTCAGTGAAAATGTTTATATGTCAGTCATATTTTAATGACAAATGAGGGTTGAAACTTGTTATTTTTTGCATGATTTAGGAGGCTTCTATTAATTGTTGAATAATGAATTAAAAGCCTTCAGTTTAACAGGCCTGTGAGATCTCTGCTTTTTTAATTATTCTCGCTGATTTCAATTTCCGCTTTTTTTCCGTGCTCTATTTCCGCTTTTTTCCTGTGCGCTATTCACGCTATTTTATCGGCAACCATTATTTTAGTGGTTTTAAACGGCTGGAAACGTAGTTTTCGCTTAAAGGATGTGAGCGCGAGTGGAGTCTAGCTCTCTTGCGACCAAATATGGAAAACAACATACCCTATATGTACATGTACTGTATGTGTTTTGCTTTTGCACATGAGGTAAAGTTCATGCTGCTTGCATTCGTATACCGCAGAACTGTGGACCGCGCCGCCGCATGTGTCAGGCGGCGGCCATTCAAGCAAGATAAGAAGCGGAATAAAAGTAAATAGATCAAGTGAACTAGTTTCAACTTTTTTCAGCTCTTTTTTTGAAACCCCACTTACAGGCCTGTTTTACAGATGTTTTCAATTTCCAAACCTGTCTCATTGGCCTGAATTCACAAAGGAGGTTTAGTTTAAATTCATGGTTTAAACCCCTTCCTGGGTTTTTTGAGCATACGTGCGCACGGAATCCGATCAAATCATATACTTTCTTTGAGTGCGCACATGGGCAATGTTCGCTTATTTACGCTTTTTTTTGTACGCTTACGGAGGTTCAAACCTTACCCATGGTTTAAACCTCCTTTGTGAATTCGGGCCATTTTGTTTACTCCAGCCATGGTTAGACTGTAGGTGTACTGGTCAACCCATTTGGTCCTGATTCATTTGAAATTATAAATTATTTCTGATTAGAAAGGCTACTCATTGAAAATACATTTGTTACAAATCCTACAAATCCAATCAGCTGAGCAGTGAAGAAATCTTGATGAGAGAAGAACATGAAATATTTTGTATCCTTATTTATTTCCTCATTTAAATGTTTATTGAAATCCAGCTTGCTAGCTGGATATAGTAATAAGTGATTAATAGCTGTAGTTTTTACCTCTCTAAACCCCCTACCCCCCCACCCCCCCCCCCCCCCCCCCACCCCACTCCTCCTGGTGTGATTGTATGTGTGAATTTATATGTGGAAATGATGTGTTTGATTAGTAGTGTATGACTGCAGGGTGTTATATCTATATTATCTCTTTTGTACATTATTTCTGTACATATTTAAGTTAGGGAGCTGCACCAATTACAAGCTCTGCTTTTAGTTAGTCTCCCTTTCTGTATCGTTATATCATTGTACATGAACAATATATTTTATTTTGATTGTGATTTGTAATGATTGAGAAATAAATCGAACTGAATTGAATTGCATTGAATTAAAAAAAAGAAAATCTTCAGCAGTAGAAAGCTACACGAAACATTGCTTGAATACATGTACATGTACATGTCTAGTCATTTGAAAAAATACCTGGGATGCCATATTTACTCATCATTTAAGTGCTACAAGGTTAAACAAAAATCTTTTATATGGTTGATCTAATTATTGATTAATTGATTGATAAATCTTTTTTGTTTGTATGTGTATGCTGTGTAGCTTTGAATTTGCATTATGCCAACTATCATGGAGGGAAGTCTGACAAATTTATTCGTTATAATTCCTCAATTTTATGCAAAAAGATAACAGGTACCCTCAAATCTGGATGTGAACAACCATATAATGAATTGTGGTCTACCAATCCTCTGGAGTGGTTTGGAATAGTAATATGGAGTTTTGGAGCATATGGCAACCTTCAATAACTCATATGTTTTCATTTGAATTTCATTAAATTGAAAAAAAAAAAAATTCTTACCATTGTAATGAAACTTTTACAAAATCTCATAGAAGTGAAGTAAAAGAAACATGCATAAATAGAAGCAATAATATTTATATTGATAAAGATTAGGAATGGAATGTAAATGTTTATTATTGGTTTGTTACCAATGTATTGAGAGGGCAAAGAAATTGTGTTTTTGAAAGGCGAGATGCTTACCCCCCTTACGCTCGATTGGTTTGTTCCATGGGACCGTATTCTACATGCAAAATTCTAGCCTTTAGAAAAAGCCTTTGGAAAAGGGTAGCTTTGCTCCCTCGAGTACACTCTCAAATAGTTTGTTTAGAAGTACATGTACTCCTGTTTGTGCTTGAGAAGTGCTAAAATTTTTGCTCCCAAAATAAAGGATATGTGAAGCACATGAAAATAGTTGTGGTATCTTGAGCTTTTATTCCATATATCTAATCAAAAACAATGAAGAATAACTTCAAATTTACAAACATTTCCTATCGTCAGAGGGATATAACACCCCCCTAAATACAACCTGCTTCCTCTCAGCATTCCTGCCCACAGCAGTAATGAAATATTAATTCTGTTGAACCATGGGACACATATTATAAACATTCATTTCCTGCCTTTCAAAAAGATTTTGTGCTCCTGCCCATTGAGTATGATTGTGACAAAAATCGGAAACACACGAATTGTAGGCCACTGTCTGGTCGCAACTCTGTCAAACATCAGTCCCCGTCATCCCCTGACATCTACTATTGATATACATAAAAAAGATTGCATTTTGTTATTGTCATGTAATGTTGTTTCTCTAAAGGATTATGGATGCTCCTCCCACTGCTGAACTGGAGCCACTAGAAGCAGGCAAGGTTTCACAAACAGATGAGGTGAGACTCTCATAATATGATATGTCATGTTGCTGCTGTCTCCAAGGTGACTCAATGTTTGCTTCAGCAACATTTGCTCCCGGCTGTATTTTTTCAAAGATATAGGGTTAGGATTTGGGTTGTATGTGGGTTTTAGATCATACATGTAGGTTTAGGGTTAAGCTTAGGTTTAGTTTTTTGTCCAGGTTTAAAGATGAAGTTGAGTTCTGGCCGTGCAAATACATTGTGACAGAAACTGTCTCAAAGCAATTGGGAAAGGTTGGTGTTTACTGTGAGGTTTTGGAATGGTCAAATTGATCAGAAATTGATCCAATCTCACTAAAATGCATGTGCACTGCATACAGAAATGGGTATATTGGACAGCACACACTTGTGGCATAAATGTTCGGTCCAAACACTTCTGCTATTTCTTGTCTTATTTCGAATATGAGGGCATTTGAATTTTGGGGTTTATCTAAACTTCACATGGGCTTGACATTTGCACTACCAAATGATTAAAAAAAAAAAAGGAAATTGGAGTTTTTGTCAGTTTCCAGAAGGTATGCAAATTTATAAGATTTTCAATATCACATTTTCATTTTATTGACAAATAATTTCAAATATATTGAATTAATCATCAAACCAGGGTGGTCCACAAAGGGGTTTTAACTCATTGCCTACGGGAACCAGTTTGTCCCTGTATTAAACCTATGGGAATGAGACAATTCAGTAGTTAACAGGTTAACGTGTAACAGCAACAGGTTTGAATTTTCAAACTCTAGGTTTGAAAATTAGCGACAGGTTAAGATTTCTCGAATAATCACCTTCAAACCAAATTATTCATGGAATATTAGTCATAAAATTTGTTTCAAAATGCTTCAAAATCTGCCTGATATTGCACCAGAAAGCCTCAGAGAACCACAGAACTTCCAAGGACCTCCAGCAGGCTCTTGACTCTGGGCGCAAGTGCTTCGCATACATAAGTTTATACTTCTTCCCAGTTGCAATGTTACACGCTTGAATTTTTGTTTGTGGACCACCCTGCATCAAACAGCATCAAAGCCTAGGATATATACAGCCTGAAAAACAGAAAAATCCAAGACAATATGAGATATACAGTCTAACCTCATTACAAAGAACACTGATAACAAACTCTTATTATCAGAAGGAAATTTTGCCGGTCCCACTTGTTTGTATTTCCTTGTTTTCTAGCGCTGATATTATGATATAAAAAGGTTTCAATATAAAGAGGTAATTTCCTTGGTCCCAAGGAGTTTGTTTATAATGAGGTTCCACTGTACAGTGTATATACATTTGGCTAATCTAAACTGTACTTGAATTTTTGATGATTGCATGATAACAAATCACACTGATTTCCGAAAAGGTTTTCTTGTCCTGAAATGAAGCTTCACTGCTAGTGCTCAAAATTGGCTGTAACATTTCCAGTTTTGTGTTTGATATAACAGGTAGACATGGGTATGACTTACAATGAGCTCTCTATCTTTGGTCGTCTGAGGAAGATCAGTCTATGTGGACCTTACAGCATGTTTATGAAGCTAGTCAATGAATGGAAAGACTCTTGTTCACCAACACAAGTAAGTGAGAATTTAAAATGATGAAGTCATTCCTGCTATTGTAATCCATTATTGTTATTATAATGATCATTATTGTCATAATTATTTTGATTGAATCATTATTATATTTCATTATTATATTTCATTATCACTTATTTATCTGGGCAACTAGAAGATGTTTTGTCCCAAAGGACTCACAGAAATATGCATTTTAAAGACTTTTCACACAGCATATTAGAAATCAGCAGAACACTAGTCAATGCTGAATGTTTCCCAAGAGAATTGTAGCACTCTATTGAAGACCTCTTCTTATTGTCTGGTGTTGAGATAAACCTGAAAGCAAACAAAATATAAACTGTCCAAGGTATTTGAAGGGTGGTCCACAGAGGGTTTTAACATGTAACAGCGATAGGTTTGAAAATCAGCAACAGGTTTAATGTTCTCTTGGTTCTGTAAATAATCATTCTCATGCAGAATTATTTATGAAATATTAGTCATAAAATTTGTTTAAAAATGCGTCAACATATGGCTCAGATTGGACCAGAGAGCATCTACGAACCCTAGAGCTTCCAGGGCCCTGCTTACCTGCTGTAAGGGACTTTGCACTTTGCACATATCAGTTCATACTCCTTCTATTAAAGTTCCAATTTCACATTTTTGAGTGTTTGTTTGTGGACCACACTGTTGGTGATTTGTTGTCCCATACATTATCAGGTAGTGTGGAATTTTAGCATAATTGACATTAGAATGTATCATTTTCCTTGATATGTAGTCTGATCCTAGCTCTCATGGGACTATCAACTTCTTACAATCATGAGGTATATTAAAACCACTGAAGGAGTCGATAACGTATGGGGCAAAATACCTTGGACTTTACCATGTACAGTGAAACCGTGTTACAGTGGAAATGCACTATAACGAGGACCTTGGGAACATGAAAATTACCTTGTTATATCAGGAATCTCCTTATATCAGGGTAAAAAACAAAAGAACATAAAGACCTGGGACCAGCAAAATTACCTTGTTATATCAGGAATCTTGTTATATCAGAGCTCTTTATAGCGAGTTTCCACTGTATAAAGAACACTGATATAACAAATACCTTTTATAACAAGTTCATATTGCCCAACCCAGGGCTTTGTATTCTATTGCTTTTTGGCTTCGGTATAATAAATTTTCAATATTACAAGTTAATTTCTTTGGTTCCAAAGAGTCTGTTGTAACAAGGTTTCACTGTAGAAGAATAGTCCATTGGTATGCAGCAAATCATTGTTAATTTGAGTTATACCAGCTTTGACATATACACCACATTATCATTATTGTAATCAATGTGTTCAATCTTAGTGTAAGGTATCAAAGTGAATTTTCATCATTTCACAATCAATTTGGTTGTTAACTCGTTAGCTTTCGCCTACTAGTTTCTGCAGGCTTCTTCAGACTGGCACTGACTCCCCGTAGATGGGGTATCGGCAGTCGGGCGGTCCAAGAGAATGGGAATGCACGTGGAAGATAATTTGAATTGCCCCGCGTCTCGATTCATTGAAAATGCCAAGCTCTTGTGGATGTGAATGTGAATTAGGGATGTTAGTGTAAGGTAGCTGTATAATAACGAAATGTAGTGGTAGGAAAACATACATGTATGTCAGGAACGCAAAATGCGTAATAGTTGCTGATATTGGTGAACCTTAAGTTGTAGTTTGATATATCTGAATGAAAGTTTTCTTAATATTAAGCCCAATCAAGGTAATAAAGGTTCTTACCAGCTCCATGTCCAAATTATATTTATATACCTCAATTTCATAAAAATTACATTTGCAACAATTATGCATTTTGTGTTCTTTTTTGCATTCCAGAAGTGTCTTTTCGTGCCACTTCATTTCGCCAAATCTACCTAAGTATTCTTATTATTATCTTCATCATCCATTGTTGTTGTTAGGTTGCTGATAAAGTGAAGCACTTCTTCCGTTCTTACTCTATTAACCGACACAAGATGACCACACTGACACCATCTTGCCATGCTGAATCCTACAGTCCTGATGACAATCGTTTTGATCTTAGGCAGTTTCTCTACAATGCAAGGTGGCCCTGGCAATTCAAGTGTATCGATCAGGAGGTATGTATTGGGCCCCCGTTTCATAAAACTTGTTATTAGTAGCAAGTTACAAGAACAGTTTTAAGCTACTGAAATACTTGATCTTGCCATGCTGAATCCTACAGTCCTGATGACAATCGTTTTGATCTTAGGCAGTTTCTCTACAATGCAAGGTGGCCCTGGCAATTCAAGTGTATCGATCAGGAGGTATGTATTGGGCCCCTGTTTCATAAAACTTGTTATCAGTAGCAAGTTACAAGAACAGTTTTAAGCTACTGAAATACTTGCATCTAAGTGGCTGAGAGCAACTTTGTCATAGAAATGGGGCAGTTGTGATTGATAACAAGTTTTATGAAACAGGGCCCTGTCTTATTAAAGCTCATATACAATATTGGTACCAAACAGGAAATTGGAAAGAAACATGTTAAATATAGTCTCATGTTGTTCTCCTTGTATCAAAAGATGTCTGTAAGAGATCATTTGGTATTCCATCTATGATTTCTGGTAAATTTTAATGTAATATCTGTAAGGAATGCTCGATCACTGCCATTATGCTAGGACCCTTCCACCCCGACGGCTCCCTGCAAAGCAATCTTAGGGCTTCGCATAGAGACAGCATGTGTATCACTGTGTGTAGCTACCCATTGGTTTTACACGTGTGTGTATAGTGTATAGCACCTGCTGCCTTTGTTGTGATTTTATGTGCCTGTCCCGGCACATAAGTTAGTTTTTGCCTCATATTTGTTTAACATTTAACTTTAGGAGGCGAAATCTTCACAGTGTCTTGGTATTGCTAGTATCTTGCTATTTATCAACAAATATTAAAGGAATCTGACGAACAGTTTTCGAGGGCTTACCAAAACTTTACATAACCTTTAAAGGTGAAGCAATAAAGGCTTGAGCGCTATATAAGAATTTATATTGATACAGAGCTGGGGCCGTATTCTTAAAACTATGTTATCTTTCATGTTAAGGAAAACTCTGTTAATTGTCATAACAAACTGAAATTACGCGCAATAAACACTAATCATTGGTGCTTGCACAGATGTCTTTGTTAACTTTACGCTAGCACATCCATCTTTGTGCAATCATTAACCAAATAATGACTTGTCCTGATTTTGATTTGTTATGACAATTAACATCGTTTTACTAGCATAAAAGATAACATCGTTTTCAGAATACGGCCCCAGGTCTTTTTATATTTTTTTTAAATTCCTGACACAAGCACTTGTTGTTAAATGAATTAAAGGAAGGAGGTATATTTAATGATAGATAATGTTCTTCTCTGAACCTCGTTTATTTACTGTGTTATGTTCCAAACAATAGGCGGAACGTCTTCAAGAAAAATTGGATGCCAAGAATTCAACTCATGATGTCACTGCTTCGTCAGCCAATCAGAGCAAGCTGTCTTCTAAACATGTGACCACCATCACCAGTGTCGCGACTCGGAGGCGGTCTAGCGATGACATCGAGAAGCCCATGGATGGCGAAGCTTCCCCCGAGAAACAGACAGAGGTCAGCCCATCTGGGAGATTGACCCGCAAGAGGTCAAGAGGGGCAAGTGAGGTCATGGATGGGGTCAGCGGGAGTAAGCGGGCGAGGTCACCAAACTCTAATTCAAATAACTCCAATGAGGACAAAACCTCACCATTCAAACGCATGGGAGTTTGGATAAGGGAGAGTATTGGATCTGTCTGAAGTAGATCTACGTGTGCATCTACCTTCAAGTTGAGGAAGTTAATGACATTTTCCATTATGTCAAGCCTTTGTGTAAAATGCATAGAAATAGAGAAAACTATGCACAATAAAAGAAAGGCATACCATGTCTGGCAATCTAAGATTGCACCAATTGTTTGGAAATGCTTCATTCTACATTGTATCTTAACAACAGAAACTAAATTTGTGCTAAATGTCACTTCCTTTTCTCAGAGTAGGGCAGATGTACATGTTTCATCCAAACCTGACAATAATCTTTATATATAATGCTTTTCTTTTCAAATTGCATACGCAAAATTTTAGGTGATTTCATTCAAAGTACGGAAGAATATATCTTCCTTTTGAAGTGGTGAAAAGGAAAGTTAAACTGTACTGTTAGGGGTAGGTTTTGTCTAATTCAGATACATCATTGACTCAAACTTTATTGATTCAAAATGTTAATTCATTTTATTGGCACATATTACGCTTTGTCAGATACATGTATTGGTAATGTTTGCTAACCATGCTTATTTTAGTAAAGATTAACTATTTATTAACAAAAATAATAGTATATACATGTACTTCTAAAGAAAAATTTCACTTTATAGGAGCCAGTAAGTTCTATTTAAAGATTTTTAAAAAGTGGCAATTGTTATTACCTTTTGAATATTCTAACCTCATGATTTTTGTCTTGCCTGCGTAAGCAAAAAGCGAGACATAGCACCGCTTTTCCGATGGCGGCGGCGACGACGTCACAATTTTGGAAATGCTCTCATTTCAAAAGCATATGTTCGATTTCCATGAAACTTGAACACAAGGGTTGTAGAGTATCACAAATAATGTGGAACAAATTTTAGGTCAAAAGTCAAGATCAAAGGTCAATTAAGGTCAATTGAGTTAAATTGTATTCCAAAAACTTAACCTGAGGTTAAGTTTTTGAATTTTTACTTTATTTCAAAAGTATTTGTTCAAATTCTTTGAAACTTGGCATCATTCTTGGTAGGGATTGTCTTCATGTCACCCTCTTTCAAATGAATACCCAAATTTTACATTTTCATCACATGAAAGGTCCCCTACTGACAGTTTAACTTGGTTAAATTTTTGGTAAAATTCAGTTTTGTCTCTACATACAGTACAATGTATGTACATGTAGTATGTACGTGTATTGTACACATGCATTTGACTTCTTCTCAAAACTTTGCTGGTGGTGGATTTTAACCAAAATTGGCAGGGATCATCCTTAGGCAAGGAGGATCTAAATTAATACAGATGGGGGTGCCTACCAATATAGGGTGGGGGAGTCTTGGGGGCACCACCCCCAAGAACATCAATAATGGCAGTAATTAGATTCATATTTGCTTCTTCTTCTTTAAGCCCTGTTGCAAGATTGTTAGCAAAGTTTGTAGGTATCATCCTTAGAGGAAGGAGACCTCAATTTCTGAAACAGGGTACCTTGCCTCCAAGGGGGCTCAGGGGCAGCACCCCTTAAGTGCCCCAAAATCTTTGATTTTTCACCAAGTGAAAATTGCGTGATGCAGGCGAGACTGCCCTGGGCATTTCCCTTGTTCATGATACTCAAGTTTAGTAGATAAAGAAAAAGTTTTAACGTGGCTGAATCATTAAGGCTTATGAAAGAATAATTACCATAGATTGATACATGTATTTTAAGTTGGATAAATTATAGTATGAAAAAAAAGTGGGAGAAACTGAGTTACAAGGTTTTTTTGTACCCTAACGACAAAATGCAAGTATATCTTTAGTACATTTGCTGAAGAAAGTTACATGTAGACATTAAAAAGCTTTCTTGTAATGCATATTTTATTACTATTTCAGGTGCAATAATATATTATTTTTCTTTAAAACCTAATGTCAACCTCATCATTGTACAGTTTATTCAGCGTGTAATCATCCTCAATGAGCTTATATTTAGCTAAAGAGAGGAATAGTATAGATATATTGACTGTTATGAGAGGCATAGTTGTTTCTATAGGCTCAAGGGTAAGCTCCCCGAGAGCCTATAGAAACAACTGTGCCTCGAATATTAAAGCAGTCAATACATCTTTTATATACCGAACAAAGCCAGGTAAGAGTCAAAGAATACATGTGTGACTTACCAATCATGGGTTCCTCACATTTAAAAATCATCATCAAACTGTTAATAAACTAAAAAATCAGAGAAAAATGGAGATATGATATCGCCGGACTTCTGCGCAAGTAACCTAAATTTAGCGATCAAGTCGCACTGCGATTATGGTATCCGCGCTCGCGCTCGCACAAAGTAATATTTTACACGTAAACCAATGGGGATCGCAGCAAAATTTAACTATGCCTGTGGGCATAGTTCATATTTGCAGGCGTGGTTAAAAACATGACTTCACTTTCAACCAATCAGATGACAAGATTAGGAAAGATTCTTAAAGTAAGGTATATAATAGGGTATACATGTATGTGATGGCCTCTATTTCAGTAGCCTTCAACAAATATTGTATTCTCTAATGTTTGAAGATTTTCATTGAAACTGCAATTGCATTAACATTTTTTTAATGTCAAAGGTGCTTGATGAATTTTATTTTCCAAACATTTTGTCAAGTTGTGGTATAGATAATATTTTGGTAATTCATATTCGCAGCATCTTTGTATTTCTTTTAAAGTTTTTAACATCTCAATACACTTTTTATGTGCATGTAGTTTCATTTAGTTTTCTAGAAACGAGGGGCGCCATGCTTGGCTTCCCTCACAGAATTTTGAGATCTGTTTGCTATGCATGACAATGTTACATTTTAAAATTGTTTTTGGTTTGCCCCGGAAGCCATAATTCCTAGGTACGCCACTGACAATGTACGTTACTATTTAAGGTGTTTTGTGTAAATTATTGTATTTGCCTTTTCAATGGAAGTTTCCATTATTGCTGTACAGAGTTTTTAACATTTGTTTAAAAGGCTTTATAAATACAGTGGAACCTTGTTATAACAAACTCCTTGGGACCAAGGAAATTACCTCTTTATATCGAAACCTTGTTATATCAGGGCTAAAAAACAATAGAATACAAAGAAGTGGGACCGGCAAAATTACCTTGTTTTAACAGTATTCTCATTAACGAGGTTTCACTGTACTAGGTATAATTATTATCATTATATTTTGAAACCAAGTTTATAAAATTTGGGCATACTGCAGAATCCCAGAATCTTTTGGAAATGTAGTTTCTATGCATGTAACTTTCATATAACAGTTGATGTAAAAACAACTGTTCAGTCATTATTTAATGTACATGTACATGTACCTGTAATGCATGAATGGTTAAGGAAATAGATGTACAACTAATACTGTATTGGATTGGATTTTAAAAATCCTCTAAGGGTGTTTTTTTTTTCTTTTCTTAAGTTTGATGATTCCATTAGATTGTATGTAACTTTAGTACATAGATGAACCACATTCTACTGATAGTAATGACTGAAATGTATTCATTAGTACATATATTTCTTTAATGCATGATGTATTCAATGGCAAGTTGATTTGAAAGACTGTTATGATAGTTCATGGTGCATCTCTTGATCTTTCATGAATCATAATCATATGCACCTTTTTATTTCTCTTCCCACTCATGTATGTCTCCATCTTGCCCCTGTTTTTTTTTGCTGTATAAGAAATCATGGCTATTGAGAGTTTTCCATTGAAATTATAATTGCAAAATTTAGAGTAGGTGCAATGCTTTAACCCTTTCGAGACAATTGACCACATTTTGTGGTTTGGCTCAATAACTTTTGATTCGGAGCTCTAAAAAATATACAAGATGCATGAGAAGAAAGAGCAAAAGTTTGTTGCATGACCATTGCATTTGATGCCAGGAATTAAAAAAACCACAATAAGTTTTAAAATCTTTAAATTGGCAACACATTGAGAGGTTCGAAATCAATGCTTTTTGTCAAAATAGCAATTTTTTCAACTTTTCGCCAAAATTTCTAACCATGTATTTTGTTTTCAAAGACATTACACCTTATTAGAACCATGTAGCACTAAGAAAAATATTATTGTTGCCAATTTGAAGAATAAAATGTGATCAGTTCAGCCCTTAAATAATTCCTGTCCTGAAAGGGTTAAATAGCTGCATATAGGCTTACACTTCTTTATGAAGTTTGTGATGCTTTCAGGGAAGAGAAATAGTTACATATCCATTTTATCAAGTTGTTTCTAGAGCTCATAGTCGATGCTAATGCCTTTTTTTGACATGGGAAATTCTGAACTGTGTGTGATATTATTTCAATCATGGACAATTTTCGTGTCCTTGACTGCATATTTAGTGCAAATGCTATGTTTTAGGCCTACATTCTATTTCAAAAGTGTAAAGTAGCAATTGCCACCTACAATTCGATTTTGAAAGAGAGTGTTGATTTCCTCACGGGCAAAAATTACTGTGTGATTTGTTTTATCTTATGCATGTAACTGGATTCCAAGTCAGAAGGCTGTGTATTCTGTATGACATGATATGAGTTAATGCCCTTTTGGCTCTCAACAGACAATACATGTATTGAGTTGTACACCTAGGAATGTACATGTGGTGTTAATATAATTCAAAGAGCTATTGTTTAGATTCATGCATTTTGTATTTCTGTAATAACGGACATGTATCAACTCTAGACGTCAACAAGTGATTTAATTTTCAATTTGGTTTACAGCACACTCATTGACATACAGCATGCGTATGCATTAAACCTAAAAATATACTTTTGCTTAAGAAAAAATATCTGTTTGGAGCAAGAAGGGCGTTAAGTCCCATCATTTGTACAGAGGTAAGGCCCTTCTGGCTCCAGACGATATATGGATTATTTTGATGTCAACAACAAGAAATTTGTTAAAATAGTATATTGCATACTGTATTTGTAAGAATTTATTTTGCACCAGCAATATAAGTGTATATGAAAATGTTGCTTTGCTCTGAAGGAAAGTGGAGAAAATAACTATTCCATTGGTAGGAACAGGCATCTGAAAACCAACACATTAATAATACGATTATGGTTTTATTAAAAAAAAATTTGAAATGACAATTATCATTCCAATTTTATTTCAGTACTGGTGTTGTGAAGTAAGACATATCACCAGAAACTTTATTCACTGAGGAGAAAATTTTAGTTTTAGAAATGTCATGATGATATATTTTATTGTGAGGGGGGGGGGGGGGGATTGTATGAAACAAATTGATCTCTTTCAAATGTCAGTTACCTAAATTTTCCAAGAAGATCTGAATCTTTTGTTTCTAATGATTTGAAAAGAAAATAAGTGTGTGTTTTTTATGATACCAAAAAAGAAAGACATATTATGTTAGACAATACAATTGTGCCTTTGTATAGCTGCTTAAGAATTAATTGTATATACTTTGCATTGTTTGGACAGAGATTTTAGTTACCACCGCATGGACAAATTGGTTTCTTATGGAAAAAATATACAATGTACATGAACATTATATGCTTATTGGGAAGCATTTGATACTTACCTTTTTGTGTTAATACATGCAGCAAGCTGATATTGGCTAATTTATACATATAATTGTTTTTATTTGATAAAGCTAATGGAAGATTGTAAAATACTTTTGTTAGTAATCATTATTCCAAGATGAATTCAGTATTCACAACTAAAACAAAATATTATATGGTCACAATATGAAGAGAATAGTAATAAACTAACAAATTTTAATTGTTCTTGCAGTTTTTTTCATGAATGTTTGAACAATAACCTTTTATTTTTAAAATTTTGTCGATACAGCAAGGAACTCATCATTTCTGTTCTACATTTCTCTTTATTATGTCATCTTGATGAAAAATATAACAATACCAAATGGTAGGTTTATCATCCTCAAAAGATGGGGGAGGGTAGGCCTGTGATGACCTAGTTCCCTATTCATGATTAATTGTCATCTGTTTTAACTGAATATTCGTCCAGATGAATTTCTCAAATGATAAAAATCATATAACAAAGAAAGGAAAGAATAAAGATTATAAAAAGGAAAAGGAATAGAATGGAATGCATATGAAATTACCCAAATATTGAAATACATAAATATTGAGAATGACTTGTTTCATTCTACTTATTCTAACGGTAAGCCAAAAATATTTTGCTTCCATAGCTGTGAATTCCAAAACGGAAATAGAACACTTGTGGGAGCCTTGCGGTTTGATTTTACATAAACTTATAAGATTTGAGGGCCCGGTAGTGCGTGCGTACGTGTGCGTATATGTGTGTGGTGTGCCCTTACATAGATAGTCTTGTGGGGTAAAGAGAACAAAAGAGCACAATGATGGCCTTCATTCCGTCATGCTTGTGGGGTACAAAATACAATAGGAGAAGTGCTTGTGGGGTACAAAATACAATAGGAGAAATTAATAGAGTTCCCCACAAGTCAATGTGTGTGAGAGTGGGTGCGCGCGCGTGTGTGTTGGTCACCGACCCCTTAGGACATGTTTTTATCCTTTCTCTTTATACAGGACAGGTACAGGACAAAATGAAAATCGCAAAAGTACCACTCTTTATGAAAAGAGATTTATTATTTAACCAATGACCACATTTACTTCATGATCAAAACTTCTTGCGAAACTTCTCTATTCTGGAGCCTCATCTGTTGTCCATTTTTATTTTTATCTTTTTACGGTTTCGCAAAATATAGTACTTTGCAAGATTTTTTGGGGTAAAAGAAGTTGATATCTTTCTAATGATATTTTATTCGACTTCTACAGGGCTTTAATACATCAGGCATGTTATCCTTCCTCATAAATTTTCATACTTCGGCTTTGAAGTGGTTCAGGAACTACCTTTTATAAATGCATATTGCATTGTGAAACTTACAGGTACTTTGTATTTCGTAGTTAAGCGCATTTAAAATATCAATTGTGTGTTCTTCCATGGGCATATTTATCTTGCCCTCCCCATCCCTCCTCCCCCTTTTTTCTCTCTTTCTATCCTTAGTTATTAATAATTTTTATTCTTCACATATTACACATAGCCTACTTCCAATAGTACAGAGTATCAGGATGTTTAAAACATGATTATAAAAAAGAAAACAAAGAAGATGTAACATCTTATGAACCAAAGAGCTTGTGTTGGCTACTCCTGAAAGCTTTACATAGTTCAAGGAAAATCAGTGTTGAGCAGAGAAGGACAGAGAAAAGGAGGAAGAGAGAGAGAGAGAGAGAGAGGGGGGGGGGGGGCGTGAGAAGAGATATTGATAAATCAAGAAGGAAAGAGGATGGACAAGTACTGCAAATATAATTATGATTGCCAAGGGATTTTTTTTAAATTATCACTTTATTTAATATTCAAATCAAACAAAGGAAGAGAGATGTGAGCAGTGAACAGAGAAGAACACACCCAGGTCATGCAGTAAATTAATTACATGCAGGGCAACATAACTTAGATACGATACAGAATCTCAATAAATACAATTATGTACAGAAGAACAATTATATAAATAGGTGTTCAACTTTCAGGCATTGGTAAACAAGTTAAACTTGGAATACATAAATGAATGCATAAAGGTAATGCATAAAGGTAATAAAAGATTGTAAAACAAAATTCGAACCGTTCCTTTCTTTTACATGTTGATGTTCATTTTTTTCTACGCACCTGTGGGAACATGCTGAAGCCAGGAGCAGCTAGATCCAAAAATAATTACTTCTTACTGAGTACCAGTAGAAAATCGTAACTTTAAATAACTTATATTTTCAATAATCCATTTATTACGCCACGCTTTATACTTCAATATTCCCGACTATGTAATTTTGACAGTGCGGTTGTTTAGATATAATTGTCCGAGGTTTCAGGCAATTTTTGCGGGAGGTAACTGATTGTGTGGTTGTTATACTTTAGTTTAACTTTACAACCCTTGAGTATAATTGACTTAATATATGAATTATCAGATTCAGATTCAGATTCAGATTCAAAACACATTTATTTTTTCTGACATCAACGTTTACATTTACTACATGCAGGGAGGAGGCAATATTGCCTACAAGCACGAGGCATGTGATTGGGTCACCATAACGATACATATTAAATACATTGTCAAAGGTACATAGCATTTTGTACAATTGCAGGTGTTTGTAATTCCTAAGCATGTCGGTTTTGTATAGTAGATAGGGTTTTCTGTACTATGCACTCTTTTGTTATTTCATGGTAGAGCGGTTTCCTGCTAGGTTGGAAAGCTAAGGCAAGCTAGGGCAATGTGTGCATGCTAGCGCAGCCATTTTTCTTGCAGGTGTTGAGCTGCTAAGGTTGCTGCAAGATTTGGCAGCAGCAGTAGTGCCAGAGAGCCACGCCCAAGATGCCAGGGTAGGCAGCCTGTGGTTCCTGTAAGCAGAACTTTCCAAACAGACTATGGCGGAATTTTCTGGATCCTAGAGATAAGGATTCGTGATTTCACGGTTTTGTGAAATGACCGGACACCCGGTTCGTCGGTTTTCAAGGTGCGATGAGAAGTCGTTCACCCAAGCTTAGTACAGCTTCAGGACAACGACGGGGATCCTTCAGGGAAGGATATCGCAACCTCCACTTCATTGTTTCTTCTGATCATCACGCCCAATGTAGAACTCTTCGTTATTACTCTCCAGTCTTCAGGATCGACATAGAAACTACAACCAGGAAGCGATAAGTCTTGGGAAAATCTATTTTGTGAACAGGCCTATAACGTTTAACCACTTACTAGTATTTAAATGGGAATAATGATTATGCACATGTGCTATTAATATTCATAATATTCAAATTCATATTGTTATACTGTTTACTGTTACCCTGATTAATGAACCGATTGTATTATATTCTGATTTCATTTGAAGATTTATAATCTCAGATGGGGATCTTCTCTTATTAAATAGAATATTAACTTTAAATAACTGTTTCTAGTATTCATTTTCTTGGTATGCGAGAGTTGGTCAAACAACCTATATCTAGAATAACATGTCAAAGTCCTCTGGACATATCCAGTTGTGACATACATACATAAAATAATAATGATAAACATTCCCCCAAAACTGTACTAAGCCCTTCTCTAGTCCATTACCTTTAGTTTCATTAAAAAAAACTTTCATTTGCTCTTGTATGTTATATTGCTGAATCGGCAAGCTCATCAATTAGGAAAAAAAATCCTTGGTCTGGCTGTTTAAAAAAAATAATTTTTCATTTGTTCCATTCAAGCTCTCCAGGATATTCGTTTCAGATTTTAGTTGATATACAGTGTGAGTCAAAGGAAACACAGATTCATCCTTAAATATCGTTGCAATCAGTACTTTATAAATTTCATATGTGACGCTCACATTGTTTAGCCGAGCATGTGTCCTTTAATTTGACACCTTGATCAATAAAATCCGACCATGTACAGCTGAACAGTAACATTTTTGCTGATTCATGTCAAATTTGCCTCTGCCCAAGTTTTGAGTGAAATGCATAGTCAACCCAAGGTTGGTTGATTTGTCTCCATTCCAGTTAAATACACTCACAAATAATGAAAGTCACTCTTACACACCATTCAGCCCAAACCTGGGCAAAGACGAATTTGAAATGCTTTCTTAAAATTGGCCTGTGCTCAGTCATTCATGATCCGATTTTGGTGAACAGCCTATCATATTAAAGAAGATATTGTCAACCACCATACCATTATATTACATTTCAGCGAATTCACTTAGTTTTTAAGATATCGGGGCTTGAATATGGGTTTGCTTTTTTATTGACGCACACTGTTAAGATAATCACAATGCGAAGCAGCTGCATGTCTTTTTTCCGCCTAGAATGGTTGTGTAATATAACAGAAAGGGGAAGTGAAAGCGGCGTATACTCATTGTCGTCTATCTTTTCTTTACTCAGCAATAGTATTCGATATGCTTTGGATCTTTTACATTCTTTCCTTCCTTCTTTCTATTTTTGTTTCCTCTTAACCTTATATAACAAGCTTCTGCTCTCAGTTAAGGTTTTTCCACTTATTATCTAGAATAAAAGATTAACACTGTAGGCCTATTCCCCCCCTTTTTTTTTTTGGGGGGGGGTATATGTGTAATATTTTTTTTTTTAATCATTGGTTGCGATATGTTATTATAAATATATATATATATATATATATATATATATAGAGAGAGAGAGAGAGAGAGAGAGAGAGAGAGAATAAATCCCTATTTTACAATAATAAGTCTGGGAAAAGTAACCCTTTGAATGTTTGATTACCAACGTAGTAGCAAAAATACAAAACAAACAATAATGAAAAAAAAAATACCCCACCGTATTTTGATGCATATATTTTTCTTGGTTGGGTTATCAAAGAAGTAAAAAAGGCCTTTTACATCAGCATTAAGCCAGTAAAAATCGAGGAACACCTTCCTTAATCCCTTTTTAGCAAAGAAAATAGCCAACCAAATAATTACAATATACCATGATATAAGTCTTTTAACATCGCTTTCGAAAGATGATACTCGTACTCGAACCCTGGTTATTTGTAAACAGACAAGTAAGACCAGAGAGCCAGCTACCATACTAACTCATTATCCTGATCTGTCATTATACTACTGTCATAACCATGGATTAATTCAGAAAAAAAGTCGGCGAATTCTAAACCATTCCCTTTTTACCTTTTCTTTTTCTTCTTTTGACATTTTAAAAAGGTATCATATTGATTTTACATATAGACAAATATAATTAATCACATAGTATGATTACGTAAAGTTACATAATAATTGATTAGTTATGAGAATGGCTAGCGTTCCTAAATCAAATTCACTTCAACAACAGACACCCATTACAAGAATGGTTGATTTAATCCAGGGGCGACGGAGCGTCTTTCAAAGTGGGGGGGGGGGGGGGGGGGGGCGTGGCACCAACAATAAGGGGCACATTTTTGGGAAAAGGGCACCTACGAAGGGTGAAAACAAGGCGGAAAATGCCACTTTGAGACATTAGTATACCGTTACATTCTGAATTTCTGAATAATAAACTATCGAGGACCATTTTCGACACATTTTTTCGACACATTATTGTTTCGGTCTTGGTTCTAGATAAAAACTACTTTGCAGTTGAGTGTAAAGGTCTGATCAGTCATTTGCGAGCGAGCGAAGCGAGCAAGCAAAAAATTTAAGATTTTTTTTTAATAACATCGATTTTCCTAATATTATGATATGAAGACTATGGTGAATGCGAGCGAGCGTAGCGAGCTCGCTTTGGAAAATTGTAAGAAAAAAAATTGTGCTCCTTTATTGTATAATTTAGGGCAATGTGCCCCTCCTGTCCCCTGCTCCACTGCCTCACATTGTGCTGATATCAGTAGGGGAATCTATTATTATGAAGCCTCTCTGATTATTTGTAGCAAGGTATATGGCTCTTTTGTGGACTTTAGGGCAGTTTGTAAGCGACATTGGGGTATATAGGTAAAATGTATAAAATATATATAGGTATATAGGTAGGGGACTTATCAGAAGTCAAAAGGGGCACTTAAAAAGGGGAATTTATCAGAGGTAAAAAGGGCACTTATCAGAAGGAAAAATTGCACTATTAGAACGGAAATTGGGCACTAATCAGACGAAAACAGGGGCACTTGTCGGATTTCAAAGGGGGCACTAATCTGAGCTTAAAAGGGGCGCTTATCAGAGGTGAAAAAAGGCACTTATCAGAAGGAAAAATTGCACTATTAGAACGCAAAATGGGCACTAATCAGACGAAAAGTAGGGCACTTATCAGATTTCTAAAGGGGCAGTAACTGAGGTTAAAAGGGGCACTTATCAGAAGGTAAAAAAAAGCCACTTATTAGAAAGAAAAAGGGCACTATACGAAGAAAAAGGGGCATTTATCAGCTATGAAAAGGGGCACTTTTTGGGTACTTGAAAAAGGGAGGGGGCGGGCAATGTGCCCCATGCCCCCCCCCCTCCCCCACGAGCGCCGCCTCTGATTTAATCCAAAATCCATCCGGACCGCTTTGATAAGTTCATGAGGAAGAAGAGCGTAATATTGTGCTCGTTATTATATACTAGCTGCCTCGGCGCTTCGCGCCTCAGCAGTTAGGCGCTACGCGCCTGGTTAACTATTTTTTTTTTTTCAGTTCATCTTTATTTTAATTTCTTTTTTTTTATATTGAAAAGTTCTGGAAATAAATGTCTTTAAATTGAATTGAATTGAATATATATATATATATATATATATATATATATATATATATATATACATAATTGTGAGAAATGAAAATGAGAGAATAATTGTTGCGTAGCTTAAATCAAAGTTCCCCAGAGCTGTCCTCCCTTTTTGAATTTTTGCAAAGGTTGAAAAAATGTCTCCGCCGGGAGTCGAACCCGGGTCGTTGGCTTAGAACGCCAATGCCTTAACCACTAGACCACGGAGACGGGCCAGTGATTTAGGCGACACCAGATTCAATTGACCGACAGATTGACAAATCTTCAACCTTATTAATTAATTCCTTTGTCGGGGGCAGGTGAGTTTTGAAGCTGTTGTATATGTTATTTCCTTACAATTGTTTATAATGATTATTATTCTAATGTATACATGTATCTCAAAGCATTCGCTTGGATCCAGCTGAGGCATGCGGCTTGTCTTTGTTCAAAACTCACCTGCCCCCGACAAAGGAATTAATTAATAAGGTTGAAGATTTGTCAATCTGTCGGTCAATTGAATCTGGTGTCGCCTAAATCACTGGCCCGTCTCCGTGGTCTAGTGGTTAAGGCATTGGCGTTCTAAGCCAACGACCCGGGTTCGATTCCCGGCGGAGACATTTTTTCAACCTTTGCAAAAATTCAAAAAGGGAGGACAG
>CM046852.1:30707766-30800266 GCA_025618425.1 Heliocidaris tuberculata | reverse complement strand
TGGCCCCCATTAAGCATTGTAAGTGGTCTTAATGGATTTCCGACCCCCCCCCCCCCCAAACCTAGGTATAGACATCAACATTGAACATTTCATGATTTATGGCTATTTTTAGGTTGTGGCGGCCACCTTGGATGCCAAAATGGCAGCCATTTAAGGTACCGTCTTCAATGTTAAGCTAATGTAGCCTACTTTTTGATACTTTTTACGCGTTATCAATAGACATCATGTGCCATAAAATGTGTTTTTAATCTTGAATATTACCTTTCTACTGTAATTAGTACCTCACTTCCGGTCATTCTTATAAAATTGGCAGCCATTTAGACGCCATCTTGGATTTCCAGGTTTCCTGAGCCCAATTACACATTGCAAGTGGTCTGAATGGATTTCTCGATCCCCCGAAACATAGGTATAGACACCAAAATTACTTCTCTAGGATGCATACGTCATGATTTATAGCTATTTTTAGGTGCTGGCGGCCATTTTGGACAACATCTTAAAAATAACCACTTTCCGGAAGTCCGATTTTCTTAGATTTTAAGTATGTTATTCCTGATGTCAAACACCTTGTAGGAAAACCTTTTGTTGCAATTTTGTGAGAGTTGGGGCACTTTTTGCCATAAACTGACTCGTCTAGTTTAATTATTCAAGTCTAGAAAATATGGAAATATCAGTAATCGTTTCAGAATATAGAAGCACTAATTGTGTGTCACACCCGCAATTCTAAAGAATTACAAAGAAAGAAACCAAAAACGACGAAAACAACAAAAATATTAATCCTATACAAGTGTCATTATTAATTCATGATAATGTTGCCTGGAAAAGAAGTTTTGGAATGGCAGATGTTATACATAGTACGTACTAAAAATATGAACCTTCAGCCAGCAGGAATACGGCCTTATAATATTATTTTTATTATTATTTTTTTACAATACAGGTTGGAGGAAGTGTCAGTGCTTCGGGGTCTTATGCAGGATTCAGCGCATCCGTGTCGGTTGACATGGAGTCATTCAATAGTGCGATGGACAGTGAAACCAATTTTGGCAGCAGTTACTCAAAGTACAGGATTGGAAGCGAGGCCTTAAACGGTAAGATATTTGGGACTATTCTTTTTATCCAAAAAGGTTCATTTTCCGATAGTTTATAAGTTCGAAAATGAAATAGAGTTTATTTTTCCAAAGGTTAATAAATCAATAAATTTAGTAATTTTGTGTGTTCTGGTAATGTATAGTCATACAACTTCCTTCTGACAAAGTTTGGCGCATATGTTAGATGGGTTGATATCGAACCTGCTTGGGGCCTATTTTTTTTTTTTTTTTTGGGGGGGGGGGGGGGCTCTGGGGGCCGAACCCGATGGCTTCGTTCGGGCTGACAAGCTTTCTGTGAATGACATGGATAGTCTAAGTAACTTTTAAGGGGTCAAATCTCATATGTAAAATTATGTGACTATTTCGGGACAGGCTTCCAGACTATATGTGGTTGTGTCTTTTCTTCAACAACAATAACAACTTACAATTGATATTTCTGCTTTTGTTGGACTCGCTAACAAAAACGATTGCCTGATTTGGTAGCGGTTACTTGAGCTTTTATGAGTAACGAAATAAGGTAAATCATGGTGCGTCCTGAGTTGTTCTTCACTTGCCAATGGCGCAAGCGGGATTTTGCAGTCTCCAGAACATTGTTGTTCAGTCATGCGTGTAAAGTTTTAAAGAAATGGTACCATAATTTGCAGGAAGATTTCTCTACCTTAAACTTCTTGATGAAAAATGCATATTTAAAAAAATAGTCACTAGGTATATAGAAATCATTCAACCAAAGTAATGTGACATGAGACATGTTTATTCCTTTCCATACACATCATCAAATGTATATGGTCAAATGAAATTATAAATAGAAAAAAAAAACCAGGTCGCCATAAGCACGGCTTGAGTTAACGTCTCCATTTTTGATGAAAATGTTCATACAATAATAATAATATTTGTGAACGATGCACAGCGGAAACCGGAAGGCCAACAAAGAAGAAAATCAGAGAGAAAGAAAGAGCGTGTGCAAGAGAGAGAGAGAGAGAAAGAGAAAGGGTGGCTAGAGGGAGAGCATTGTTCGGAGAAATCAAGAAATGGACAAAAACCTATTTGACTCCTTTTTTGTAGAGCCCATCAGTGTAAAGTTGATCGCCATGCCTGAGGTATTTGAGCCCGACTATTGCACCGGACTGGATGATTACGTAACTGCAGGCCACTGCTCCGCATCTTTTGATAGGAAGGCAGTGAAAGAAAATATGGACAATGCCTTACGGGGATATGGCGAATGGCACAAAATAGTGAAAAGCTCAAGTATGCAACAAAAAAAAAATCATCTATTTCCTTTTGTATGTTTGTTTGTTTGTTTTGATTTCCATAACCACATTAAAAGTTAAAATATACATGGCAAATATATATATAAAAAGGTATATATGTATGGCGGATAGCGCATTTCAGTGGCACTTACATAGTGCCACTGTTCTTCCATGGGGGTTGTCGTCGTTGTGATGAATACATATTTTTCTTTCATAGAGGGGTCGTGTAAAAAAGCGCGTCGAATATCTACAAAACAGGCATAATAAAATATTTCATATGAAAAAAAATTACGAATTATAAATACAGAACAACAACAACAACAAAGTTGCCTGGCAATTTGTGATTGATTGATCCCAAATTTAAAACATCAGCACTTTCTTAGGCTTTATCGGCCTATGCTGAAATTTTTACTCATCTCCATCACGAATAATGCTTTTATTCAAGCCAACTTAAAGCCAGAATAGACTTCCCCTTTTAACTTTAAAGTTCAAGTTTGATAAGATTCCTCAACAAAATAAAACATTTAGTAAACCATTTGATTTTTACTTAAGCGTGGTCACATTTGTGCGATAACGATGACAATAACGCGATTTTCAATTAAAGGTACACCCTTTCAGTTAAAGGTACACCCTTTCAATTAAAGGTACACCCTTTCAATTAAAGGTACACCCTTTCAATTAAAGGTACGCCCTTTCAATTAAAGGTACACCCTTTCAATTGAAGGTACTATATGGTGTATACATGTGATTATTCTCGGGTCTGTTAATAATAGGGCAGCTCGAGGATGTACCTTTAATGAAAAATGTCGTTATCGTTATCGGACAAAATGTGGCCCACGCTGAGATTCCCTTATGAGTGCAAATAGAACATTATTTTTCACTCAGATACGGTCTTCTCTTTGTAATATTTTTAGACCCAGATATCCAAATCCCTCTCACCTGGCCGGACGGTGTGTATGGACTTCCCCATCCTTTCAACGGATGCCCCACTGAGGACTGGAACCAAGGACATCGCATCCATGTAACAACTAGAGACGAAGACGAAAGCGCCGCGAGCAACGATAAGATTTTTAAGGGTTGGGTGTATGGGACGGCTTCAAGACAAGAATTCTGCATGAAAACCGTAGCTACCTTTCCCGGTTCGCGATGGCATTGGCAGCCTGGGTCTTATTGCATCTACCAGTATGGTTCACAATGCCCAGACGGTATATTTTGATTTCCAAGAATATTCCGTTGATTGATTTGTTACTTTCCTTTTGATTATTTGAAATTAAAACCTCTTCCAATCTTAATATTTTTCCAGCATTAAAAAAAATAACGAAATTTAACTTTTTTTTATGGACTTGACAATGACCCAGATCTTAACATTGCATAATGCAGGAACCAGAAATTGCCCATATATCAAACGATTTATTGATAAACAAATCAATATCAAATTTTATAATTTTTTAGCAGGTGTTTTAATAATCGTGACCAGTATATATATATTCAACCATATTTTTCATATAACTCTAGAAATATTTGATGAAATTAGTTCAATCATAAAGCGAAGTACGCAAAATTTTCCCTCATAATTTTATTGATTATTTGTGAACAATTGCTTACTTTTTTCGGTTTGGCCGATTCCCGTATGAACATTGATTTGTTCAGTCTGTTTGGTACCATCTGTTTTGTAACTACTCACTGACTATGCAGGAAATATTCTACAGGATTTGGATCTATTGATGCTGTTTCAGTGATTTGTAAATGCTTGATGTCTACACCATAAGTACAGTGAGTAGCCATGACAATTTGAGCTTTTCTTTGGAGCTTTTCTTCTAATCTGCTTATCATTGGACTTCAGTAGTTGTCATCTATTGTTGGAAACTCATCCAATGGACTTAACAATGGGTTGGAACATGCCTGGCCTCTTTCCTCTATTCATGTTACTTTGTGCTATGCTGTATGCTACTACACAAGAAGGATACAACTCTGGTGTACTGGAGCTCCGCGTGGCTGAGTGGTCTTAGTATGACAGGGTTTAGAATGAGTTGCACATGTTGTAGTTAGAATCGAGGTTTATGTTTACTAGAAATTTCGTAGACAAAAATATGTTGTACAATATGATTGGCACTATAAATTTAAAATGAAACTGTCTGTAAAGTATAAAAATCGACATCAACCCTGAGTGGTTCTTTCCCCGGAACTCTGGGCGGGACCGCTCGGCTTTAACCGTAGAGCCAATACTGGTGACTGTGTGGTCTGAGTATGACAGGGTTTAGAATGTGTTGCTTATGTTTCTTCTTTAGAGATTTTTTTTTGGTACAATATAATTAACAGTATAAATGTAAAATGAAATTGCCTTTAAAGTTGAGAAATCGACACAAAACATGAATGGTTCTTTTTCATTCTGAAAAGTGCCCCCTCCTTTACATTATTGCACCCTTTTCCCTGCTGGTGATGAGTGCAATTTTTCAAGTCTGACGAATGCCCTTTTTCACTTATGATAAATGCTCCCTTTCCTTTCCATTAATTGATTAATTGATAGTTATTTCACAAGATAAAATTCATAAATCAAATTAAGTGGTAGAACTTGAAGCATATAACCACCCGAACAAAGAGCAAGTACAACTGTACACAATCTCAAGTCACTGACCCAACTCCGAAAAAAGAGAGATGTCTCCAGCGAAGAAGGGGGGGGGGGGATATATTTTACCTTCTGGCTTTGGTGATAAAGGTATAGGCCTAATCCAGAAATGAAAAGAATTTTAAGTGTATGACATAACATACTTTGGAAAATATGGCAATTCAATATTATATCGTAAAATAGAGTTCAGCTTGTTGCAGGTAATTTTGAGGTCAAAATTGAAAATGTCAATACACCTTTCATAATTTTATAATATCAACGAAAATGATGAATTTCAAGCCTTATATGGTCTGACGTTACATGTTAAATATAGTCTCATGTTAAATATAGTCTCATGTTGTTCTCCTTGTATCAAAAGATGTCTGTAAGAGATCATTTGGTTTTCCATCTATACTATTCCCGGCATCCATGTGACTCTCTTTTGAATCTACTGTTGTTTTCTACTCACCGATTTCTGGATTTTTTCTTTGCCGAATAAATAATAGGCCTAATATTAATAATAATAATATATTTCAATGTATGTAAAGCTGTTTTTTTTTCTTCATTTTTGTGTGACTTAGGATAACAACTATGACATCACCTTCATAACGGAGACTTGGCTCAAGGAGGATGACCGGGTCATCCTTGGTGAGATTTGTCCACCTGGTTTCTCCGCTCTCAGTCTTCCGCGAAAAACTTCACGTAGGGGTGGAGGGATCGCTGCAGTATATGACAGTAGTCTAAAGCTGAAGGACTGTTCCGATACTCTCCCGGAAGCTAGCTCATTTGAATTTGCTTTATTTAGAAACCCCAACGTGAACTTCCTGGTTATCTACAGACCTCCTTCTGGCTCAGTGCCATCTTCTACGTTTTTTGAGGAATTCGAGGAGGTCCTCAGCTGTGCCGATTTGCTGCCGAACAGACTGGTGGTCATGGGGGATTTTAACTTCCATATGGACTGTCCTAGTAAGCCGGAGGTGAGAAATATGAACTCGTTGCTGACCTCGCTTGGCTACAAGCAGCTTGTTCAAGGGCCTACACATCGTCTTGGACATACCCTTGACCTCATCATCGTTAAGGACAGTGACACTGTCATTACGACACGCTTCGTAGATCAGATTCTGCACTCTGATCACTCCATGATAAAGTTTGATCTTGATCTGAAGAAATCAGCTCTTTCTAGTGACATTCGTGTTCTCCGGAAGTTTAAGTCAATAGATCACGAGCAGTTCTCTCAGGATCTATCCAACAGAATGAACTCAATTATGGATTGTGACAGTAGTAACATCGATGATCTTGTGCTTCGGTACAACGAAGCTTGTCGTGAAGTTCTTGACGCTCACGCCCCCGCAACTACAAGGACACTGTCAGTTCGAGTAAAGCCTAGCTGGTACACCGATAAAGTGATGGAAGCTCGACGTGCCCGACGGCGTGCAGAGAGACGCTGGCGCAAGACAAAGTCAAATACTGATCGCAGACTGTATATTGAAGCTCAGCGGACTGTATGTGATGTGGTTGTCTCTGCCAAGAAAGACTATTATCATGAGAGACTTTCTTCATGTAATACCAAGGACATGTATAAGACTGTCAATGAATTGCTTAATGTCAGTAGTAATGTTCTTCCTGTATGTACAAACTCTTCTGATCTTGCTGAAGATTTTTCAAATTACTTTGTCAGTAAGGTATCTAAAATTAGGGACGATATAGAGAGCACTGTTCCAACAAAACGTAATGTCCCTACTGTATCCTCAAACACATGTGAACCTGACTCAACTTTTTCTCAGTTTGATTTTGTGAGTGAAAATGTCTTGCAGTGTATGATTTCTAAATGTCCTTCCAAATCTTGTACTTTGGATCCCATGCCAACATGGCTGGTTAAGAAACATTTGCCAGTTCTACTTCCAGTACTGTTACGTATCGTGAATCTATCACTGTCTACCGGTGTTTTCCCAGAGAGACTTAGATCGTCTATCATTACACCAGTATTGAAGAAGTCCTCTCTGGACAAAAATGATTTAGGTAGTTACAGACCTGTTTCCAACATACCATTTTTAGGCAAATTAATCGAAAAGGCTGTTTCTAAACAGGTGTGCGACTTTGTCAACCGTAATGATTTGCTTGATCCTATGCAGTCTGCATATCGCGTGGCACATAGTACTGAGACTGCACTCATTCGACTGCAGAATGACGTACTTTGTGCAATCGACAACAGGCAAGCTGTTTTCTTATTAATGCTGGACCTCTCATCCGCCTTTGATACGGTGGACCACACAATTCTTTCTCATAGGCTGGCCGATGACTTCGGTCTACGAGATAATGTCCTTTCCTGGTTCAAATCGTATCTTAGCAACAGGTCTTGTAGAGTCCATGTCAATGGATCATTCTCCAGTGACAAAAGGTTGGAATTTGGGATACCGCAAGGGTCAATTGTTGGGCCACAGTTATTTACATATTACATTAGGTGTATTAGTAACATCATCAGCCAGCATTCAGTTCAATACCATGTGTATGCTGATGACATCCAGATGTTTACCATTTTGATCCTACCAAGCCTGGAGATGCAGCTTGCGCATACTACCGTATCTCGAAGTGCTTAGAAGACATACAATCATGGCTTGTCAGTAATAAATTGAAGTTGAATTCCGGTAAAACTGAGTTCTTCATTGCTGCATCATCCACCGACTTGAATCGGTTCAATGACCTTTCATTTTCTATTGATGATCTAGACATCCCAATGTCTTCAACAATCAAGGATCTGGGTGTTGTCTTTGATAAGGAAATAAAAATGTCTGACCATGTAACAAACTTGTGTCGTACCCTCAATTGGCAAATTTACAACCTCAATCGCATCAGGGGGTACTTAAATAAAGACACCTGTCATAATGTTGTTAGAGCACTTGTGCTATCCAGGCTTGACTATGGTGGATGTTTGCTTGGGGTCATCAGTAAACAGGACCTGGGCAGACTTCAACGTCTTCAGAATAAGTGTGCTCGTCTAATATGTCAAAAACCAAAATGGTCCCACGTCACTCCATTACTCAATGAACTTCACTGGCTTCCCGTTTCTAAGAGAATACAATACCGTATACTGGTTCAGACTTACAAATCACTGTCAACCACACTTCCTCAATACATCTCCTCACTCTTTCAGCAACAGAGAACATCATATTCTCTTCGTTCTACCTCTGCTCCTTCCTATGTCATTCCAAAATCCCGAAAACAGGCTGGCTTCAAGTCCTTTCAGTCACTTGCTCCACAACTTTGGAACAGACTCCCCGCATCTCTCCGTAATAGCACATCACTTGACATCTTCAAGAAACATCTAAAAACTTACTTATACAATTCTTAATTTACTTGAATAGACTTTAGGTGACAGCGCCTTGTATCCTTTGGAAAAGGCGCTATATAAATCCAATTATTATTATTATTATTATTATTATAACGCTCTTTTTATCTTGTAAAAACCTACATCCGTATTTATTCTTTTGTTTTCTATTTCCTTAGAAAAATCTCCACTCCCGCAAACCGCCCCCCCACAAAAAAAATCACCAAGAAAATAAAAACGATAAAAATCATAATTTTTATTTAGTTCAGGACACGATACAATGGGTCCTTTGTTGTGACATTGAATGGCGAAGATATAATTGGTGGCATCACACTTCTCCAAAGTTATAATTCAGACAGTGACACGTGTTAAACATAATGTATATATATCAATGTGCATGCATATTTTACCAAAAATTAAAGAATACACACGCGTAATGCAGTATAAACAATAAAAAAAAAACTATATAATTAGACTAGTGAATATTTGTTCTGTACCATGCCCCCTCGACCTCATCTCGGCATGCTCGGTGAATATAATTTCTTTCTAAAAGTTAATTTCGGGAAATAATTTGGTCGGTTGGTATTGAAACTTGCCGCGGGATACCCCCCCCCCCCCTAAACTTGAATTTTCACTTGTATCCCTTGTTCAGATAACAAAGCTTTGTTCCTTTCTTTTACATATTCACTGACAATGGTTTTCTAACATAAACACAATAAAAACTACTTTCGACAAATAAACTCAAGGGCAATTTCAAAGGCCTATTGTATTGCCCATAGAAATCAGGTTCAGATTACGTAATACGTCATTGTAATGTTCGTAAATTTCTGAAGGTGATAGACAGGGCTATTGAAAATGCCTTGAGTTTATTTTGCGAAAATAGTTTTTATCGTGTTCATAATGCAGGAGCAATATTATAAACGTGATAAAAATGGCTATTATCGGATGCATTAATGTCATTTATGTATTCAAGTTTCAATTTTCAACGAGAGTAAAGTTGCTAAGTTCCATACCTGATTTTTGAAAATATTGTTTTATAGCTTTAAAAAAAAAAAACGAACAAGCTTATGATTATTGTTTTCATCACCTGGCAGGTTAAGTAATCATGATCGCCTTACAAAATAACCGAGTTGACTTAAAATTATGGTTTTAATATTTATAAGATAACTACTTTAAAAGAGCCCTATTCCCTACGTTCACAACTTAAAACTCATTCAAACGTCTCACATTGTTTGTGGCATCTGATGAAGACTTAGTATTTCTTTGACAGTGAATGATACGTGCAGGTTTAATGGTAGTAAATCCCGTACAAATGTACACTTTGGTCATACCGATCGGGATGTTGTATTAAAATTTCAATCTCAAATTTTTATTGAAAAAAAAAAGTCGTGATACAAACTTGAACAGAAAATATTTCTTGTTTTAATATAGAGAATAAAACAAATAATAACTATCATAAAGCATCATTTTTCAGTGTTGAAATAAAAATAAGAAGGCAAGTTTGATTTTGTTTTTACATTTTCCGCCTTTTTTATGGACTATACACGTTTTGTAAATTTGTGGTTTCTCATCTGCAGCCATCGTCATACGGAATTAATGAATGAAAAGAAAAAAAAAACAAACTTGTCCATGAGAAGTAAAGTGAGCCAATTCATCAAATCCCCATTTACAGAAAAACACGTTGATAATTAAAACGTTATATTCAGCTATGAGCACTTCCTACAGGAAATTGTCTATAGATGGCGGTAGACAACATTCTTGACTAGAGTACATTTATAGAAAGAGTAACGACAACCCGTAATTTGAACGCCATTTTTGGGCCACTATTACGTAACATTTCTATTCAATTCCGATGAGCACCTGGGTGTTCTCAATAGAAAGAATTCGAACGCCATTTTGTGTCCAGAAAAGTCAGACGTCCATGTTGCTACTCTCTATAAAGGTACTCTATTCTTGACTAGTGTCAGTGGTAACAAAAGATGCACGGACATTCAAATGATATTGTTTGCATGTCACTTCTAACCAAAATGTGGGTTAACCTCTGAGCGGCTCGATTACAGTTTTTATGAAACAGCTATGGAGCGAGCCTCATACCAAACCATATAACATTATTCTGTATTTATTCAAAGGCCTCAGCTGGTTTGCGACATCCAACAAACGCATAATATCTCTTTGACAATGAAGAAATAGAGCAGTCTTTGTAGCAAAGACTTTTAATAGTATCAAGACAGATTACTCTCACCTACTTCCGTAGTACATTTGGCTTGCGTAAATTGCTGTGTTTAAAAGACTCGGGGGAAAATACGTTCGCCATAGGTATAACACGTGAAAAGATGTCACATTTTTTCTTGATATTTCATATCTTACTCTATCTTTTTTAAATCTGATTTCTGCACGAGAGAAAGGATGGATAGTTAAAAAAACATTTCTTGAACCTTTATTGTCAATAAATGCCAATATGAATCACCGGGATCATGCCTGCTTTTTGACAGAGTCATCTGCTATAGGGTTAACACGTGAAAACAGGGAATTTAAGAGTGATTATAGCTCCCCTAGTATTACCTTGAATTTATTGTATATTTGGCTTACATGTAATTTGAGACTCTGAAAAGATTAATGAAGGCTCAAAAAGTGGAAGAGACATCGCATGAATAAACGGGAATATGCATGCTTTTGGCCTTCCAGCTGCCATAGGTTAACACGCAAAAACAGGGATTTTGAAATGATTTAAATTCCCATAATATTTATTTGAAATTATGGGAAATGTGATTTCCATGAAATCTAAATCTCTGAAAAGGTATATTTAAGGCTCGATGAGTCCAATAGACCCCCGCATATATAAACGGGAATATGCATGCTTTTGACCAAAAAAAAAGTCTCGCCTGCCATAGGTTTACACGCGAAAACAAGGAATTTTAGGATGATTATAATTCCCATAGTTTTTATTTGAAAATACAAAAAATGTGATTTAAATAAAATTTAAAGCTCTGAAAAGATATAATTATGGTTCGATGAGCCCAATAGACCCCGCATATATAAACGGGAATATGCATGCTTTTGACAAAAAAAGTCTCGGCTGCCATAGGTTTACACGCGAAAACAAGGAATATTAGGATGATTATAAATCCCTTTGTTTTTTTTTGAAAATATAAGAAATGTGACTTATATGAAATTTAAAGCTCTGGAAAGGTATAGTTAAGGCTCGATGAGTCCAGTAGACCCCGCATGAATAAACTGGAATATGCATGCTTTTGGCCTTCCAGCTGCCATAGGTTAACACATGAAAACAGGGATTTTGAAATGATTTTAAATCATCTAGTATATATTTGAAATTATGAAAAATGTGATTTACATGAAATTTAAATCTCTGAAAAGGTATATTTAAGGCTCAATGAGTCCAGTAGACCCAGCATGAATAAACGGGAATATGCATGCTTTTGGCCTTCCAGCTGCCATAGGTTAACACATGAAAACAGGGATTTTGAAATGATTTTAATTCATATAGTATATATTTGAAATTATGAAAAATGTGATTTACATGAAATTTAAAGCTCAGAAAAGGTATATTTAAGGCTCGATAGGGAATATGCATGCTTTTGACCAAAAAAAAAGTTGTCGTATTACACACGTTCAACCGTATGTTGTTATTGATGACGTAAGGTGGGCGTGTACATAGGCGTGTAGTCCATCACGTGAGATCCACATCCAATGAGATCTTGCGCTAGCAGACGATGTATGTCGATCCGCCCGAAGGCAAGCGCAGCCCAGCCGATAAGAAGAAACTCTAACTATATTATTCCAGTCCAGTATTATATTTCTAACGGACCAGAGGAAAAATTCAATGTGTAAAATTTATAAATTCATATAATCAATGTTCTGTCACCGAATTACGCCTAGCCAAATGACAGATGTTAGATTATGCAAGCAGAATAGCTGAGCTGAATAGTGACCGAGAAGGTGTCTATATAGCCCTAGCGGCATGGCTAGGGTCTACCCCTCTGCGATCCCGATCGAGGTAGTGGCGTTGCCGATGGAACTCTGTCTGCTTGCCTCAAACTTAGCTCATCAAAGTCTTTTGTTTGCTGATCGCCGTTTAGTTTGGCTTCAGCCAACGAGACCGACAGCCCCAAGAGACCGACAATGTAGTTGGAGGGGGCTTCTGAACCAAATGAGTCTGACACTGACAGTCCATGACAGGGGCGAATACAGGATGTAGTAAAAAAAAAAAAAAGGGGGGGGGGATGGGGGCACACAAATGCAGGGCTGCCAACTTCGGGGGAATAGCTTAGAGGGAGATTCGTATTTTCATCTTCTCGCAAGCCCTCCAAAAATCGCTCAGTGGGTGGTTATCAGATTTTATGGGATCCAGTATTCCTCCATAAATCTCTGACAAACAAAAAATAAAAAATAAAAAAATAAATAATAAGTTATCAGTTCTAAAAGGGGGCAAAATTATGTATACGTTTCTTTCAAAAGATGGGGGCACGGGCCAGGATTGCCCCCCCCCCCTAAATCCGCCACCGGTCCATGAGACTGTCACGTCTGACGTCAGTCTTGCGGGGTGGGCCTTTTTATAAGTTTTCTCGGAGGATTGATAGACCGACATTGTTAGCCTCATGGGCTCCCAAACTAATGGTGCTCGTTCCGGTTTTATTTACGTTTTAGGCAAGAGCCCGCGTATGCCTATAGTTTGTAGTTCAAGAGAATGTAATTCCTATTCCAGGGGTGGATCCAGGATTTTGTAAAAAAGGGGGTACAGAGCCGGAAAAGTACACAATGAAGGAGGCAATTATATTTTTATTGTGTACTTAAGGTATACCAGTAGGGTATCAAAAAAGGGGCCGCAGCCGATTCACCCCCCCCCCCCCGATATACCCCTACTATTCTGTCATGGATGTGAAAAATGGGATTGCATAGTGTTGGCGGTCGATCTCATTTAATGTAAAGATTGAACAAAAAAAAAACAACAACAACAATAAGAGATCATTATTTTGTGCTCATTTCTATTGGAGTCATTTTTACAGATGGGTTGTAAGAGAGAATAAGAGAGTATGAGAAAATGAAAGCCTGTGAAGGGGGGAGAGACAAATAGAGCTGGGGGCGGGTAAGACAGAATAGGACTTGTAATAAATGAATTATATCGTCAATTGCTATTGTTGGTTAGTAGTTAATTCAATTCAAAATACGGAGGCCGTTTTTCCCCTTTTCATCATACAATTAGGAGCCATTAGGCCCTAGCTATTGCTCTGGTGAGGGCTTCGGAGCAATCCCCTATACTGTTTTCTTCGCCTGCCGTCTCAAACTGCTACAGCAGAATATTAAAAATAACTCAACGTCAGTTATTCATATTGGTGGCGTATCCAGGAATGCAGGGGGAGGGGAGGGGGCTCACGCCTGACGAAACAAAATATCATCAGATGCCTTCTATTCTGAATTTTCGGACAAGGAAGGAAAAAAGGACTTGTCACATGTTCATGTTCCTTCTGTGCCGGGGGTGAGGGGGGGGGGCACAGATTTCCTTTCATTCGATGTGTAACTAAGAAATGTCAGATTTGGTTTTGGCTAGCACGTAGTAGGGGCACGTGCATCCAATCAATCTTTATATTTATATAAGCCTTTTCTGTCTTGACTTTTAACAGAATAAGGCCAATAAATTTACATTATAGGTCTATATAATCCCTTTAATTTTGCAGTAATCATGATATGAAATGAAATATTCTGATTTAGAAAAATAAAGATAGCATTTTATTATTATTACTTTTTAAAAATTACTTTTCTCGACATTCCCGTCAGATATCGCAGTGTTTGCTCATACAGAGCTTAACATTAGGGAACATGTTTGGACCACGCCCCCCCCCCCCATAACATAAATATCAATAGAAATTTCACAGCAAATTTAAAAAAAAATACAAAAATACAAACATCTCTCCAGCTCCCTCTCCTCCCTGGTTGATAGAGTTGATTCCTATCTGTTTTGGGACATAAGTTTGTATTTGAAGGGAAAATATCAATTAATATGCCTATACGGCTTTACCAAAAGCGATGTACCAAAACAAAATGAAAAAAATAAAGAAAATAATAAATACAAACATCTTGATAAAGACTATAACCTTTCTCTCTGGGCCGATCGACATGTACCACAATATATACACGTGCTTTATTTCGGGACTGAGCACTCTTCTTATTTATACTCTTTGCTTTGTAGTGTTAAATTTCGTAGGGACAACTCGTCACTTGTGTCATACTAGTCGTGACGCCATCATCATAGGAATTCTACCATTGGTTTGCCGTATATTAACAACAGTTGAAGACAGATGTATTACAGAAACTTCCCCACAGACAACTGAAAAAATCATACAGTCGACCCCAACTGCCATCCGCGAGCTTGAACTCCACCTTGCCTCCATACAAATCAAATACGAAGATGAGGCGTAAATTCGCTCAGATTGTTTTATAATTTTGGTTATATTTTTCAAAACCTCTTCTAGTTCTGATTATGCCCTTTAATGCTTGTGTGATTTTTTTTATAGGTATATGCATTCACTTGTAATGGGACTTTTGATATGTCAGTTTTGGTGTTTTACAATTAAACCCTACATGATTGTAATGATAAATAAAACATGATAATGATATTGGAAATAAACAAACTAGTGGGCAACATGGATGCAGATTAAAAAAAAAAATGATAATCAAATAATTACCATTTGTCGGAAGTTATTATTAATAGTTATCATATATAAAATTGAAAACATTCCACATTATTCAATGAAAAAAATCTTTTAATCTCATGCTTCTTTGAACTTCGTATCCTTTCCTCGGTATTCGAATTTCATCATGTAGCCTTAGTACATCATTTGCATTCAATTCCCAATCTATTCCTCTCATAATCTCTGGTATTTTGATACCTGCCATTCTCATTAATTGGTATTTTGTTGACTCTGTAGTCATTTAGCAAAGTTAACGTCTAAAGATTCTAAGAACTACTAGACACATTGTTAATGACGAACGCGTTGTTGATGTAATAGTAATACCAATCCTGCAAATGTAGTCTATATGCACGCACAGTCCACGCCAACTGCCATTTGCTAGCTTGACCTGTACCTTGCCTTCATATTGATTAGGTTTATAGGTGAGTCAAATAGCTGTTTTACTTAATTAGACATGATTTTGATTTACTAAATCACTAATAGCCAATCATCATACCCTAGAGTACGTGTACTTAATCTTACAAATTGTTTTATTTTCCCCTCTTCTACTTCCAAAAATATAAGTTAATCAACCGTTATGAAATAAATACGCTAAATCGTAATCATGGCTACACTCGGGACAAGAAAGATTTCCCAGATTTTCACTGTACTTTATTTCACTTTCCTACTTAAAATATAGAAGAATAAAATATCATGTGGTATGTTTGTATACTATTTTTATTTTTTAACTTTTATTCATTTTACTTTGATTTTTGGGGGCATAGATCACAAATAAATTGGATCCATATATAGAAAAAATGTCTAAATATTCGTGACAAATATGAGTAAATATAGGTGCCATTGATGAAAATTACCCAATTTCTCCCAACTGCCGTCTGCCCACTTGAATTCTACCAAAATTGCATGCTTATCATGTCCTTGTGTGAGTTGAATGCCCGCTTTACATTTTACATACTCTGTGTGAAATTCATGTCTTTTCATTAAAGAGAGAGAGAGAGAGAGAGAGAGAAAAACCAACCAACAAACAAACAAACAAATACTGCAACAATGAATCACTGCCTATAATTTATATTTGGGGCTATTCTTGTTGTTCTTGCAAACCCTAAATAAAGTATGAGTTACTTACAGATTTAACGTTTGTCAGTGATTTTGCTAATCAGTTATTAGCAAATTACTAAAGGAGCTGCCATTGTAAATTAGAAAAGAGACGATTGTTTTGAGTTTGAAGTTTTTCTAATTCAGATTAAAAAAAAAACAAAAAAACATGGACTACTTGATGATGACACTATGAATTCGCGTAAAAAAAAAAAAAAAAACTTTTAATTTCCTGAAATATATTTTGAGAAGGATGACATGGTTAATATCATATCAACCTGTCAACTGCTCTTTCAAGCCCATTGGGTAGTAAAACGGTATCATTTTAAACTACTTCATTGTGTATCTAAATGTTATTACGGAGAAATTGGCCGTCTCAGTGAAGGAGGAACGCGACCCTTAAAAAATGAAAAAAGAAAATTGTTTTTCTTGAAAACATATTATAATTCGTTACCCCCTTTAACTACTTTGTGACACACTCGTTGTTTCTCATTAATTTAAAAGAGTGATTAGGAAAAAAAAAATCTTTTTAAACGAAAATTCAAAAGGAGAAGGGGAAAGAAAAGGAAAAGAGTGAGAGGATGTAGGAGAAACAAAACAGAACAAGAGGAAGAAGTAGAAGAAAAAAAAAAGGAGGAATAAGAGGAAGAAAACACTGGAAACAGATTTTACCAACCGTTTTATTTATAGGTAATCCGTTCGTATTATATTTTCATACAATACATTGTATAAACAATATTTCAATCTTCATTACAGATACAATAGATAAGTAAGCACAACCACGATAAAACACCTATGAAACTTTCCTTAGAATAACTGGTGTGCTATTAATATCATACTTTTCAACCATAAACCAACAATGAACTCCCGTTGCCATTACTGTTCTGCATGATGTGTTTTCCTAGGCCTTGAGCATGATTATTGATATATATATATTATACATATATATATATATATATTGCACTGGATATCGCTTTTCGGAGACACATGACAATGCGGTTTATTCCGTCATAATAGCGCGACCTACGTATGACGGGAGACACGAGTACAAAGAAAAAATACAAAGAGTGTCTCCCTATTACACCAGTTTTGGGTTTATATATACAGTGGCGGATCCAGGGGGGGGGGGGGGCCCGGGGGGCCCCCTCCACTGGGGCCAAAAAAATGCTGAGGACCTTTTTTTTTTTTTTTTTTTTTTTGCTTGTCAGAAGAGAATTTTTGAGTTGAAAAGGGGCCAAAAAAATGCTGAGGGCCTTTTTTTTTTTTTTTTGTCAGAAAATTTTGTGAATAATGAGCCCCCTCCCTCAAGAAATCCTGGATCAGCCACTGTATACATACATATATATATATATATATATATATTTGCCAAATGAACAAAAAAATCATAAAAACAACGGACGTTGTGGGAAATAAAATTTCGGTAAAAAGCCTTAACATGTAAGCATCTTGGATACGAGGAAATAGTTTTAATATTTGACTTGAATGTTTTCTAATGATAATGATAAAACGATGTATTACTTGTATTTGTCTTTACTACTAATCACAAAGTCGTAATGTCCTTTAAATAGTTATAGAAGATCTGAATGTAAAAAAGAAAAGAAAAAAAAAGAGAGTTTTAAAACTGCTAAAGATTTTCATAGATTATTTTTCATTAACAAAACTTATAATTAAAAATAATCACCTCCTTTATAATATGCAGAATAAAAAGGAAATCTTAACTGGCTATGAGCACATTCATTTGACATTTTAAAACTGTTACACTTTGCGGAAAATCTTGAATAATGAATAAATACATAATGCCATTGCCACTTTTCAATTTTTATCTATTGTATTTTAATTCATCACTTACATTACAACGATTCATCAATATAACACATGTTTTCCTAGCCTCTTCTTCAAATTATAAGACAAAAAATATATAATACATGATATGTTCTCTTCTGTTTCATCCCATCAGGTTTAAATGTTAGATCCAAATGGTGATCAATGTTTAATCTAAATTTGTTAAATCTAATTTTCATCTTAGAAGATCTCAATATAGGTGTATTTGGTCATCTTTGTGACATCTTTCATCTTTACTTTATTTTATGTTTTTCGAAAATTTGGAACACTAATGTAAACCAATCGTCTGAAGTTAGGTTGCGTTTGAAACTTCCAGTTCTGCTGTGTAATATATTAGTTTTTACTAAAATTCTCCTGAGATATAAACTAAAAGCAAACCATATATGGCAAATTTTAGGGTTGTTTTGTGGTGCTCGGTAGCATATTACCAACATTCATCATCATTAATATTTTTATTATTATTATTGTTATTATTATTATTATTATTATTATTATTATTATTATTATTATTATTATTATTATTATTATTATTATTAACAATTGGAAAATAACATGCATTAGTATAATTATATACATGTAGATATATGGTAAATAATAGCCACTTTTGTAATATTGTAGTCCAGTTCAGTTCAGTATTATTATATCCACCGCTAAAGCATGAAATACTAAAAAATAACCAAACAGATTTTTCGTAGGCTTCATAGCGTCAACGTAGAGTGACTTGTCCCCAACAGGTAGTCTGCGTATCCTTCTGGAACATCAGTCAGAGGTCCTCTATCAGTTTTCCGTCTTGGAGTGCATCTCTTGATGATACTGAGCTCCGACTGCTTTTGAATATCAAATTTACAAAATCAGACAAACTATGCGGCAATTTTGAAACAAAATGCTGGCAATGGTGGATTCCAAGGATCGTTTCTATGGAACTAGTTGAAGTTTTATCATAGCAATTACTCTATTCAACCTTTCCTTGCATTTGCAAATATTCCATCCAAGAAGTTGCTAACAAGAAGAAGCAAAAACGTGTTTCCTTGCTAGAAATTGCCTTTCCAGACTGTTCCAGCTTACATTTGTACTCCAATAAAGAAGATAAGGTTGTTTTTTTTTACATCAATGCTCACCGGATTAAGTAAGTGCTTATTTAGAGGAAAGAATGCATTTTTTTTCATCATCAAGTTTTTTTTTTTTTTTTTTCATATTCATATTCAGCTTAATCTAGGAGGAGAGAATCTTCCAAAATATGCGTAAACTAGCAGAAGAGGATCTTTCAAAATATGAAGTAAAAGCTTGGTGATGAAAGAAAATGCATTAATTTGAAATAAGCATTTTACTTTATCAGACAAGCATTGATTTAAAAAAATCTACTTTTGATGCTAAGTACATCTGTAATAAAAATTCCTTAAAGATGATCACTCGTTATTTCTTCATCTTAAATTGCCCTCACGTTCTATTATGTTAATAGTAGAAAACTGTTATCTCTATTCAATATTATTACATAATTCAAACAAAAAGTAAGGTTAATCAGCTATACACCTCTTTTGTTGCATTGAAGAGCAGCGTGTGAAATTACTCTCTGCATCCAATGAGGAAAGTAAAGCCATGCTTATGTCTCGGTCATAAATCACTTTTTGTAGTATTCCCCTTAGGCAGTTTCGGCTGATATTGGAGTGGATAAGCGAATAGAAAACTTTAGATAATTTCCAGCTACTAACTCGCATGGATGTCAGAGGAAGAATCTAAGCAAAATAATTAACTTGTAAAAGTCTTACTCATAGCCTAAGCAAGTGCTAATAATGTATTTGGCCCATTACTTCAATGTTGACAGTTAGAAAGAAAGTAATTGCCAGGCTGTTTTAGTTATTAAAAGAAACTCCCATTAAACTTTAAGTCCGAGGTTTATAGCCTGTAATATCACATTTGAGACTGAATAGTCGAGCAAATCATGGACGATGCTAAAATATATAAAACAACATAAAAAACAAAACAAAACAAAACAAAACAAAAAAATCCAAAACAAAAACAAGCAAACATATTTGTTTCTCGTTCTATCTCTCATTGAAAGAAAAAGAAAAAGAAAAGAGAAATCTACTTTTGATGCTAAGTACCTCTGTAATTAAAAATTCCTTAAAGTAGATATTCAAAGCAAATCACAAATATGCTCAATAATGTATCTCTAGAAACTGGAAAGCTTGCAGATGGTAATCGTATAGGTTTTACGTTAACTGCGTGTTTGATGATTAAAAAATAACACCAATAAAAACACTTCTCAGCATCTGGGATATCCGAGCGATTCGCCAGAAATATACCGATGTTTTCGTGACGTCACATCAGGTGCCAATCCTGCCTAAGCAGACGACGTCCTATATCAAGTGAACGTAACTGCAATGCAATTATTTTTAAATTATAAAGAGTTTGGTTTGTTTCACCATGACCGTATTTCACATCATTCTAAAAGGGAAGTGAAACCGTTTCTAGTAACTAAAATCTTTTTGTTTGTAAAAAGTCATGATAAGGGTCAATGATCAATCAAAGAAATCACACTTTCGAATTGTAAAGCCCGCTGAATTATAGCATGGATGGTATTCGTTCCCTCTTGAAACGCCGACATGCCGCGGTGCATGCAGCTGAAAATACAATGGCATCTTTTTTTGTTTACAAGCGATTGATTCCTTTATTTTTTAACGCTGCCATTTTCATCAAAATAATACCATGCAGGAAATTTAGAGTGAGGCAACAAATAAGCATTTATACTGACGCTAGTGAAGTAAGAGAAATAAGTGAATATGAGATGACAAAACAGGCACTGAAAATGTATAAGATGTTATGGGGCATCGTCTGCTTAGGAAGGATTGCTCCCCGGTATGACGTCACATATATCAGCAGCGTTCAAAGAGCTCTATAGGTGCTAAAGCGGGGCTGTGTTATATCATTTTATAATTGATAATAATCATTACTTCAAATGTTTCCAAGCGTTGAATTTTGATAACCTTGTTCAATCTAAGCTTCACCTATGCAATAATAAAAATTAAATCAATATTCAAAATCAATGAAATTCTACTTTAAAGATGATCACTCGTTATTTCTTCATCTTAAATTGCCCTCACGTTCTATTATGTTAATAGTAGAAAACTGTTATCTCTATTCAATATTATTACATAATTCAAACAAAAAGTAAGGTTAATCAGCTATACACCTCTTTTGTTGCATTGAAGAGCAGCGTGTGAAATTACTCTCTGCATCCAATGAGGAAAGTAAAGCCATGCTTATGTCTCGGTCATAAATCACTTTTTGTAGTATTCCCCTTAGGCAGTTTCGGCTGATATTGGAGTGGATAAGCGAATAGAAAACTTTAGATAATTTCCAGCTACTAACTCGCATGGATGTCAGAGGAAGAATCTAAGCAAAATAATTAACTTGTAAAAGTCTTACTCATAGCCTAAGCAAGTGCTAATAATGTATTTGGCCCATTACTTCAATGTTGACAGTTAGAAAGAAAGTAATTGCCAGGCTGTTTTAGTTATTAAAAGAAACTCCCATTAAACTTTAAGTCCGAGGTTTATAGCCTGTAATATCACATTTGAGACTGAATAGTCGAGCAAATCATGGACGATGCTAAAATATATAAAACAACATAAAAAACAAAACAAAACAAAACAAAACAAAAAAATCCAAAACAAAAACAAGCAAACATATTTGTTTCTCGTTCTATCTCTCATTGAATAAATAACTCATTGGAAATAACTGCAGGGTTTGCAAAAACTTTCTCCGCCGGGAGTCGAAAACACGGGTCTTTGGCACTGTACGCCAAACGCCTTAACCACTAGACCACGGAGGCGGGTTGAGCGTTGAATGGTATTCGGCTACACCAGCTACAAACACCGTCAGGCAGCCTTTGCAACCGCTTCGAAGTTAATTTATTCCTTATATTTGAGGGACAGGGGAGTATTGAACAATGAAAAGCCGCATGCCTAGCTAGATCCATGGCGGATTCATGTATTATAATTATTTAATTATTTACTGTGTGAGAAATTTGTTCTAATACTATAGCATCGGCAACTCTCGTGGGTAAATTTACATAATGTGAGAAATCAATTTAATTGAATGAGAGAAATATTTTGGGTAGCTGAATTCATTCTTCCTCCTTACTGACTTCCTTTTTGTGAAAATTATATATATATATATATATCACCCTGGATCCGCCCCTTTATTACTTACCTTTTAAAGGAGATAGAGAATGCTACCATTGATATCAAAAGAAGAACGAACATTATCACAGCTCCTGCTAGGAGTCCAGTGATTAAGATATTCCGTCCATCTTGACTATCTGTGGAGTTTACATTCCCAATTCTCCCTATGAAACAAATGATAAGATTTTATTTATTGATTCGAATTCCATTCTGATTCACTTATGGAACAAATTTGATCAATAAATTCTGAACAGGTTAGGCAACTCTGTGGAGTTCACATTTCCACTTATCCCTATAAAACGAATTACCCTATATGGTTTATATATACTCTCCTTCACCCCATCTAGGAATTTGAATGGAAGAAGGCTCATACCATATGATGATAGGATGATGCTCCAGTTAGCCTGCAGGAATGGAGGTGTGATAGTGAGTAACGACTTTCACATTATTCTGAATTCACTTATGGAACAAATATGATACACAATCTGTTTAAACAAATTAGACATAACGTATCATTTGCCTATTGTTTTTAAATGATAGTAGTCTAGAGTCAGAATTTGGTTTTAGTTGCAATCTAATGATCCCCCCCCCCAAAAAAAAAAACAAAAAAACAACAACAACAACAAAAAACAAAAAAACCAAAACAAAACAAAACAAATCGACATTCGCATCCTTTGCAAAACTTTCGCGTGACCGTGAAAACCCACCGTAGAAATTGAGGAAAAGTTACGGACATATTCTGATTCTCAACTTGAGAATTATATGTTTCTGCAAGAAAATATCTGAGTTTATAAGATACAATTACCAACATCTCTGTCTCGTCTTCATTAAGTTTCAATCTATTGAGTGACATCCATCGACTAATTTCAGCAATACAATTATGAAGAAGAAAAAGAAAGTGATGTTTGGCCATTGTACCGCAACCATTCCAGTGATGAAATGGTTTAGCGTTTTAAGAGGATAAACAACCATTTAATTTACTCTGCAGTGGCGTATCCACAGGGTGGTACGGGGGCATGTGAAGATGCAAGAAGAAAAAAAAGAGAAGAAATACAGGAAAAAAGAGAAAAGGAAAGAAGAAGGGGAAAAGGGATGCAAAAAAAAATAAAAAAATGATACCCTCCCGAACCCCCTAATCAATGGCCTTGTAAACTCGCATTTTATTTTCCGAGTAGGACAGGCCCATCCCCTCTCCCCCCCCCCCCCCCTTGATGCCAGTGCCCTCTAAATGGCTGCAAACATGCTACTGCACTGGTTCTCTGTATCGAGGTGGAAACGATGGGATCCTTAATTGAAAATATAAACTTTTCACTAGATACTACTTCTGTACACACAAAAAAACAAAAAACAAAACAAAACAAAAAACATTAAGAATACCGACAATAGTACCCGTACTTAAAAGAAAACAAAAACAGGAGCGTGTTGATTTAATTTTGTTTCCTCTCATGTTATTCAACTATTGACCATTTCAATTTCTTTCATAATTTTTAAGAAAATGATTTTATATTTCATTTTTTATACAACATCTTTAAAAAAAAAAAAAAAATGTCCCCCTTAAGAATGTGCTAACAAATCAAAAGCCATACCAACTGGGTCAGGGCAAACTACATTCTGTCCATTCCACATCCCATCGTCACATAACCTATCGAACGAACCAGGACCCTCGTTTAATACATGCCACGTTTATTGTGTCGCCGTCTTTATATGTAAGACGAAGATTCTGAATAGTTGAAACATGGGGCACGGCTGGAACACCGCAGTACTCGTGGCGAGGTGGAGCAGCAGCTGGGAAGAAGAAAAACGCACGGAAAATTCGTTCTTACAGTACGTTTGACTTGTAAACCATCACATGCGGATTATTTTCATTAATGCTTCCAGTAATGTAGAACTGTCTGATTCTTTTGGTTTATAGGTTTTTTCTTATGCACATACAAAAAAATATAAAGACACAATGTTAGAGACTTTTTGGAGGTAAAAATACTCAATCCAGTTGCAAGTGAAATACAACTAGATACATGGATTTACTGTATTAAGGGACAAACTTGAATTAAAACAAAAGAAGAAGAAGGAGAACAACATAATCGTTGGCTGACGATCATCCTTCCATCCTGTTTAATGGTTTGTCACTTATCATCAGTTATCATCATAATTTCTTTATAAATAATATTAATTAAATTCATTTTCATATTCGAACGATATCTCGTACCTGCTGTTGAAGTCTCAGGACAATACATAGCTGGACCACTCCACAGATCTTTGTTATGACACTGAAGGGTGAAGACATCATCACTAGCATCACACGTCACATTCATCCTTTCTCCGAAGTTATAATTCAGACGAAGAACTTCTACAGTAGAATGGTGAGGAACATATGGAGCACTGCAAGGTATGGACTTGTATGAGTGTCGAAGAGGATAACAGCACTTCTTATCAAAATTCTTCATTCCGACATGGAAAAAAAAGGGGGGGGGGGGGAAGCTACCATATTTTTCAATCAAGAGTAAATGGGTACATCAGTACCCTGTACAAGTATATTTTTCAAAATAGAATTCTAACATTTTCAAAAAACAAAAACAAAGAAGAAACAATAAGAGAGGGGGAAAAAAAGAGATTGAAGTAGAAACACGTCTCTAAATTCAAGTAGTTGCCAAATGAAAATATTTATCACATAATCCTTTAAAACGCTTGTGCTACTTACATACAAAAAAAAGAGGGGGAGGGAAAGAGAGAGGGAAGAGGAAAGAGAAAAGGAAAAGGAGAAAAAAGAAAGGATAAGAAAAAAAGAAAAGAAAACATAAAGGGAAAACAAAGGGAAACAGGAATAGAAAGAAAAAAGGGGAAAGAAAAGGGAAGGAAAGAAATGAAGGAAAAACTGGCCATTTTTTTTAGCTCCATCACTTCTCTCGCTCTTAAAAACACCAGAATGTTAATATTCGGGAAAATGGCATCCCCTTCGGCAATGGTCTGCAGCCGCCCCTAGGATTGTCAAAGTTCCGATTGTCATATTCAGGCAGCGAATTGCTAGAATATCCACATATTTGGGAAGAAAGGTTCCCAGGTACTTATGTAACTTCTGTACATTTTCACTACGAAAAGTAAAAAAAAAAAAAAAAAAAAAAAGATCTTGATTACTTCGCTCGCTCGCAAAAATTAAAAACTTGAAAAGTTGATATTCGAGGCGAAAGGTGTCAGCCCCCTCCTTGCGAAAATGGGCGTGTATGATCAAGATCTCTGCGTTTGCGATTTTCTTTTATTATTATTTGTTGGGGGGGGGGGAGAGGGATTAGGGTGCAGCATTTTTGTTGGCAAATTTAGGTATCACACCCTAAAGATTTGTCGGCAGATTAAGGTGTCACACCCCCCCCCCCCCCCAATTCAAAATGTTCTAGCGACGCCCCTGTGCGGGACCCTGTCCTTGGGGCACTTATTAGTGGTAGCTTCAATGTTTCTTGTATTAGAGATGTTTGAACTGAGATCATGAACTGAACATTAAAATATCTCAAATGCACTCATGAAAAAATATTGCTACAAACAATAAGAAACCCATCCAATGTTTTGCAAACATCGCCTCGAAGGTACACTGAGACAATAACGATACATTTGATATTGACATATGATTGCATAATTATCCCTTCGTTGCTTCAATCATTTCGAATGCAATGTCAAAATGACTGAGAACAACATCAACAAAACAGGATAGTTAAAGTTGATGACAATACCTTTTACGTTTCATGGTTTTATTTATACTTCCCCAATTTTATCTTTTCATACACAGAATATTTTTTTCAAAATTTAATATGAACGATTGATCAATAACGAATTACAAATGGTATCTCCCCGTTTTGTGTCTGATTTAACATTGACATGACTTCAACTGAACCCTGGGGCATATTTCTAAGTGATAATTTTTTTTTTATCTGCCAAACGTCTAACCTGGTTTGTGGCATTCGATAACTGCTTGGTGTCTGTTTGAATGTGAAGAAAACGAGCAACCTTGGTGGTGTGAAACTCAGTAAGTGCACATTGTCCTTGTCATGGTGCGCGAGGTGCTGTATTACTAATTATTATATCCAGTCGTTCCTTTCTTATACACAAAGTCATGATTCGCTGATGAACAGTTCCAGCTGTCTAAACGAAATATTTATTTTTACAGTTGAGCCCAACTACCACTGCTTGTTGGACCTATACAACCCATCATAATGATAAAATTTCCTTCTTAAAAGGTGATAAATCTTTTTATCAAGTGACGACGCCAATCTAGTTTAGACAAGGAAGGGGGTGTCAGTAGGGTCGAAATTCGTCGATACAAACCCCGCCCCAATCCTAAAATAATGTTAAGAAAATAATAAGATTGAATCAATATTATGCGTCCACAATTTCTTGAAAGGGTAAGCAAATGAGTCATAGGGGAAAGGGGGGGGGGGGATGAGAGCTCGCTTTCTTTGATTCTTTTAATTATTTTCCTTATTTATGTTTATCACGATTTATCAATAGTTTGATTTGCTACAAACATATGGTAATTTTAGATTAGCAGACCACTCTATTCAGAATACGGTTTTGTCTGGGAGGAACCACCAGTATATTTTCATTCAAACGCCTCACCTGGTTTGTGGCATCCAATGTTTGGAATGTGTTTGTCACAGTAGAAAACCTGCAGTTTCGGTGGTGGACAATACCGTAAACGCAATAGTACACTCTCGCCATGGTGTACGTGGTGGCATATTACATCATCATACCTTAAGCTTTTCACAAGAACAAAACACGCAATGTAAGCCATTAAGAAGGATCCAATCCACTACGTAGACTATAGTCTATTTCTTCGGGCATCTCCCATTTGCCCTGTACTTGAAATGTATAAATTTCCCTTTTTTCTAAAGTAATTATCCAATCAAACATGCACCCTAGATAAAATAATTGCAATTATGTTTTTATACAAAACCTGTATGAAACGAATGTATTTCTTCATTAACAACCAATAAAATAAAAATTTATGAAATTTTCTCTAAAGGAGAACTCTTTACACTGTTCGAACCGAAGAACTGTTCAAAATTAATTGACAGAGGGTCAAGAAGGTCCCTCACAAGGCAAATGTATATGACTTCAAGGGCAACCATTAACTTTATAACACGACATCATTCAAAACTCTCATCCAAATGATGGAGGAAAAACTAACATAAAAAGAGGCGATCACAGTTGAAGAAAAACAAATAGAGCGTTCACCCTATAGGGCCTTTGACTTACCCAATTGCAAGCTGCGGAATAAGACACCTCACAAAAGCAACTTTATCGTCGGACAGCTTTTAAGGAATAGTATTTTAAGGAAACACTTAAACACAAATCCAGAGTAATTACAAATTGTTATGGCTCGTGAGTGTGTGAGTGTGTGTGTGTGTGTGTGTGTGTGTGTGTGTGTGTGTATGTTGGGGGGGGGGGGAGAAGATAACGTGAATGTTCTTATTCGTATACTGCACATCTTGACAGTCCATGAATTTATTATAGTCTGGAAATAAGTCCTTACTTAAATGCATGTGGTAGGCAGTTTCTACGTGCAGTAGGTCATAATTCGCTGACACCAGACTTGATTGAAACCATGTCCACTCAATAATTACCCCCTGGACTCTCGGAGAGTGGTAGGGTGAGGGAAATGTAAGATAATGACATCATCGTATGGGACGATGGGTGGAAAATGCAGAACATTACATAAGGCCTGATGGTCATAAAACTAGACTTCACTCCGGGTGATTGACAACACTTGTTATTGGTTAAACACCCGAATGGTGTCAAATTCCCCATAAGAGCCCTTTATTATGGGTCTTTAATTCAACAAGCTGAAATTGTGGTATTAAAGAACTAAACATTAATGTGCGTTAATTCTTATTTGAATTATATGTTTTATTGTTTCATAATCAAATAGAATCACAAAATTTACAAATAACTAGAACTTTAATTCGTCACTGAAGACGAATTATGTGGTCTGTCTACCCGATGGCAAATTGCTTTTGTAAGGTGTAATAATATTTGTGCAAGATAATAATCCTGATAATGTTGACAGTGGATGGAGACTTGCGTCAAAGAAAATCGGACGATTTCACACATGGGAGATTAACCTATAGGTTTAATACACGACAATCAGATTTTACATAGGGTTGTACAAAACTACTTTACATTTTATTAGACATAAAACGCAAAATAAAAAAGTTTATCACATTGTTTGTGATTTCATATGTTATAGTAGTCGAAGCAGATGGTAAAATAAAAGGCAAAAAGAAGAAGAAGAAGAAAAAAAAAAATGGACCCACTGGGGTTCGAACCTGGGTCAGCGGGATGGGAGGCAAGTACTTTGCCAATAGACCAAAACTTTTGCAATAGAGATAACACGTAAACCAAAAATGGGATTCTCAAATTCCATTTTGTAGTTAAAAAGGGGGCATGATCCCGACATCTAGCAAAAAATTGGATGGCACATTTGTGAAAGCTTATACTCTGAGCTATAACAGAATTTGGAAGGAAATCGAGCAGAAATAACAGAGATACTGCTCAAAGAAGACTGGCATGTTGAATCGAGTTTTAAGAAAAAGTCATGTTCCATAGAGAATACACGCAAAATGTGAAAATTGACATGCCTCTTTTAATCGCAAAATACGCCATGATCCCTTTGTCAAAATGAAAAAAATAGAGAGATCTTGTACAGAATTGTCTCAGCTACAACATATGAAAATTTGGAAGAAAATTGACAACCTATTACTGAAATATTGTCAAATGAATACAAACAATATGACGTCATTTTTCAAAATCGAATTTTTTAGTTCATATGCAAATATGACGGCGTTTCGATCGATCGACCCCCATTTTTTTTTTCATGAATTCATATCTACAACTCGTTGGCTTTTAGAATAATTATGTAAACAAACTGGTGGGATTCCATGCATTCTGACGAGCTATGGCGGATTTTATATTGACATGTTTTTACCACTTTTTACATTATATTGCCCATTGACGTGAGCACGAATTTTAAAGTTTGACGCGCGCGTGTGGCATTATAGAAGGTCGAGATCGAATGACTGTAAATAGTTGGAAATTGTCAAGAATAGTGTCAGGAATACAAACCATGCAAAAAACCGGCGTTTTTACGTTCTGTACGCGGTGCGCGCGCGCATAACGCGCACGCACATAAGATTTTGAAATGCTTAAAATGTCCTGAACCGCACTCTAATTTGATTAGAAAGTGATTTTGAGCATTTCTAAATTTTGACGCGCGCGTACGTGCGCCTCATGATTTTGCTGGCATAATACATTGACCCTTGACCTGAAGTTTATGTGTGTTAAATATGATTCATTTTTGATTACTCGTTATGAAGATGTGATCGATAATGTGATTTCACAAAACGGCGCCTGGATGACGTCACGATGACCTGATGACCTTGAAAAATATTTCGGGAACTTGACATTGATAGGCCTGATGACTGACTGAAATTTAATGAAAATTGACTGAGCCGATTTTGAGAAATCGTCTACACAAGAAAGTGGTGAAAAAAATAAAAATAAATTAGGTGGTCTGTCTATGACAGACCACCTAAGCAGTTATTGTAAAAAGGGAAGAAAAAAGGTGACAAGAACATTTCATAAAAAGACATATTATAAAAGAGAGAACCACCATAATTAAGTTATGTCCAGGAAAGCACAACTCCCATAGCACATATATTGAAGAGGGCCTTCCCCGTTCAAAGGTCCCCAAGCCGGAACAGGCTCCATACCCAATTTCTCGACCACAAATTACACACTTTATTCCACACAATCAACATTTACTCCTACTCAAATTACCAAAAGATTACACTTTCCCAAACTCATCTCCTCTAATCTTTATCATCATAATTCACATTATTGTATAGAGCCTGAACCGGACCCGAAGATCTACGACAGCGAGAAAATACATCATGCAATTATAAAGAAATAATGTGCCAAAACACATTCCAATACCATTTTAACTATCCCAATCCCAAGGCGCGCGCACTGGGAAAATCAGTGAGTGGAGTCAGCAAATTAACCCGATACCTATAAGGAGTAATAGCGACGGAAAAGCATGGTGATTCCAAACAGCAAAACAATGTCATAACTATTCAGTGTACCAATACACAGCATACAAAATAATTAAGTCTAAAAGACACACATTATATATATACAAATAAACTGAATTTGAAACAAATATGAATATTACATCTTAAACAAATCATAGATCCAGTCGCCTTTTTTTTTAATGTAAAGTAAGCTTATTTCATATCTTGGCTAAATGGTATTCAATTACTTTTTTGTTTGTTTAATTAAATAGGCCCCTCACTGTATAAACAGCGAATGACACGTTATCCATATTTCTTAATTTCTCTTCATTAAAGACATTATTTGGGAGGGCTTGATGCAGTATATCCCAATATAGATTCAAAGAAATAACCATACGCAAAGCTGGACAAATATTCTAAAACATTAATCGTCACATGGGTATACAGGGTATTAAGCCTAAGCTTTTGAATACCATGTTAGTAATTGATGGGCAGCTGGTGCCATATGACGCTACATAAATTAAACTACAGTTACGCATTATGGTTGCAAATAATATATGCTAGCTGGCCTATCACTTTACGCCTTATCAAAATCAAAGTCAGATCAAGGCTTGTTTTTGCAAAGTTGAAATGAACAAAACCAAAATACAAATATTTGTAGGCCTATACACACAATGCTTTACACTTTTTCAACTAAGCTGCAAGCCAGCCTCTTGTTTCACTAATTTCTTTGTCTTTAACTACTACGTTTATTGGTTTCATCATTATTATCATTAATATCATTCTTATTCATTTATCCCTCAGTTTTTTTTCTTCAAACGTCTCACCTTGTTTGTAGCATAAGACAACGAGTTAATATATGATCTAAAGCAAACGTGTAGATTCAAATACCGTAAGAACAATTGACCACTTTTGTCAAAGTGATCGTGCTGGGATGTTCGTTGAGATCATACTTGTTGTGCTCCACGTGTCATATCATAAGAGGTGTGGCTTTTTAAGGTTTACCTAAACACAACTTACAAAAGGGCAGTGCACGATAACAGCTACCTGGCTTATAGTGTTCTCTTGCTTTTAAACATTTTCCCTTAAAAAAGTTCTTATATTTCTTATTTGCTGAGATGGTACGGTTAATTCTGTATTCGTGTTGATCATGCACTTTGTACATTGCAATACTAAACCCTCCTTTTTAGATATCAAACGAAGGGTTTTCGTCATTTCTGTGACATATGACTATGACATATGTTCCATTTTCTAGAAACCCAGTGCTGTTCCTTTGTGAAAAGGGCATTTTTACAGGTAATCTCAGTTAACAAAGTAGGGATAGTATTTCAAAAGAAAATAAAAAATATAAGCATCCAGACGTCTTTACAAACCTATTTTCATGGAATTTGAGCATTATTAGATTATAAGTTGTTCATCCAAACACTTCACCTGGTTTGTGGTATCCGACTAGTAGTTGCCATTTGTCTGTGTAGTTAAGGTGTATAGTTTCAGAGGTATCAAAACCGTAAGAACAATCGAACAGTTCTGTCATGTCGATCGCGCTGGTATATTCGAAGTTATCTCACCAGTAATGTTCACCGATTCAAGTTTATTATAGGTCTATAAATTTAGTTTATAAGGGTGAGTATTGAATATGAAAGTGAGAGTCATTCTAACGGCCGTCTGCTCGCTTTACCTTTACCCATTTACCGTAACCAATACTTAACATTACTATTTTATCCAGGCAGCAGTAAAACATTTAAAACAACAAGAAACAGTACAGAAAGAAGCGATAACAAAAACAAATCCTTTGCCCCCCATTCTTTTGATGTAAATGACATTTCCCCCGCCACCTGCCATACGTCATATGTAATGTGTAAGTTACACACATATCATTTGATTTGTACTCTGCAAATCCAGAAATATATGCAAGAGAATAGCATATAACAAAGAGAACACTTGTTATTTGGTCACCACCGAGTCAACTTGTCATATCTCCTTTCTTGGCCTCCTCCAAAATGTATAATAAAATATAAATTTGCATGCATAGGCTGATTTCTATATCTTTAAAAAAAAACAAAAACATTCGATTTAAAATCACAGAGTCGGTCATGTTACTATTAATGAGTTGGAGTAGGTGACTGTTTTGTTAACATCCCAAATTCAATGTGATTCACTTCACATTGATATTCTTTCATTTATCTATCCATTATCATTATCATTTTTATTATGTTCATTTTTTAATTATTATCATCATTATTATTATCTTCATCTTTATTATTATCATAATATTATTATCATATCATTATTTCTTTTGGGGTGGGGGGGGGGGGGGCTGGCAGCATCTGCATTCAGTAAAAGTGAGTCAAAATCAAAGTTGACCTAAGGTTTGTTGAGGGAGAAAATGCAGGTAACAAAGGCCCTAAGCGTACTTAGTTTATATGTGTGCCATATGATACAGAAATGTGAAACTACGCTTTTTTTCCATTTTACTTCATTTCATTTTATTCGATTTTATTTTATTCATTTATTAAAAAAGAAAATAGCCTGAAGATAAATAAATCTACTAACATACCAACTTATTGCGTCAACCAACTGTTTTTCCCTCACACTAAATTATCCTTTTTAATTCTCTATTCAAACGCTTCACCTCGTTTTGATATCCGACGAAGAGTTACTATGTATATAATGAAGTAAATGTGACGATTAGCATGTATAACAAACCCTACGAGAAACTGATCACTTTTGTCTGACTGATCGCGCTGAGATATCCATAGACAGGCCATTAGTATTGCTCGCTTTTATATTTTGGAAAACATGAGTAACATTAATTTTGTCTTAAATTGACAATGTTATTGATACACTATAAAGCAAGCATAGGTGATGGGTACACGCCAGTCACCCAACTCTAGTTCGCCCTTTAACCAGTATTCCAGTGATTTGCAAACGTTTAAGATCGCCGGGAGTTATATTTCTTTCACCGGACCTGCATTTCACTGTCTCACTAAATGATTGTATAATTAGTATTTATACCACAGTGGCCAATACTATCAGGGTGGTGCTATGGTGTCATTAGAATGAAGTTTTAAACAGGTAGGTCTTGTGTGACATTCCATGCAGGGAGGCAAAAACAAAGAGGGAGAAACCAGGTTGAAAGCACCCCCCCCCCCCGACCATCCATCAAGAGGGCTACTCTAAAAGTCTGAAGGTCAATCTGATAAGAGGGTTGGTTATAGCAAAACTGCTGTGCAAAATGCCATTTAAACATTCCATGAAGATGGCTCATATTTCTGACCAGAAAAAGGTGCAGGTGATTCACACTCCCCCCCCCCCTCCCCCACACCGTCCCGTGATGACAGGTGTAATTCAGATAATCATTGTGAAGGATCCCTTAAGTTATCGTAGAATTAACAAGGGAGCTGTGATAAATGTAAGCTGTTTGGCTAAAATTTTCATTATTTCTGATATAAATGAAATATACCTTGCACTGAGAGGCTCCAGTTGAAATCATGGATTCTCTGAGGTGACTGGCATAACACTATTTTCTAAGGGGTGCAGTAACTAGTAACTATGCCGATCACCGAAAAATCTCTAATTTCAACTGGTGCCTCCAAAAGAGTGTATGGTATATTTGATTTAAATCCTACAAGAGTAAGCCTAGATAGATACAAAATAAAAACTAAATGTAGAATCAGAGTAGACCTTTACACTGAGAGGCTCGTCACGCACAAACATTATAGCGATACATTGTAGCGATATCGATAGCTTCGAAATATCCAGAAAAACGAAAAAAAAAAAAACGAAAAAAAAGTGACGTCAAAATATCGGTATAGCGAAACAAAAAAAAAAAAAACCAAAGAAACAAAACCAAAAAAAAAAAAAAAAAAAAAAAAGACGGAGGTCTGTCGTCACACGATACCAATTTTTTCTTTACGGTGAAAGTATTTTATGTTACGTGAGATATTCCTCGCTAATCCTTGCACGATAATTTTATGATGCAGGATATAAAATGCATTATACCGAGCGGATCTGACCCTATATCGGAAGGGAAAGACGGCTTTACGAAAGTTATAAACGAATATTATTTACTTTGTTGATATTTTATAATGTATAGATTTTTATAGATTTTTTTCTACAAATTTTCCAAACGCCTCACCTGGTTTGTGGTATCCGAGTAATATTCAACATGGGCTTTGTAGTAAACGTGTAAATTTGAAGATTCTCATCACCATAATAACAACTGAACACTTTGGTCATACTTTCCGCGCTGGCATATTCAAAATACAATTCACCAGTTACATTCCCCATGTCCAAGTTGATGAAAGAGGTAACTATATAAGTGTATACCAATGCCAATCAAAAGTTTATGGGTGGCGCCAATTGCCTTCTGCAATCTTAACATTTTTATCGGCCTATTCACTTACTCTTACGATTAAAGATGTAAATTGCAGGGTAACATGGTTGTTAACCCCCACCCCCCACCCTCCCTCCCCCCAAAAATCCAAAAACAAAAAGAGAAAATACACAAAAATGAAGCATTAGTCTACTACAGGTGCCGTATGCCATCTTCAACTTTACCCGATAAATGCACTTACATTTTAGATATTGAACAACATGTTACAGTTTTGACACAAACACCTTTGTTCCCCTTTTCTACATTAATCTCTAATGGAAAGAGTAAACATTTCCCTTTATGTTCTTTTTTCTATCTTCCAACAAATATCGCTGAACTACGGGTTTTCATAATGCAAAATGAATTGCTTTATGTAATGACTTTCTAAACATAGAAGAGAAACAGGCGAATTCCACAGAATAGACTTTTCTTTTATAATTGTATTAAACTGGATTCAGTATAAAATTAATCAGCTTAATTTTGCGCGTATATTTAACTTTGATTAGAAAATTCAAACTCATCGTGAAATTGAAAAAAAAAATATGCCAGTCAAACCGTACGCCTCACCTGGTTTGTAGCATCCGACATATGCTTGGAATTTGAATGAATATGGATTAAACGTACAGCTTTTGTGGTGTCAAATGCCGTAAGGACACATAATCGCTAGAGTCATAGGGATCGTGGTGCTAAATTTTGTTCTATTTCACCAGTATTCCGATCCTCAAACGCAAGTCAAAGGCAAATGTGCAAGATGTGCTGAATCTTGCCAATGTATTTTTTATTCTATTTTAACATTACACCCTTGGACACGTTGCATCGTTCACCAAACCCTTCAAAAACCTATCAACAAAATATTGACCGTGGTTTCTTTTAGAAAATGTAAGTTTTTTAGGATAAGGTTAATCAGTAGTTTAATTCAAACCAACATGTCATGCAAAAAAAAAAAAAAAAAAAAAAAAAAATCATATTCGGTAAATCATATTCGAGGGGATGTTAGGGGCATTGATTAAATAAATGCATGGGGTACATATCAAAACATTATTTTCTGCAGGATTTCGAACAGGTGGAATCATTTGTTCAAGAAATCCTATTGAAACCCCATTCAAACGTCTCACCTTGTTTGTGGCATGCGACATGTGTGTTATTTGTATCTTCGGGGTATACAAGTAGCTTTGGTAATGTCACTATTGGTATGAGCAACTGGATACGTGGGTCATAGAGTACGTGCTGTCATATTCAAGGATATCTCACCATCTACAATACACTACGTACATCGCTATAATAATGCTAATGACAGCGATCGTTCCAACTGCTTCACCATTATTTTGAGGTAGAAAAATAAACAGTAGCATGATTGACGCAAGGCCAAAAAGGTGAAAAGGGCTATGAGAGAGAGAGAGAGAGAGAGAGGATGATGATGATTTCTGATGTGGGGGTGGGGGGGGGGGGGGGGTAGTAGTACCGATTTTTACACCCCCTCCGATCCCCGTTATAGGGGGCTTAGTTTCATTTTATCTCATTTTATTTCAATTTTATCAAACAAGCGTGGTACCTAATGACCAGTGTTATATATAATTTGTATATATTAGATGTATATGATATTTTCTTGTCGTTTGTTTGTTTGTGTTGATTAGTTGTGTAAGTTTATCATTTCCACGCCAGGGGACAATAAGGTTTGGCATAAAATTATGAAGAAAACCAAAATCGGCATCGAAAAACCCTCCAACCTGCAGGCAAAGGGTTAACTAAATATGAAATAAAACAGGTTAGCCCGTCGCATTCGTCGTCAGTAGCCAGGATGCGACAAAGATGTTAAATATCCGTTTCTGAGACAGACGCACATGAACATGAACGATGTGCCTCTGCCCCTGGCCAGACGGATTTTGAACTAACCTGTTGTTACTCGTTGCGCTCTCATCACTGGTGATAGATTTGATGCGCGATCACCAAGGATGCGCGTCAGTAGCTAGAGCGCGTCATCTTGTATGGCCGTAAACCTAGGTGTCATGATCCCCACCAGATCCCCACCCACCCAGGTGACGTCATTCCTTTTCAGCCATAGGCAGAAGGAGGCCCTAAGTGCGCAGGCGCACGCCTCCTCTTCTAGCTACTTCCTCTCTCTAGTCTTTATTCCCAGCCTTCTGAGCGTGTATCCGAGGGTCCCGTTAGAGAAATCTCTGCTCCCAACTTCCACAGCGAACGTCTCCGCTCCCCATTTTCTGTCTTTAATGCGCAAAATGAGTTCCTCATATTTCGACAGTATCCTCTCATCCCTCTTTCCTCTGGCACTGTCAGCTTTATCAGAATAACCTTCATCAGTTGAGTTGACGAGATGACAATGTCTGGTTTCACATTGGTCTCATAGATGTGTTGCGGAAAAATCAGCCTTTCCTGTAAGTCTGTTTGAAATTTCTAGTCATCTACTCCATCTAGAAATGATCTAGAAATGAATTTCCACACCAGGGGACAATAAGGTTTGGCATAAAGAGTATTATAAACTACTCATGCAGATTCAGTATGTACTGATTGTGTCGTTTTGACACGACTGTCGTATGCTATGTAGGTCTTATATTTACCGGTTAACGTAATAAAATTTATTCTTTTATTCAAACGCCTCATATTGTTTGTGGCATCTTAGGTTATTTGATTGTGAAGATAAAACAGGCAGCTTCTTTTGTTCAACACCCCAAAACACAACTCGTCACGAATGTCATACTGAACGTGCGGCTATATTTAAAGGTTTTCCACCATTTGAGCTCCACATTGGGCTTTTAGATAGCAGACCATCGAGGAAATTTCACACCAAAGGGGAAAGTAACGTCCAAACTACAACTGTAATCTCAAAAATTGATATCAACAAAGCCTGAATACTGATCTGGTCCGCCGATGAGTCGCACACCCGGGTCACTTGTAATTTTCTAAGAAATTCCAAATATTATATACGTTTAGGCAGTCAAGATGCATCAAATGAGGTAGAGGTTAATAATAAAGGTTAATTAAAAAGTAATAGTATAAAGGAACAAATCAATTAAAATTGTATATAAAATTGCTTTCGTAAAATACCTCATACGTTCAATATATGGAATCGAAAACCCAATTACTTGTGGTGCCAATGAATGATCGAAATGGATCGCTCAAGTGATATTGCATATGTTGACGAGGTCAGCATTATGCACCTTTACTGCATTAATCATCTAATAGTTATTATCAATCGATACAAGAACGATAACGCACCAAATAAAAATGCCGCTTGCAAATTATGTCTGTACAAACCTGAATAATTCTAAATTGCCCAAGCCAAACTTTGTATGCGAAAAAAATCATGTATTTTCAATGTATATTTAGTTATTGAAATTCCTATTAGTTTAATCATTTATTTTAATCGATCGTATTATAAGTTATACAAATAATTTATTGCACATATATCTTTTCGCTTTTGTTTGTATTTTTTAGGGGGTGTGAATGCCATGTTTCGGATGTATTAAATGAACGATCGAAATATGTATAATGTGTAATTTTAAAAAGCGAGAGAGAGAGAGAGAGAGAGAGAGAGGGAGAGGGAACCATTAACATTTCATATTGTTGCAAAAATGATTTTTATAACAAACTTTCAGCTACTGTTAACAGATTACGATGAGGCTCATGGGCCGTATTGATAAGAACTTGCTTGGAAGCAAACACTACCTAGTAAAAGCTTGCGCTTAAGCAAATGCTCAAGCAGTAGCTATGACCAAATCTTTTGCTTGACCTGAGAGCTGATTCCTGAGCAAATAGTTGAGCTCATGCTTATGCTTTTAGCAATTTGTTGGGATATCGAGATGTGCGCCGAGGCATGATCAGATGCCTCAGAGCACCTTGCATGTGCGAAAGCAGTGACAAGGGCACTGAAGTATCAATGGCACACAATGCTACCCCCCCAAAAAAAATAAATTATTGCTATGTCAGGCAAAGCCAGCATGTCCCTTTTCCTTGGTCATTGTTGTAATTTTTAGAAAACGTTTAAAAAAGGCACAAATAATAATAGAATGGCATGAGCATTTAGACAGGACACTATAAAAGCAATTTTCACTGTGAGTGTAATCTTGATCTTGACAGTTTAAATTCAGAGATGGTTACTCCTTCAGAGGCGTACCCAGGACTTTTTCTTTTAAAGGGGGTGTCTTTTTACTCCAAAATTCTCTGACAAGCAAAAACAAATAATAAAATAATTTTTAAAAATGTTATCACCATCTTGGCGTTAAAAATAAGCTTTTGCACCTAACACCCCCCCCCCCCCCCCCCTCGGCACGCCTATGTACTCCTGAAAGTATTGGAAAGGACCTCCTTAATCAAGGTTCTTATAGACAAGAGTCAACTGCCCATTGTTAAAGAAAAACATGTTTTTTGGTCAAAAGATCCATAGATATGAATCGAAAATTTGGCTGCTTGATATATATATATATACGGTAACTATTATTGCACAGAACACCTAAACATTACCCACGAGACTACATATACATTTGCTTCGACCTTAAAGGGAAATCCAACCTTAATAGCAAGTTGCTCTGAAAGAAAGAGGAAAAATCTGAGAAGCAGAATGGTGAAAGTTTGAACGAAATCGGACAAGCAATAAGAAAGTTATGAATTTTTGAAAGTTGTAATCACTATGCATATGGGAATTTCAAATTGGCCGAATAGGTAATGTCACTGTGATGTAGCTGTGGACAACTCCCCCATTCGCTCTAACACACAAAATGACTAAAATGTCACTTTTTTCCAAAATGCATTACTCAGTAGGATCTTTTCGTTCATGAGGACCTAAAACAATATGCTATCTCCAATATATTTTGAGTACTGCCCCGAGGGTAAAAGCGCCTCGAAGAAAACCGCAAATTAATGATATTTTTGTGTACGACAAATGGGAGAGTTGTCCACAGAAATGTCACAATTGACTCACCAAATTGCCAATTTGAGATTCACATAGATGTAGTGATCTCATTTTTCAAACATCCATAACTTTCTTATTCCTTGTCCGATTTCTTTCAAACTTTCACCATCCTGTTTTTCTTATTTTTCTGCTTTCACACAAATCATTTTATTACCAAGGTTGGATTGCCCTTTAAAAGTCAGCAAATAAACTTGAAGAAGGCCAGGAGCCGAAAGCTTGTAAATTACACCAAGTGACCTGCTTCATTCTGTTCCATCAATCTCTCTTCACATATCTAAATTTAACATGGTTCAATCGAACGGTACACACATGCACACCTTTCTCGCTAATTATATATCTATATGTATATGTATATATATTTACATTAAATCATCTGTTTCACCTCTCTCTCTCATATATATATATATATATATATATATATATATATATATATATATATATATATATATATATATATATATATATATATATATATATATATATATATATATATATATGTAGTTCGTTCAGCAATTTGATTAATCAAATATCACTGAGGGCGATATTGTCAACAACCTTCTCATGATACCCATGACTGCAACAATTGATGAGTTATTGACAGTGAAACGTCGTTGAGCACAGTGATTAAGTTATTTCAGTTATCCAAGTTATTCCAATAAATTAAATAAGGTGATTTTTGTCATTTACAAGCTGGACCAGGACCAAAAGTGAATATTCATCATGCCCTCCTGCAGTTTGAAAATTGATGATATACAAGGACATAAACAAAATATGAAAATTGTTAAGGAGCGCCCGTGCCCCTCGATTTACCTGGATGCGTCTAAAGTTTAAAGTTAGAAAAGGTCCCCCCGAACAAATATTCGAAATATTATTCTTGAGAAATTTCCATACCTGTGAATAGCTTAGGCTCTCTTCTATCAAATGGCACAAAACAATCTGGCGAAATTTTAAGCTCAAGTTAGCAAAACCGGCATTTGCGATAGGGTGCAAAATCCATGGTTGACAAAAATCTGTATTGGTTCTGGCTGGTATCGGCAAGGTTGAGAGTTTTGAAAAGGCTTAGAAACGTTCATATTCTGATCATTAAAAGGCAATTTATGAAATAATAGGCCTTTCCCCCCTGAAATATTCCATCGAAACTTTACTGTTCACTGTGAAAGCCAGCTTGAATTAAAAACTCGTCAAAATTAATATTTCAAAACACTAAATAAAGTAGTCAATGGCTCACTGAAGCATAACATTTTTGATGAGATACGTAAGTACATACAGAGAACAAAACAAGATTTGTCATCAGCTGTCTATTACTGATCAAAATATGCTGTTACCAGCCAGAACAAAATCAATTTCTTGTCAGGTTTTGGTTTTGCTCACTTGAAGGTAAAATATCGCCCGATCTTTAGGTGTCATCTTATATAAGAGACCCTAATCTATCCACAGGTATGAAATTTTGCTTCAAATATTTTGAAATTATTATTTGGATAGACGCTTCCTGACTTTTAATTTTTTTTTTTCTGGGAGGAAATGTAGCAGTTCCTTGTAACTCTCTATACATTAGAAGTAAATGCCAAGTATTTATACTGGCTTCTCGTAAAGATAATATCTCTGAGATTTGTAGCCATTTTGCTTCAGAAATGGTTCAACATAGAGCGACTGGTCACCCACAATGTAGTTTTTATATCCTTCAGGAACATCAGGTAGAGGTCCTCTGTCTCTCTTCTCATCTTGGAGTGTGTCTTTTGATGATGTTGAAAAGGTGAAGTCATTACTACGGCATCATTATTTACCCCCCTCCCCCCCCCCAAAAAAAAAGTCAGATAAGAAAAAAATGAATTAAACTGAACAATGATTTGACATAAATCTTAATACATAATTAGTTTCACGACGTTAGCTGAACTACATAGTGCCTCTTGCAAACTGTGATTTATTTTAAGAATTATACAGAATGTGTCTTTTTGTCATTCTGATTATCACACAATAAATCATATTTTGTTCATCAAGGAAGGACACTTATAAGTCAAGAGCCTGTCTCGAAATAATCACCCCATTTTACCCATAAAATTTGATCCCTTAAAGTTACTTAGACCATTTAAATCATTAACATATTAACATGCCATCTACAATATACTTTGAGTACTGCCATGAGCAGAGGGAAAGGGGTACTTTAATAGATAAAAACAGAAATTTATGACAATTTGGTGTATGACAAACGGACGGGGATAGTTTACCGGGAGGCGTATTTTTTTTTTCTGTCAGGATTTGCGCCACTGACAAGAGAGGGCAGTATTTGAGCGTCAAGAAGCCCCATTTTGGAGACTTTGAGAGAGACTACAACTTTAAGGCTTGTATTTTCTCCAGGTTTCACCTTACTTTATTTTGGCAAAAGAAAATTTTGTCAATGATAAATTCCTAAATTCTGACCCCCTACCCTGCCGAGACTCGAACTCGTGATTCGTTCGTGATTCGTTCATGAGGAGCACAACGTGAATTCGAATGCGCTGAATACTCCCATTTACGAAAGCGTATGGCCATACGCTTTAGTCTAACACTGAGTCTATGGGGGGAACTGTGAGGAAAGGAACTGTGACATTGGTTCGCCCAGTTTATTATATCCCTATAATTTGTTTTTCATGAATATTCATGCAGACTAGTCTTGACGGAATAAACCGTATTGTCACCCCTCTTGACGCTCAAATACTGCCCTCTCTCGTCGGGTGGCGCAATTTCTAGAAGAAAAAAAAATATAGCGACCGGGAGTACGTCACCATGGACTGACCAAATTGTCAATTTGAGATTCGCATATATCTAGTGATCTCGTTTTCAAACAGTCATAACTTTATTATTGTCTTTCCGATTTCTTTAAAACTTTCACCATCCTGTTTCTTTTATTTTACTGCTTGCACACATATTTTAAATTGCCCTTTGAGATATATTACGGAGGCAACTAGTGAAATAAGTTAAAGCCTCTGATAAGAAATTCCATTGAAGACAAAACAAGATTGACGGTGTAGCAGTAGCTTATAACTATACATGCATCACCATTCCTGTGCAACTATCTGTAATTTATCTAGCAATATCTATAACTGGATCAGGGCACACTATGTTTTGTCCACTCCATATTCCATCGTTGTAATTCAAATCAATCCAATCAGGACCGTTGTTACATGTCACATTTAAGCTGTCCCCGTCCTTGTATGATAGACAGAGATTCTGAATGGTTGAATGAAGAGGTACTGCTGGAACACTGCAGTAGGCATGGAAAGGAGGAACTGCGAAGAATAAATGAAAAAAACGGGATGAAATTCCATAAGGAAATGACACCCACTTATTCATACTCACCGTCGTTTGCATTGTCATGATTCTGGGTTTGACTTACTTTACATTCAAAGTAGTTGATAAAGAATAATGGTTCATATTTCAATTTTCCAACTTTTCATTCTGAAACTTTTTTCTTGGAAACACCAAGATTTGGGCAAAATATAATGACAGAGGTTGGAAAATTGTCTTGTAAATGACACATCTGATATGTTTAAAATGCTCTTTAAAACCCACTTTTTTCGAGGAAAAAAGGAACACGCCATATTGATATTCAATTTTACAACAACACTGTCCATATATCTATAAGTATTTTCTCTCTATTGGATGCATTAGACCTTGAATTGTCAAAATTATTTTCAGAGCATTCGGATTATTTTCAAACAGTATATCCTATGTCGATAATCATACTTGACATCATTAAAATAAAATGATTACTTTCAATCGGTTCGGGACACGATACGACGGGTCCACTCCGGAGTTCTTTGTTATGTCTTGGAATTGTGAAGATATTATTGTTGGCATCACACGTCACATTCACTCTGTCTCCGAAATTATAATTCAGACGAAGATCTTGAACAGAAGCATGGTGGTGAACATATGGAGCGCTGCAAGGTATTGAATCTGAAAGAGAACCAGAGTGATAATTATGTAATTATATTGGTAAATTAATATATATTTAGATATTATTAAAACATCATTATAATAATTACTTATAAGAAGGATACAGTCATATCACGCTTAAATTTGTTTCGTTTTATTCCCCATTCTCACTTACAAAAACATATACTGTAATGAATAACATAAATTAAATACAATAACAACAATGATAAAAATGAAGCTTTTTCTTAGATCTAGTGAGTACATAATTGAATACTAATAGGTGAAATGTATGATGCACAAATTATCCCCAAAGAGATATGTATATATATATATATATATACATATATATATATATATATATTTTTATATAACATTTTATATAACATTAAGGCGTGTTTTAAAAGTAAAGTTTGTATGTAACAAGTCAAGAAACTTAGCTAATTTAATCAACATCGGGTCATTCAATAATATTCATTTAAAAACGGGAGCTTCCGCAGGCTCCAAATGGCTCCAAATGGTGCTATAAATATGCAGTCCCTTGAAGTTGTAGATAGGAACGTAGGACAAAGCAAAGTAAACAAAATATATGGAGTCATACTTATAATTTTCGTCTAACACATAATATATCTTTCAAGAATGTAGCAAATGTTAACCACATCAAATATTCAATTAAAATGAATAAAAAGTAAGAGAGACAGGAGACTACATGTAAAGCTTGTTTTAACATAGACAAGGTAGGACATTGGGCCGTATATATAAAACAAGCTAGAGCTGAAGCAAATGCTTACATGAGAACAAGAGGGTCTATTTAACAGTCATGTGCAACGAAGCACTGCTATGAGGGGATCTGGAACAAATTTATGTATTCTGAGGCATCCGTACAGACATTTTTTTCATCCCCCTTACAGTTTCCGCATAGTGTGAGATGGCACACAAGCAGGCAAAAATGCAAACAGGAGGCATAAATCGAAATTAAAACGTGGAAACGTGCAACATTTTTCGAACACTAACAATTTAAAAGCCAAAGGCCAAAGATCCCATCATGTATTAGCCAAAAGAAGGCACACACATAACCTCCATGATTCCTCTTCAAAATTATTCCCAAAATAATGTTTCCAATCTATAGTGCCAGCCCCTTATCAACAAAACAATCTCACAACGATAATATTTGGGAAGTTTAAAAAGTTTTATTGCATTGGTGTAGCAATAAGTAATAATTGTCAGTAACCAAAATATTCCTTTTTTTCTCTCTCTCTCTTTCCAATTTCACAGTCAAACGCCTCACCTGGTTTGTGGCATATGACGAAAATTTGATATTTTCTTGACAATGTTTCAAGCGTGCAGCTTTGGTGGTGTCAAATCTGTAAGGGCAACCCTTTATTTTTGTCATAGGGTACATGCTGGGATATGCAAAGAAATTCCACCCAATGTCCATTCCCTATCCGGGGATTTTTTTTTTTCAAAGAGTAGTTATTGTTCAAATACCCTTGACGGATCTGTTAGGGAGAATTTAGCTTGACAGGCATCAATATTTACCCCTCATCCTAGAAAACACAAAGAAAAAAAAATGGCTACAATGAATACCTTAAACGCGATTGAAAAAAAAAAAAAAAAAAAAAAAAATATATATATATATATATATATATATATATGTCTCTGTGTGTGTGTGTGTGTGTGTGTGTGTGTGTGTGTGTGTGAAGAGAGAATGATGATGTAACAGAATGAAGCAGGTTCCATGATCATTCTCTCTGTTCTATGATCATTCCATGATCATTCTCTCTTCACATATCTAAATTTATCATGGTTCAACCGAACGGTACTCACACCCACACCTCTCTCGCTATATATATATATATATATATATATATATTATAAATATATATATATCTATCTACAGTATGTGCGCCCTCTTTCTACACCATGATGACAGCTCATTCGTTGACTTTTCATTTTGTAAATTACGTTTTGATTACTTAACATTTGTTTATTCTTTTTCATATTCATCGACTGTTCATCACAATTATCTAACAATGTACCCTTGATGGTTTACCAGGAGCAAACATAACACCGTCATCCAGCAAGTTTTTTGCTTCAAAGGAAGGTAAGAAATGGGATTCGATTACGGGCCAAGACTGAGTGTTGTATATACTCGTGTGGTGCATGGTCGTGTAATGTGCGTGATTTTGGATGTTCCTTGTGAGTTTTACGCTCAACGGAATAATCATAAGAAAAAAAATATTGCATTAAACGAAATATTTCCTTAATGTTCTCTTTGCGGTTTATTGCACAACATTTATCGTACCTGAAAAGAGCAGCATTGTCGTTTTGATTAAAAAAAAATAGATGAGGCCTTTTATCAAGTTGTCAGTTTTTTAATATGTTTTTCAGTCAAACGCCTCACCTGGTTTGTGGCATCAGAAGAATGATTGATATGGGGTTGTCCTTGTAGAAAACTGGCAATTTCAATGGAATTAAATCACGTAAGCGCAGTTCTGCACTCTTGTCATACTGTACGAGGTGGTATTATTGAATCTTATTTTAGGCGACCGTACCTACCCGGAGTAATTTTCCATTTTTAGGGGAAGTTAAAAGTAAAAATTGCAAAATACGAAGTTTTGTCAAAAGGTCAGTATCACAGAAGTAAACTTGGTAAATATAATATATCCATTATACACACACACACACACACACACCCATACATGTGCGCGCATAAGAACCGATGACATCTTTTTCAACCTAGAATTTGACCGCATAACCGATGACCTGTGTGTGTAGAATTCAACCGCATAACCGATGACCCGTCTGAAATGTTTCTATACAACCGACGACTTGTTCGCGTAATACTAACTGATGACCTACCCCTATATGCAAAAGCATGTAATTTGGGTCTCACTGCGCAGGTCTGCCAACCGATGACGTCATCGGTTCGCTGTGTGTCATCGGTCCGAATGTACAGTTCATGCCTATGTCATCGCTTTAAATGGGCGCACATACGCAGCCCACATATATATATATATACTTACGTGTGGGTGGGTGTGTGTGTGTGTGTGTGTGTGAACATATCATATTTACCATGTATGTATATATATCTATATCTATCTATATATATATATATATATATATATATATACACAGTCAAACCTGTCTATTAAGGCCACACAAGGAAAACAGAAAAAGTGGCCACTGTAGACAGGTGGCCTTTATAGACAGGTTTTAAGACACATATTTCTTGCTTTATGGAGGCAATATAAGTGACCACTGTAAACAAGTAGTTACTATTGACAGGTGGCCACTAAGACAGGTTTGACTGTATATATATATATATATATATATATATATATATATATATTAAGGGGGAGGGGGGATGGGGAGGGGGGGGGCCTGTTAGTGTTTTTAAATGTGACAAGATATGGATATCAACGTCTACTCTCTCCCTCATCACGACTATGCAACTGTAAACTTTTATTTTACAGGTTACGCTTGTATGTTCAATCATATAATTATGTCAAATCGGGCCATATCTATAAAACAAGCAAAAGCTCAAGCAAATGCTACTTCGCAACAATAGTTCTATGAACCATGTGCGACAGAGCACTGCTATGTGAAAATTTGAACAACTGTCCGTTGAGACGTCCGTGCAGTCGTAAAGGGTTTTCAACCCCCGTTTAATTTCCGAAGAGACTGATTTTATCATTCTGCTGTTAAATGAGACAAAACAGTTTATGATTTATTAAACTGATTCCTTTTTTTTTATTATGTAAGCGCAGCAAAGTATAATCTATCGAATAGACTAAAAAAAAAATTAATAATAATAAAATATGTGAAAAGTAACGGCTAACCTTCTCTGATTAAGATTTATATTTAAGTCTTCTTATTCAAAACAGTAATTGCTAGTCATTCGTTATCTTTTTATTGCAAGAAAACGACCTTTCTTTAATTTTCTAGCAATGGCTAGGCTGTTGCTAATTGTGTAGGTACTGCTCATTGTCTATCAATTGTTATCAGAGTCACTCACATTGATTTTCCTACCACACTATTTTATGAAAAGTGACCTCTCGGATCACTGTGAACAAGATGATAATCGTCAAGGAGGCTGATCAAAATTATTTTGAAGATATGGTTATTATCATGGTAATGAAGTAATGGCAATGGCAAGAATGTGATGATCGTGGATGACGAACATGATTGTTAACCCGTTGACTACTGAATTATCTTATTCCTATAGGCTTTACACATGAACAATCCGGTTCCCGTGGGCAATGAGATAATGATTCTGCATCATGACAGAAGGTGATGTGTTCATGGAAAATAGTAGAGATGATGTCGAACACGATGTATGATCGCTTCTCCCCCTTAAATTCCTCAATAACGCTCGTATATCTTGATCACGATTACAGGTCTAGTTGACATATATTTTCTAGCTTGATTTAGCAATGTTATCATGGTAGAGAAGCAGTCTTATAATAATTTACTATTATGGGATATGTAATTGCATAATAGTTAAATGTTTAACCTTAACAACGGCCAATTTGATTACCCCGAATATATTTGTTTTAAAACTCGTGTTGTATTGCTATCTCAAATTTACAAGTTTATAATTTTTCTTTCGTTTGGTAACCGTGTTTATTGAAAACAATGTTTCGCGTGCTAAATAACTACTTTGGAAGAGCCCCGTTCTCTACCACCACAACTTAATGTTTATTTAACGTCTCACCTGGTTTGTGACATCCAATAAATACTTGGTATTTGTTTGACAGTGAAGTGAACGTGCACGTTTGGTTTTAAATGCCATAAGTACAGGCGTACAGTTTGGTCATACTGACCGCGATGTAGCGCTCTAACATCAATCTAATAGTTTAATCAAAAAGTGCTTCAACGGGACACGTTACATATCTGAGCAGAAAGTACGTATCCTTTCAAGGAAATACATCGTATACTGCAGGAGACTTAAACTTGAAAGTCAAATAAATCTTCTTTTTTTTTGAACAACTATACCGTTTTTATTGGCTGTTTGCCCTTAATTATGTGGGTTTAGTTCCGTCGAATCGATTTGCCTCGAAAACTTTATTCAAGGAATCACATTAGCATCTATAAGATTAAGGGGAAAAAAAGGAAGACCTGGAAGTAGAATGAAATAGTATCATCAACCGTTAGTAAGTTGTGTATGTATTTGTATATTTTTAAGTGTAAATCTTTCTTTTTAAAATACACTGCATAAATGACCTAGGTGACGTTTGGTAAGTATACACCAAAATAAACAATTGTACTTGAGACATTTCTCAGGCATTTCCTAGAAAGTTTTTGATTTCGTTATAACAACACTGTTAGAACGTTGATTAAAATTTTTAATCTTGTTGGTTAAAATTTTAATCAACCGAGGATTACCAGGTGAACCACACATTTGAAGGTTAAAACTTTAATCAACGGCCTGTTGATTAAAGTTTAACCTGTGGTTGATTAAAAGTTTTAATCATTTGTTGTTAATCTTATTTTGCTCAACGTTGGTTAAATCGGTGTTGATTAAACTAAAACATATTGTTGGTTAAATGTTTAACCATTTGTTGATTAGTTTTATTTTGTTGGTTAAATGTTTAACCATTTGTTGGTTAATCATATTTTGCTCAACATTGGTTAAACTGGTGTTGATTAAACTTAAACAAATTGTTGGTAAAATGTTTAACCATTTGTTGGTTAGTTTTATTTGGTGAGAAACTCCCTGGAGAAACTCTTTTCATATATGTGATTGTTGTCTAGCTAGTCTTATAAAGAAATAGATCTACTGTGTGATATTGCTCTCTAACTTGAGTCTAAGTTTGCTCAGACCTGGACTAAACCTGACTAAGCCAGACCTACCGGTAGACTACGCCTACGCCTACATTGATGCTATATCTTTTTTTTCTCAAAAAACTGTTCTAGTTTCAGTTTTTGTCATATTGCCCTGTCCGCGAAATATGGACATCCGCGAAGTTGAACACACCGCCATACCGCCGGCGTCGCCTCCTCGCTACCGTAGGTGTAGTCAGTAGATCTACCGGTGGGCCTGGCGTAGCCAGGTCTAGTCCAGATCGAGCAGGTCGAACTAGCTCCCAAGCCGTCTAAATTAGAAAGAAAGATCACACTTTAGATCTATTTCTTCCCAGGATTAAGCTAGACAACAATCACAGATATGAAACAGAGTTTCTCACCTTCAAACACGCCAACAAGCTCTTTGAAAGTCCCCAATCATTCAGCGACTTGAATGACAACGCCTTCCATTTTTATCGCAAACAATTTCTGTGAAAAATGTAATACTATGTGCGCGCAGCAAATTTGTTCCAAATCTATATGCGCATACGCTGTTTGGTCACGCGATTGGTACTTTAATCAACTTAAAATGATCAAACTTTAACCAACAAAAAAATAATTTGTCTTGACAGTTAGCACTATCATTTTGGCAGGAAAGCCAAGAACACTGTTTTTAATAAATGTTGATTACAAATTAACCAACAAGGTTAAAAACAATAATTTTAATCAACAATATTTTTAACCCACGCAAGATTAAAAGTCATTTTTAACCAACACTCATTTTCTAACCAATGTTCTGTGGAGTGCTATAGACGCAAAGTAGGATAAAGAAGTACGGAAAGTAAAGAGTAGAAATGCAGGTTAAACTGAGCTCTTGATACTGCAGCTTCTGTGGTGCTTATATTCCGAAACTGCAAGTAAGCAATTCTTGTAAATGGACCCCATTGGTACATTGAATAATATTACCCCCTTTTCTGGTTCTTTAGAAATCAAAATTGTTATCATCCATTTTCTAAGATAATGCTTTAATTAACAGAGTGAACAAACCTTATAAGATATTGATTCTATGGACGAAGACATTATGACTCGATTTGTCTTCATTTCTTGTTCTTTTTATTCTGGAAAAACAAATTTAATAGAATAATGATTTCGCGAGCGAGTGTCTAGAGCCATCATTTGCATTTTACTTCTTTATCCAAAAACTTATATTTGTATTGAGTATCCTTTTTTATCTTTTCAATGTTAAGTGATCATTCAAATGAACAGAAACTACATTAAAAAAAAGAAATTGGTGACCAGGCAACCTTGTGTGAAGAGTACCTGAATATCAACTGCTTGAAAATGATAAAGGGAAAGAGGAGGGAAGTCCAGCCCCCTTTCACCTAGTTGTTCTATATCTTATGTTCTTGTTACTGCAGTAAGATACGCTTCATTTCCGCTAATAACGAAAAGTACACCCATTTTGTCTGACTTTTCGCTTTTGCCAAATGATAAATTCAACTTATTCAGACTCTTTTTTTTTTTTTTTTTTTTTTTTTTTTAAACAAATTCCCCGATATTGAGACATTTTGTAAACAGAAGTCGTTTTGAATTGTTGTGTTTTTATTCGTGGAAATGTTTAGAAAGTAGTCATTATTTTACCTTTTAAAAAAGAAAAGTTCGAACGCAAATGTATTTCTTGAGTCCATTTAATCAAACGTCTCACCTGGTTTGTAGCATCCGACAAGCACTTGGTATCTCTTTGACAATGAAGAAACGAGCAGCCTTTGTTGTGTACAATTCCGTAAGGACACCTCGTCACCTGTGTCATCCCAGTCGTGCCGCTAACATCAAACCTCTCCAACCAATATTTCACAGTTACACATTTGGAGACAGATACTAAAACATCCACGAAGACCACTAATACAAATCGACAGTGGATCTCAACTGCAATCCGCGTGCTTGAACTCTACCTTACCTCCATACAAATTAGATACGAGGATGAGACGGATATCTGCTAAGATTATTATGACATTGACCAGATCCGAGAATAAGACGGATATTTACTTAGCTTGCTGTATAATATTGGTCAGATTCGAGGATGAGACGAATATTTTAAAAGTTTGGTATATGAGTATGGTTACTTTCTGAACATACATGTATATTCTGATTATGTACTTTAATGCATGAGTGGAATTTGATACGTATTTCCCTTTACACCTGCTCGGGTTTTGGATCTATTAGTTTTCGCAACTTAATGAAAATAAATAAATGAATAAATAGAAAAATATATGCAGACAAATAAAAAAAAAATGCAAAAATATATATATATATATATATATATTTAATAATAATAATAATAATAATAACAATATTAATAATAATAATAATAACAAGACATTTAATTCGTCACTGAAGACGAATTAGGTGGTCTGTCTTTCACTGTGGCAAATTGCTTTGTCAGGTGTGATAATATTTCTGCAAGATTATAATCATAATGTTGACGACAATGATAATAAGATATGGTCATATAAGTGATCACAATGACGATAATGATATATTGATAATGATGATCATAATGACAATAATGATGACAATAACCACGATAACCTAAGTGGCATAGCGCCCCTACAGGTTCAATTTTATAGGCGATTTTTCGAACAGTGCTTGAAATGGCATGAAACGTTTGCAAAATGAATTTGGGACGATTTGGATCATTTCTAAATTTTCCGCGCGCACGGACGCGCGGACGTACGTGTACGCGCGCGTTTAACGAAATGACCTTGACTGGAATGACAGTGACCTTAACCACAAAATGGCTCCTGGATGACGTCACAATAACCTGATGACCTTGAAAAAGATGTGGGAACTTGACCTTATTAGGACTGATGACTGACGAAAATATGAAGAAAATTGACTGAGCCGATTTGGAGAAATCGGGATAACGAACTGGACGATTTTATATTGCAGGACATGTGGAAGATTATCCCCTTAGCTTTAATACACGACAGGGAATGAGATTCTACACAAACTACTGCACACTACTTTCAATAGACATAACACGCAAAATTAGGCAGTTTTTTAAATTGTTTGTGATGGTATATGTTCTAATAGTCGAAGAAGATGGTAGAATGAAAGGCAAAAAAAAAAAATAAATAAATAAATTAAAAAAAAAAAAAAAAATGGACCCACCGGGAATCGAACCGGGGTCGCCGGAATGGGAGGCAAGTGCTTTACCAATCGACCAAAATATTTCTAATAGAGATAACACGTAGACGAAAAACGGGATTCTCAAATGACATTTTGTAGTTAAAAAATGGGCATGATCCCGACATCTGATAAAAAATTGGAGGACACATGTGTGAAAGCTTATAGTCTCAGCTATAACATACCAAAATTTGGAAGAAAATGGAGCAGAAATAACAGAGATACTGCTCAAAGAAGACGGGAATGTAGAATCAAGATTTGAGAAAAAGTCATCTCCTATAGAGAATACACGCAAAATGTGAAAAATTGACATGCCTCCTTTAATCGCAAAAATACGCCATGATCCCTTTGCAAAATGAAAACCGTGGTGACTGATCTTGTAGAGAATTGTCTCAGCTACAACATATCAAAATTTGGAAGAAAATCAACAATCTATAATTGAAATATTGTCAAATGAATACAAAAATTATGACATCATTTTTTTCAAAATTGAATTTTTGAGTTCATAGGCAAATATGATGACGTCACAACATTTTTTTGGCCAAAATTTTGCATGAATCGAAATCTACAACTCATAGGCTTTCAGAATATGTAATAAAATTTGGGGATACCGGTTCATTCTGACGAGCTCTGGCGGATTCAAGATAGGCATGTTTTTACCACTTTTTACATTATATTGCCCATTGACGCACGCGCGGATTTTAAAGTTTGACGCAAGCGTGTGGCATTATTAGATGTCGAGAATGACTGAAACTAATTGGAAATTGTCAAGAATTTTATCAGGAATCGATCCCATGCAAAAAAAAAAAAAATGGCATTTCTACCTTCCGTACGTGCTGCGCACGCGCAAAACGCGCGCGCGGACGCGTACGTACAGAACATTTTGAAATGCTTAAAATGACCTGGACCGTACTCTACTTTGATCAAAAAGTGATTTTGAGCATTTTTAAATTTTGACGCGCGTGTACGTGCGCGTCATGACGCGCGCGCGGATTTCGATGAGATGTGATGTTGACCCTTGACCTGAAGTTCATGTGTACTAAATGTAGTTCATTTTTGATCACTTGTAATGAAGATATGATCAATAATGTGATTTTACAAAATGGCGCCTGGATGACGTCACAATGACTTGATGACCTTGAAAAGTTTCGTGTGACATCTTCGTTATGGGCTTTATAACTGGTACGAAAATCATGGAAATTGATCTTGTCAATTTAGAGATATCGTGCGCACAAAAACTTGAGGATAAAAATAATAAGAAAATTCTGACGAAATTAAGAGGTGATATGTCTACGACATACCACCTAATAATAATAATAAAATAATAATAATAATAATTATATAATATTGAATGGCCTTGAGTGGGATACAAGGATATATCGCACGAGCTATGAGCATATTTCACGAGTCGGCACGACGAGTGAAATATTTTCAAAGCGAGTGCGATATATCGTTGTGTCCCACGAAAGAAAAGCCATTCAATATTATTATTATTAATTGTATGATACCTAGTTCCTCAATTTTCACCATTACATGTCCTTATGTTTTTTGTATTGACTTCGACATAAAACAAAGATATAAAAAAAACATTTTTGTCCTTACCCAAGCATCTTGCAAGAGCTGCGCGCATACATCCATTGTCTTAACCTTTGCGTATTTAAGCGCGTATTCACTTTTTTACGCGTCACGCGCACCCCAAACCATGAGATATGGAGATATATTGCACGGTCATCCGGGTACTTTTACACAAACCATGAGATATTGTTTTAAAATTGCACGGTCATCCGGGTACTCTTGCGGAAACCATGAGATACGCAAATTTTTCTGGTCGCCTGAAAACCCTTCATACAAATAATAATAATAAATATTCTCATTCCTTTTATGTCAGTTTGAAAGAAGATCATAGTAAAAATGTTCCCTGAAAAGGATTGCTCCTCAAATGCCCTTAAATTCGAAATATGACAAGATATAGCTGAAGTGTTCGGGCCCAACATTCATGCCACTTGTGAGTGCAGTCCCATATACCCGTCTCTGTGTGTAGTGCATGTGCTTTTCAGCGAGATTGTGTGATGATTCCAAAAGCTCACAGTATACACCATTTCTAATGTAGAATGGATCAACATTTCCCAATTGCTGTGAGACAGTTTCTTACACAATGTTACTGCATGACCAGAACTCAACTTTATCTTTAAGCAATAAATAAGTTCCTACTTCTTCAAGTTAAATAAGTTTGAATTGTTGGCCATAGACTTTTGTAAATGATTATGTATATGTAATAATGTACACATACATTTATAAGGAAAAAAGGGGAATCAAATATTCCATTGTTTGGCTTGCAACATTCAATTGATTTTGTATATGGAAACAAAGTGGAAAATGGTGGAAGGAGGGCGTTTATTACTAGGCAATCGTAGCGAGCATTGGTGATCAAGAAAAAACAAAAACTAAAACAAAAGAAAATCCCACATAAATATAGGGAAACAATGGATCATATTTATTAACTGAGCTGGTAAAATTGCTATCAGGAAATATAATATCTGAGACCTTTCGCTTACATTATGCTTGTATATTCGGGAAACATGTATGGTATCATTAGCGGTTATCAATGTATAAACATGAAAAATATTGCACTTTATTCATTAACATTTATGGTACCTCAAACGCCTCACCTGGTATATTGCACCCAACGAACAATTGGTATTTCGTTGTATTCGTAGTAAATGTGAAATATTTCATGTCGACCTACGTGTTAAAAACCCAAAGTAATTCCACCAATGGTCTTGCAATGCGACGACCAAAGAAAAATTCTGGATATTATGGGGTGCAATCATAATTAATTCACTGTTCACCTCTACGGCCATTTGCCAGTTTGACCTGCATCTTGCCGTCATATTGATTAGGTTCGTAAGTGAGTCGAATATCTGCTTAATTTGATTAGACATGATTTTGAATTACGAAACTTCATGTACGTTCGTTCATTCATTGTACCCTGGTGTACTTGCACTTCTTCTTTCTTAGAAGTTGGGTTATTTCACCTCCTCTTAAAAACAAAAAAAAAAACAAAAAAAAAAAAAAAAAAAAAAAAAAAAAATCATTTTTTTTTAATACTATTGACTTTGTCAATCTATCTCTATACAAAGAATATGTTAATATCATATTTGTTTGTGTTTAAGAGTGCCCTTGATATTATTCCCATATCTATACATATATGTTCATCTACGGTTTAGTTTGTTTTTGTTAACGTTGTATGCTATTTATGTTTACGTTTTTATGCATGGAACAATGAATTGAAACTAATATTTAAACGATTTATTACATTTTAAAGGTGTCCCAACATTCATGACACAGTAGCGTCAGAAATAAATGACATAAATGACGATATTAATGGCCAGATTAATTTCAACTGCCGTCTGCCCGCTTGACCTCTACCCAGCCTTCATACTGATCAGGTCCCTGTACGAGTTGAATGCCCGCTTTACATTTTACCCTGATCTACGAAAAGTTCACAATATTGTATAATTAAAAGGGAAAAAATGGAAAACGAATCTCTGCTTGTATTTTCATTACTTTTTAAAGTAAATTTTGTTGTAACGGTTGAGATCCCTAAATAAATCTTAAGCGGAATAGTGATTTAACCAAACATAATGTAAACATAATTGTTATCTGACAACTAGAAGTTTACTTAATATTGGGGTATTCTTTAAAAAAATCAGAATCAAAAACATTTAAGAAAAAACAAAATACAACACACATTTAAAAGAGGACATAGATAATGTTTGTCATTTGATATTGTAATTTGAATAAGGAAATGGTAGGCTCACTTGCGGACGACAAAGATAATAAAGCGTCTAAAACAAATATATAAATTTACATCAAAATATTCATATTACAATGATTCTTAAGTCTGTACTTTGAATGAAAAAAAAGTAGGGATTGCTAAGTATACAGCCACTATGTTTTCAATGCAAAGGCAATGCATGTAAATTCAGGAAATATTAATAATGTGTTAATGTTTAATATAAATTTTTACATGTAAAATGCTATCCGAAGACAATAAGATAAGGGCATATTTCGGGGGGGGGGGGGGGTGGGGGTAAGCAGGCGTTATGATAAATTTGTTTGAAAATCGTTCAAGAAAAGCATAATTTGCCAAGAAAGTGTATTTTTGGAACATATTACATGAAATGTTATTTCCTGAAATTACTTCGTGTCACATAAACAAACATACACACACTCTCTCTCTCTCTCTCTCTCAATCCCTCGTTTTTATTTACTTCTTTAAGAGAAAAATAAAAGAAGTCTAAATGATAACAATTAGAATGCAGGAAGAGAAATTGTTTTAAAGGTACTCTGTTTCTGTTATGATTTGTTTTTTTTAGTTCATAAAAAACATTGTATAAGCAAAAAATTGATTTCCATTTCAAGTATAGATAGATGAGCGCTTTCACAAAATAGCTGGCTAAAATTGAACCCACTATATATATATATATATATATATATATATATATATATATATATTTATTTTTAATCCCCAAACCGCAATGTGAATTACTTGATATTATCATTTATTTCATTGACCTTGGTTATCTACAATTAAGCACTTATATCTGGATTACATTTGCTATATATAATTTGATAGCGAAATCTGATTAAGAATAAAGTATATTGGTAAAAAAAAACAAAAAAACAAAACAAAACAAAACAAAGAAAAGACCCCCTCCAAAAAAAAAAAAAAATAAAATAAAATAAATTCGAAAATAAAATGAAAAAAAAAAAATCAGAATAAATTTTGTAAAAAAATGATCTGTCGGTAAAAAAGCTTAAACGTAATCACCTTGAATAAAGGGACATGATCTCATGATTTCATTTAAACGTTTGGAATAGAAATCGATTGAAGGAATTATATAACTTTTCTAGTATTCACAAAATTGTAAATCGCCTAAACTCGTTAAAGAAGATCTAAAATTACTGCGGAATAGCTAACAAATAGTGCACTTTTGTCTAACCTCATCAAATTTGGCACCCTTTTGAAGTAACCAATATCAGATATAAATATCAGATATGGAAACACTTCCAAAAGCGATTTTATGATTACATTTTCTATGAAATTGTGATGTTATCCGTTTACAAACCAATCAGTAAAAATCTCGTCAAAAAATAAATCGGACCCTAACGATACATGTTAGCAGTCGTAGAGGCCAGAAGAAAACATTAAAAAAAATATATATTTTAAGAGCGAGTCTATTTTGGTTAAGTTTTTAGACAATGCAGTTCGATAATACAACTCATCGATATGGAAAATGGAAAAGTTGGCGTAGTGTTGGTCCAGCCACTGGGTAAACATTAAATTGAGGGAACGTGGAGGAGGGAGGGGGGGGGGGGGGGGGCTCACTCGGTAAATGAAACGCTAGAGTACAAGGCCATTGATCTAGATTATATCATAAAGAACCAACAACACAGTAGGATATATTTTGTTACAAATTTTTGTCTTTTGGGCAGTTGTCGTGTGGCAAGGATAATGAAATAATTCGAGTTTAGGAAGTATGGAAGCACCAAAAAAACGGACAATTAATTAATTCTGGGGATTGGGTTGTACAGTCCCCTACTTTTGAGGGAAGGGGGTGGCCTGTAATAAAAACACACCCCACTTTTCGAGGGGGAAATAATCAGTTGTTGAAAATTAAGACAAAGTTTATATAAATGACTCTTACATAAGAAAAATAAATCATTTTAAAAATGCTATTGAAGTAACATGCTACTGCAAGTACTAAAACAGGTTTTTATTACACAGCTGCCGAATAGGATAATGTTTTCCCACAACATAGGAACTTTAAAATCATTGAATTTTGCAGACCCTAGCTTCTCTAAATCGTACGTCTATGGAAACAAGTGCCTATATCACCTTTTATCCCATGATGTGTTTTTTATACATGTGTTTGAATTTATCACCATATTTCGTATAACGATGCTTTTAACCTCTCAAACATCTCTAACGGGATTCTAAATGTATCGTTATAATTCCGAGATGCGAATTGTCTGTTGCCGCCAATGGAAGTGTGTTTATAAAGCAATGATACAAGACGGACTGTTTTATAACCAGCTGAAAAGCAAAGTTTTGAACAGGAAAGAGAAGTTGAACTAATAAATATGACGTTATTCGTCTTTATTTTAACATATTCCAATAAAAACTATTTTTCTGTAGGATAAAATAAAGTAGACTTCTTATTTTGAAATTCCTTCATCTTCCTCACTTTCCTTTCTTCATCTCAATCTTATTCAGACATATTTTGCCACTTATTCACCTTCGTATTTCATCTCTTCATAGTTTCATCTTCTTCATTTCTTCACTGATTCCTTTTCTTCTCCTCGCCCTCATTGTTTTTTAACTATTAGCCTCCTTATTTCTTTTCAGGAACCAGGAGCAAGTGCTCGTACTTGTGGGTCAAACGCTTCAATGCCTAAAACGACTTGCTTTTATAAACAAGCAAAGTTTTACATGAATATCTTTTAACGCTAATTCAAGCCTTTATAGCCGGTGTACCCACTGGTCGATGCCCCTTACAGTCAGACCCAACTCCGGAAAACCGAGCACAGGTTTATACTCCGAAAACGGCGTATAGGGCAAAATGAATATAGAGCCCTTATCGTTCAGTGCGAGAGAGTGTGTACAAAAGGCATGGGGCAAATCGTGCAATGTTGACCTGCTATTGATGATATATTTGTTAAAATCTAATGTTGCCGATAAATTCATTTAAAATATTTGTAATTCGAAAGTCATTTCATAATATGACGAATCATTCAAGGATTTTGAAGGTTATTGACACGCAGCATTATTTTCTAAATATATGTATTGTTCGCAGGTTGACTTTGCAAGACTTTCCCAATGCCTTTTGTACACACTGCCCCGCACTGAGCGATGAGGGCTCTATATTCATACGCCGTTTTGGAGTTTATACCTGTGCTCGGTTTTCCGAATTTGGGTCTGACTGCCATACACGGTACCGCACATACACCCTTTTTACAAGTCGACTAAACTATACTCGCTCTTATTGTATCGGGAAACAATCACCTGCACCCAAATGGGAGATTATTAGCCTTATGGTAGGGTCCGAATATCTGGATTAGCGAGTTATTTATTTGGGCAAGTTATACAATTGTCGTTTACCTAAGAATCACCACTGCTTCCTAACCCCCCCCCCCCCCACACACACACAAAACAAAACAAAACAAAACAAAACAAAAACAAACATACAAACAAAACAAAACAAAACAAACCAAACCAGGGGTTGTTTGGTAAAGCTGTTCGTAAAGTTACGCATGACTTTACGAACGACTTGAATACGAAGTGACAGATAGGATGCCCAAAGTTTTGCCTTATGTTTTAACAAAGTGTGACTGTATTTCCAATAACCTCAATTAAATTAAGGCAAAAAATATACTTTGCATTAAAAATGTTTGTTATAATAAGAATGTTAATCTATATCTGCACAGTTCAACTTTATTTGATGCAGTTAAAAATGACTGAGCATCCCATTTTGCTTGTCATATTCATGTCATTCGTAAAGCCATGCGTAACTTTACGAACAGCTATATGAAACACCCCCAGGCAGTTTTTGAAAGTGCTTCAATGTCTGCTGTTGTTCAGTATACATGTATTTCTTTAACAACTACAACAAGTCTGGTGCTTTTAGACGATAGTGAATTAAAAACAGACGAAATTAAATCAACTAATAGCAAATAACAATTCAAACTTCTTTGAAAATCCTATATTCATTCTAAAGTTGTGATTTACGTTAATTACAATCTTCTTATTCGTAAATCTGAATACTTAGGACAATATTCCTCTTGATTTTACAGGCAGAACGAAAAATAAATGGAGAAGGAAGCAAACAAGAAGATACTTATACATGTGTAAACATTAAGATCGGTCGTACAATAAAGGTACATTGGTATTTTGGAGTCCAGTTAAGTTCAGTATTTTTTATATTCAACGTTAATAACTTGAAATACAAAGAAGAGTATATAAAAAAAATTAGTAATCATACAAGTTTGTTATAAACAGCATGTGGCAGCTCGATTGGTTTCAGGTACAGTTCAAGCAAGAATGACTTGTCCCACTCCAAGGTAGTCTTCGTATTCTGTTCTTCTTTAACAAGGCTGGTGCTTTTAGACAAAAGTGCACAATTCTGCAAAATTTCGGATTCTGTGCCACCGTACTGTGAATGTCGATCTCGTAATATCATGCCTATGATTTTGCCTATAATTTTTCATATTCAAACCGTTCTAAATTTAATTTTACTACCGAAAATCTTGAATAATCATAATTATAAATACATGAAAGGGTACCGATCACTAAAAATATTTTGCTCTGTATGTTTAAGAGGGTCCATGTCGCTTTACTATACCAAAAAAGAGGCTTTAGATATTACTTCTATAAGAGATATTGGAAGTTGAAAAACACTCTCACTAACTGTAATAGTGAATTGTGAGTACTGAGAATACGGCCCATGTGGGACAAAACTCACAGTTCGGTTCCGTATGCACATTTTTATCTTTTTGTTTTTTGTTTTTTGTTTATTTTCTTCATTTATACTTCTTAACTGTTGCCAAAAATACTCGTTTTTGTTTTGTTTTTTGTTAGGTTGATTTTATAGATTCTAGCTGTATGCATTTTTATGTTGATTGCTTCACTTCAATGCCAATAAGTGCCATTGCCATTGTGCAGTTTTAATCTATTGCATTCATGTCTGTTCAAATGATATTAAACTATCCTATTTTTTGGTAATAAAGCAAATATAATCCAAGCCTTTTCGTGTAACATGTGATAAAAAATGGTAATTTTTCTAATCTATTTCTTATAACTTCTTATCTTAAAGCGCATAAAGACCTTATCTTATGATATTCGTTATCATTTGTATTACTATAGTCGTACAATAAAGGCCCATTGGTATTTTTGAGTCCAGGTTAGTTCAGTATTTTTCATATTCATCGTTAATAACTTGAAATACAAATAAGACTTTTGTGAATTTGTAATAATCCAACAGGTTTTTGGTAGGACTCGTAGCTTTCGTAAGGCAGCTCGTTTGGTTTCAGGTATGGTTCAGTATAGAGCAGGGGCGGCGCCAGGGTATTTTGATAGGAGGGGCAAAACGACCTAAAGAAGACCTCATATTTTTCTCCATTAAATAACAGGGGTAATATAGAGTTATATGTTTAAGACCTCTCTTTTTAATACTCCTCTTTCTTCTTTCTTCCCTTTTCTTCCCTTTTCTTCCTCCTTTTCTTCTTTTTTCTTCTTTTTTTTTTCACTACTTGAAAAATCATAGGGGGGGGGGGCGGTCGCCCCCTCTGCCCCCCTGTAGCGCCGCCCCTGGTATAGAATGACTTGTCCCCTGCAAGGTAGTCTTGGTATCCTTCTGGAACATCAGGTAGAGGTCATCTGCCAGCTTTTCCTGCTTGCAGTGCATCTTTTTTAGATCCTGAGCCCCGGATGCTGTGTGAATATCCAATATATATATATATATATATATATATATATTCAAAATTACTCGCACAAAGAATTAAGGCAATAGTAAGACATAAAACAATAATTTTGAAACAATGAACTGAGGTCTGAGGTTCATTTTCCCCCACGTTTTCCATTTTAGATTTAGTAATGAATGTCCAATAAAAGTATGCAAATGACTGGCATCAACAACTCACAAATATAATCTAAATCTTAATAATTATATTGATATACACTTATAATACAGAAAATGATAGGCGTGTGTATATGTATGTATATATATATATATATATATATATATATATATGTGTGTATATATATATATATATATATATATATATACACACACATATATACAGTGCGTCCAAGAAAAAAAAATACGAAATCGAGATTTATCGATGGTTAATCGTATCATAATCACAATTATGATTAATAAATGAAACATATTTGTAAAGCCTGGACCTCTTCTTTCATTTGATGCCACTCATATGATACTTACTTCACGTATGAGTAAATAAAGACAAAATGAAGCAGGGCTACCAAAAAGTCGGTTGGCTAACTATATCTTAATTTCAAAAAGATAATCACATTTCTAGAAAGTTCATTTTCTGCCCTTTCATATGACACCTCAATCGGGAAAAATTAGCCAGAGATGACAAAGCTCTGTTGGTGTAAATTGTTGCTTGTATTTCCATGATTTATTAAAGGCTCTCAGATCGTTCCCATTCTGTTACCCAAAATAATCATTGCTCTGTTGTCAACTGCATGGTCAAGTAGGTTTAATAATGAAAACGTACTTCACTATCAATCAGCTTTTATAATTTTGTTTATTGCTAGGACAGGCAGCCAGTGCAAACGGATTCGTTTAAAGGGCAATCCAACCTTGATAATAAGATGATCTGTGTGAAAGCAGAAAAATAAGAAAAACTGGATGGTGAAAGTTTAAAAGAAATCGGACAAGGAATAAGAAAGTTATGATTGTTTGAAAAATGAGATCACTACATCTATGCGAATCTCAAATTGGCAATTTGGTGATTCAATTGTGACATGTTTGTGGACAACTCTCCCATTTGTCGTACACAAAAATATCATTAATTTGCGGTTTTCTTCAAGGCGCTTTTACCCTCGGGGCAGTACTCACAATATATTGGAGATAGCATATTGTTATAGGTCCTCATGTAAGAAAGAGATCCTACTGAGTAATACATTTTGAAAAAAGTGACATTTTAGTCATTTTGTGTGTTGGAGTGAATGGAGCAGTTGTCCACAGATACATCACAGTGACATTACCTATTCAGCCAATTTGAAATTCCCATATGAATCGTGATTACAACTTTCAAAAATTCATAACTTTCTTATTGCTTGTCCGATTTCGTTCAAACTTTCACCAATCCTCTTCTCTGATTTTTCCTCTTTCTTTCAAAGCGACTTGCTATTAAGGTTGGATTTCCCTTTAATGAATCATGGAAATGCAAGCATCACTTTACACCAACAGAGCTTTGTCATCCCTGGCTCATTTTTATCGATTGAGGTGTCATATGAATTGGCAGAAAATGAACGTTTTAGAAGTGTGATTATCTCTTTGAAATTAAAATATCTTTGGCCAAATGACTTGTTAGTAGCTCTGCTTTATATTGTCTTTATTCACTCATGCGTGAAGTATGTGTCATATGAGTGGTATGAGTGGCATCAAATGAAAGAAGAGGATCCAAGCTTTACAAATATGTGTCATTTATTAATCATTATTGTGATTAACATACGATTAAACATCGATAAATCTCGGTTTCGTTGTTTTTCGGGACGCACTTTATAATATATACATATATATATATATATATATATATATATATATATATATATATGTGTGTGTGCGTGTGTGTGTGTGTGTGTGTGTATATATATATATATATATATATGAAAAAGCACATCTTCTTCCCAAGTATTTTTTACTTTCAATGTTTAAACCTTTTACGAACCCTTTCTCTGAAAACTCTGAATCCGCCCCTTGCTTACCTTTTAAAGGAGATTGAGAATGCTACCATGGACATCAAAACAAGAACGAACATTATCACAGCTGCTACTAGGAGTCCAGTGATTAAGATATTCCGTCCATCTTGCCTATCTATGGAGTTTGCATTTCCAATTCTCCCTGTAAAACAAATGACAAGGTCCTTTTCATTTTTCACCGACATGCCTTGAAATATTTAGAGAACTAAAGCCAGGCTTTTTGTTCTAATATTTATAATCGATTTGTACAGTCATTCAGTTCTACATCTTATTTTATTATTTTGGGGGTTATTATTATCATTTTTTCATCATTATTAATATAACGATTAACAATACTATCACCATTGCTATTATTATGATTATAATTACTATCATTATTAGTATTATTATTATTATTATTATTATTGTTATTATTATTATTATTATTATTATTATTATTATTATTATTATTATTATTATTATTATTATTATTAAAATAGCTGTTCTCTTCAATTTTAAAACTGGCCATTTGATGACATGAATGATTGGACATGGTAGACAAGTATATTTTTAAAACCATTTCATTTTGTTTCAACTGTAAATACCACGTGCTGTGAACCCAAGGAATTCAACTGAATTATGTATTTAAATTTTGGAACAAGCATCATGAGCGCCTGTGTTCACGGAAACCGGCGCTGTAGAAGAATTCATTATTATTATTATTATTATTATTATTATTATTATTATTATCATTATTATTCTAATTATTATTATAATTATTATAATTATCATTATTATTATTATTATTATTATTATTATTATTTGTGTAATACTAATAATTAATATTATTATTTTCGTTATTACTATCATTATTACTATCATTATTTTAGTTTTATTATAATCATCACCTACTTCGTTATGGGTTGGACGTGTCAAAACGAATAGATGGCAAGGTATTGTTTATTTAGCCTAATTTGCTTATATTAACTAAGAAAATTATATTCTGAAAATGTATCTTTTAAGTCTGTTAAGTATTGTTGAAACGCAATTTTTTTTCTCAACAAGTAAATTGATATTTGAATATCATACTTTAGTAACTCCTTTTTAGCTGGATATAAGAAACAAATTTGTAATCAGGTTTTGACTCGACTTCGATTCCAGTTTCTGATAGATTACTGAACAAGTCATATTTTAAAATTTCAACTAGATGACAGTAATAACCCTTTTCCATAACCTTTATGGCTATGGGGCATCTGTAAGTTCGATTTGTGATAATATATAGACTTACCTTCTGCAGTACCCGCGGTAAGTGGTTGTGAAACTTCGCAGTTAATTTCTCCTCCAAGCCACAGACCATCTTGTTCACACTCCCATTCCAACGATTCAGAGGTACTGTTGCATGTGATGTTAACTTTCTCACCAACTTTGTAGCGAGGCTTGACAGTCCCAATAGATGACAGAGCAGGTATGATTGGTTGATTACATGCTACACAAACGTACAGAGTGATTATGATTATTATCTACTTATTTTTTTTTTTTTTTGTGTACTGTGCTATTAAGAAGGCGTGAAAGAATAATGAGTAGGTAAAACCCTTTTTACAATTAAAAAATAAAACCAACAAACAGATAGAAACCAATAAACAATGACAGGTAATAAGAATAATAATTTTTGAAACAACAAAACAGGGCCGTTGAAGCAAAATCATTTGATATTACATTAAGGCATGGAAACAGCAGCAAAAGAGCGATTCATTTGAGTAAAAAATGAATGAATGAATGAAAGATCTTTATCACCAAAAATTGATCACAATATAGTATACATTTGAAAAACAAATCTTTGGTAATACTAAGACACCACTAGATAGCAATACTAGTAGGGCGTGGCGCCATTGAGACAAATATGAATACACTTACATTATAAATGGATGACATTACTTGTAAAAAGATTATATATATTTTCATTTATTTTGATATCGCGATTTCTTCTAATAGCATCATATCAATCATGCTAATAAACAACGCCTTAGGGAAGTTTACCTACAATTTTCAGAGTTTACTTACCCCCCCCCCCCTCACGCCCTTACTCCTGAAAAGCATTGTCCCCACCCCCGCTCTATATATCACTATATATCATTTGGTATGAACAGCGGTATAAGATACAGCAAAGTCACAACAAAGCTGCCTATACATGCTGTATATCTATATTTGTACAATTTCACAAGGAAAGCAATATGCGTTGTAATATATTTCCTAGAATTAAATAATGCATAATAATTGTACTCTCACCATGTCGGTGATAAAATAGTTTGTAGTTATTTTTATGTTCGAAGTTCCATGCTGGAAAGGAAAATATCACAATTCTATGAGGTGCTACTTGTGTAACAAATCAAATACGGTACTTCAACTGAAAAAAAAAAGAAGAAAGAAAACAAAAATGCAAAAGCGACTTCGGAGAACAAATACCTCACTAGCGTTCCGATCTAACTCTTTTCCCTCTTGTGTTCTTTAATCGTTAATCATTTTAATTTGTGGAATAATTATCAAGGAGATGGTATTATATCCTGTAACAGTAGGGTCTATACAATTCTCTTTTGTGTCATTAGAGCCCTAATTGAAAAAAAAAAAAATATATACATATATACACACACACACACACACACACACACACATATATATATATATATATATATATATATATATATATATATATATATTTATATGGAACCATCGATGACCAGTGTTTATTGGGTCGCCATCCTTGTATGGAAGACGAAGATTCTGAATGGTTGAATCATTGGGCACGGCTGGAGCATTGCAGTACCGATGATGATAAAGAGCTGTGTAGTACGAGAAGTAAAATCAGTGACTGAATACAATCAGCTAGCTTTCTCATTTATTACTTTCGTAGATTTTCCAGTCAATGTTTCTAGTAATATAGGGATTCATAATTTTATTGGATATGACAATTTATACGTCCAATTGTTTTTCCAATACACATACAAGAAAATTATGAAGAAGAATGTTTGTAACATTGGGAATATCAAGAAGGAGTAAAAAAATTGAATCATCTTAATTTGTAGATGATTCCATGTTGTTAGATGGTTCTTGCTGCAGAAAGGAAATAATCATAAAATTCCATTTTATATGTCCTTTAAGTATTATCATCATCGACGTCATCATCATCATGTCCATTATCATCAGCAGCATCATCGTTTTTTATTGATTAAATATAAATATAAACGTTATTCAGTCGATATAATTACCTGGCTCTGGACAAGACACGACGGGTCCGCTCCACAAACCCTTGTTATGACATTGCAGAGTGAAGACATCATCATTAACATCGCACGTCACATTCACCCTGTCTCCGAATTTATAATTCAGTTGAAGATCTTGTACTGTAGAATGGTTTGGAACATATGGAGCACTACAATTTATGGCACCTGTGTCGAAGAGAATCAAAGTGAAAACGAATTTTGTAAATAACTGGATCTCTCATCAAGAAGTCCTCACTCTGACATTTTTTTAAAATGGGGAGAGGAATGAAACCGGGCCACCACTGCCGAGAAGCTGATCTAGAGTAAATGAGTACATCAAGTCTTTAGATTAATATATGTCAAGAAAATTTTAAGATATCTAATCAAGCAATAGCTGAGAATTAATGAAATAAAGAAGTAGAAACACGTCCCTAAATGAATTTAGTTGCCGACTCAAAATATTTATCATAAATAGGGCAAAGGCCAAATTACGAACGATTATACGATTGTGCTACGAACACACACAAGTCACGTTGTGATATAAAATTTCGCGTAACCTCTCTTTTTACCCATCAAAACAAGAACGAACATTATTACAGCTCCTACTAGGAGTCCAGTTATTAAGATTTTCCGTCCATATATATATATATATATATATATATATATATATATATATATATTTTTTTTTTTTTTTTTTTTGGTTGTCAGTTTAATTTAGACCTCTTGTGGAATATTGAAAATATACGGCCAAAAATTCATAATAATTGCATTTTGCCAAGAATGTCTGGAAAATCATATCCATTAGGAAACTTCAAATTCACATTAACAGAAAGCTCTTTATTCGTTATTTGAACAGGTCTTTGTGAGCTGTCGTGTGGGAAGCTTTCGCTTGGGTAGACATTGGCACTACCTTCAATTTGCCTTTTGTTTCAGGTATTTACACTAAAATTTGTCGGCGATCATGAAAGGAACGTTGACAAATTCCACACATTAACCATTTTGCTAAATTAGACCAATATGACATGGAATTCATTCTTTTTTGCTGACATTACCTGGAAGGTTCACTGATACAACTCTTAGATTTATTATACATCTGATAAAGACATATAGATCATTATCCAATCATTATTGTTCTCATTTCGAACTCGACGGCAATTCGAGTGAAAGCAACATCAACAAACAAAGGTAATAACTTCTATGCAATAAATTATACAATAAAGAGTAAATGGGAGCCCATTATATAAAAAACTATATTATTTATTTCTCTTTATCCTCTTCAATTTCACATTGTCACACATTCACTATCTTTTCTGAAATATGTACGATTGTTCTATTATGAATTATTAAATTTAGTTCCCTATTCTGTAGCAAATTAAAAATTGACACGGCTAAAAAAAAGTGTGTCAATATATATATACATGTATATAGTGTGTAAGTGTGTAGATATATATACATGTATATATATATATATATATATATATCTACCTTGGGGCTTTTTTCAAATGAAACATTTTTTTGGGGTAAAATAATATCGTTTTCGTATAAACAGGGATAACATTGTCATAATTGTAGAACCATTCCTCGACATGATTCAAACGCCTCACCTGGTTTGTGGCATTCGATAACTGCTTAGTATCTGTTTGACTGCGTAGAAAACGAGCAATCCTGGTGGTGTGAAATTTCGTAAATGCACATTGTAAAAGTCATGATGCGCGCGCTGCTACATTATAATTTGATCTAATTTCTAATTTTATTTATATTGTCCGTTTCAAAATAAGCATACATGATACATATCAATTCAATGATTAAACATTAAAAAAAATGTAATAAATTTATATAATATCAAACTAACAATACAAAGATAAAGGTATTGAGAAGAGTACAATATATAATTTACAAAGACGGATAATTACTGACCTAATATATACAATATAACGGAGGGTCATGGTGAGGAAGCAATTATTGTACGCAGTGGTAGAGATTGTTACGCAATTCTATTCATTGTGGGGAGGGGGGGGGGCGACCTATTGTTATGTCCCCCCCCCCTGATGAAATGAATTTCCTGTAAATTTTCGATAATGATTGTATGATTCATGCCCCAAAGCCTTAGTCACATGATACAATTTTTGTTGAAACAAATTATAAAAAATTGGATAAATAATGGCGAAAGTTACATACAAATTTACTGTATGCCTGCATAGGTTTATAGGAAAAGAAAAGGGGAGAGAGTTGTAAAATATGAGACAGGATGTAAAAAGGAGGAGAGGTTGGAAGCAAGAGCAAAAAATAGGGTCGTTCGGCACGTGCTCAAAAGAAAACATGAAAAGGTTTTTTTTTCAGACTTGAACTGTTTGCAGGAGGTATAGGCTGATCAGGGGGCCGTTGCACAAAACTTGCGTTTGAACGCAACTCGGGAAAATCAAATGCAACTTTATTTTCAGCCAATCAGAAGAGCGCATTAAGAATTGGCGTTTGATTTTTAGGAGTTGCGATTAAACGCAAATTTTGTACAACGGGCCCCAGATATCTTTTCAGTTTATTTTTAAAATTGTTATGATTAGAGGATTCTTTATTTTAACTATTTAAAGAGATCCAATACATAAAACCCTAAAACACAATGGTGTTTTGTGCAAAGAGTGTTCTTGTTAGAGGTAAGTTGTAAGCTTTGCCTTGTCTCGTTGGATTTTTTTATGTACGGTGCTGTTCTTTTGAAACACATCGTTAACTGTTTACTGGCTTTGGTCGACCAATGAAACAAACAGGGGACTGCCACATTCCACTTTTGGCACACATACAGTGAACATGTATGATAATACTCCAAACAACGTGGCAGTCCAGGGTTTCGATCCATGGCAAATAAACAGGTAAAAATAGCAGGAAGGTCATGTTTACCTAATTTTTACATGAACTGGCCTAATTGGAAACGGTTGAATGTCCTTCACCTTGTTATTTTCATTAAAACATGAAATATCCGTGCGGGATCTGTAATTTGCATAAAAAATAATACCCACTGGCGTAGACAGGAGGGCACAGGGGCCATGTGCCCCCATTCAGCCCCTAAAAAAGAAGAATAATAAATAAAAAATCGAGAGCGAAAAAGCGGGGGAAATGAGAGAAAAAGGCCTAAAAGGGCGCTACTAGCTGTTATCTTTATTTCAAAATTTGCTAAAACGTAAAAAGTTTTCGCGCTTCGCGCGAGATGCAGGAAATAACTATCCTCTCCCTGCATCCACCCCTGTTACATACAGTGAAATGTTGCTTCAAAAAAATGAAAAGCACTCCGGCCGTCGAACTATAACTTTCCTCCTGAAAAAAATGTTTGCTACGAGCCGTTTTCTTTCTCTCAAATTTGCTAAAACGTCAGAGCTTTCGCGCTTCGCGCGGGAAGGGGCAAAACTTCCCCCTCCTTGCACCCACCCTCTGGGGAGCACGCTTTAAGTGCTCATCACCAATTTCGCACTCTTCGCGTGCTCACAACCGCCCCCTAAAATGAAATTCTGGCATTGCGCTGGGATCCTTCACGTCTGCCCCCCCCCCACTGAAAAATCCTGGCTACGCCTGTGATAATTCCTATGACTTTTTTTTTGTAGAATAAGTATTATGTTCAATTGTGTTGTACTTCAAAACCCCATGCTGATAAACCATAATTTTTATATGGTAATATCAAAGTATAATACAATGTGAGTAGAGTGGGAGAAGGAAGTAAATATTTCAATTTGTTAATAACTCCAATGTTTCGGGAGATGGATTTTTTCATAATTATGTTGTCATAACATGGAGTTGTTTCTCCCTTATACATGTGATGTGCTGAAGAACAGTGCATTGCTTTTAAACCAGATATTTATTTCTACAGATGCTATTATCATTGCTGGGTGATCTTTACAAAACGTCCATACTGTTTATTTGAAATGTGATTTTATTTTTAGAAACTGTTAAGTTCACTTACTTTTTTGTATAAATTTATGGATTACAATGTTGCTTGACGACATTTGAAATGTATCAAAAAAAATTATGGCAAGGGTTAAAGGTTCCCTTTTATGGAATTACAAAGAAACTTCAATTAGTAGACTTTTCTACTGTGAATCCAGATCTGTCAACCATTTTACCTGAATTCCATTCATTAATCTGTAAACTTGAAAATAAAAAACTAATTGGGAACGCCCCTAAAAATTTTGGAAAATCGGTCCAGCGATCGATGACGTCATGTGACGTCACACTCAGAATGCTTGACTCCACGCAAGCTGAAAGTGTGTGTGTAGGCTATTGAACTTCGTGTAGATCCTAGCTTCGACTTCGTGTAGATCCTAGCTTCGACTTCGTGCCATTACAGCCCTTGAGTTTAGTTTTTTTTTAAATCCTATATCAACGAACGATAACATCTTCTTCAGACAGAAGAAATAAAAGAGGAATTAGGGGCACGGCCGTATTTGTTTGAACCAGACATGTCGGATTCTGATTATATGACAGAGACGTCCCTGATTTCAATAACGGAGAAGATATCGACGGGAGACTTGGGAATTATAACTAGTAATTCCTTTTGATAATTAGATTGCCGATTAAATTTTAATTTACGCATATCCACCAATTATGAATCTTGTTTGCGCTTGCAAAATGCCCCAGTCCTGATGAGGCTGAGCTGAGAGCTGATCGAGGCAGTGAGCTCGACGTGCGCAGGTGTACACGCCGTGCCGTTCGGTCGTTCGCCTGCTGACCCTGCCTGGCCTGGGCTTGGGTAGGGTTTTACTGGTGCATGGGGTGGTAGCGTTTTGTTTCTAGTAAATTCTAACATTGATATCCAGAAAACCCTTAGCTCTCCTGTTACCTTGCATGTTTTTTATTGTGCTGCTATGAATAATAAGTACCGGTAGACTAAGTTAGTGTAGGTACAGTGATAGTTGATCAATAGATATATGATCAATAGATACCGTAGATCAAGTTTGATTTTGGGGATGGCATCTTGCTTCAGGGACGGCCTCTTCTTGATGCCAAACGCCGCATGCAGCCCCGTACTATCGAGGAAGTCCTCCGCACAAATGTGCTCGGAACACACGGACACTGCGGTCACTCGGCCCCTTCCAATTGACGCGAGTTAGTTTCACTTTTGAGGTCCATTTTCTTCTAATATTTGGGTCTTTGAGGAATAAATGTAGACTTACACCCTCCTTTGTGATGTTGCTGCAACCTGCAAAGACACAGCGTTGCGGCATACTTCGATTTAGAGATGGTTTTCGAGGTGGTATATAACTGCAAGTTAGTTTGCACGCGTGATATATGGAAGATATTGTAAACAAGCACCGGCGATGTCGGTTTGTGACGTCACACGTCAATCATGCTCGAAGAACGAGAATTCGGGGTTTAAAAGGGGGCGGAGCTTAGCAGACTCGTTTAGGCCTGAATACGTGGGGAAAATATTATTTTAAAAATATTTAGATACGTATTCATTGCAAACGGATGTCATTTTTCAATTTAGATGTGTATCATGTACAAAATAACAAGAATTAGAATTTCATAGAAGGGAACCTTTAAAAAGGAGTCACAGGAAAGGGAATGGTTAAATGTAAACAATATATTTTCGTTGCCAAAAAAGAAAAAAAAAAAAGAAAAGAAGAAGAAATGCTTATTCAATAAATGAATGCATTTCAATGTTTACACGTTGACGCACATTTTCAGAAGTTGAATGTTTAAACGGTGTACCCTTTACGTTTTCTCCATAGAATAATTTAGACCCCATGTTGGATATTTTCAGTAAAACGACTCACCTGGTTTGTGGTATCCAGTGACTGTTTGGAAAGTGTTTGTCACTGTATAAAACCTGCAGCTTCGGGGGTGGACAATTCCGTAAGCGCAACGGTACACTCTTGTCATAGTGTACGAGGTGTTACATTAAAACTATATGAGAAGACCTTACTAGTGGCGTATATAGGGATAATTGCGCCGGGTTCTATTAGGTAAAAAAAAATACTAGTATTTTGCAGTCAAAAGCCTCACCTAATTTGTGGTATCCGACGAAGAGTTGATATTCGATGTGTAAAATACGTGAAGATTCGGAGGTATTAAATCCCGTAAGAAGAACTGACCACTTTTGTCGTAGTGATCGTGTTGAGATACGTATAGAGGTCCTACTAGCAGTGCTCATCGTATATATATATTTTAAGCGATGTTACTTTTGAGCGTACAAAGAGAGACTATAGAAGACTCGTGGACGCCAACTGTCCTCTGCCATCTAGTTCTGTGACGACTTTCCATTATTTTGTAAACGCTTATCATTTTCCGGGGCCCCGTTGCATAAAACTTACCATTAACGGTTTCTTTGCCATCAATGGTAGCTCCCATGGAAACCTTGATTTTGATTGGCTGTTGAGTGATGCTACCATGGTAGTTACCATTGATAGCAGAGTTACCATTAATGGTAAGTTTTATGCAACGGGGCCCAGACAATATTCTTGGTGAGTCATCCCCCACTCTTTCTTTCTCTCGCTTTTTCGATTGAATTTATGCTATTCTTGTCTATGCATTTTGCATAATGCAATGTTTTAAACAACCTCATGCAATGCATAAAATAATGAAAAAAAAACAATTCATCCATGGCTTCCATTTATTTATTTATTTCTTTTTTTTTTTGGGGGGGGGGTTGTTTAAAGAAACAATTTTCTCTCCCCTTTTCAATCAATCAGATAAGGGATGAAAGGACAAAGATGTTAGTTTAAGGAGTATGGATAGTACGTTCGTGTTTGTTTTTATTACACATATTACGGTGTAAGTACAATTTTCCCTATCGCATGTAGCCGATATCAGCTCCCGATATCGGGGACAACGATGTTGGCACATATATTTCCGGTTCCAGTCTATAGCTATAGTGAGCATACACTGATATTTCCTTGCTTTTTTCGTGCGTGATTGTTCTACTGAAAACACGTTTTGCATCTTCGGCTCAACATCCCACATTGGGTGGCTTCACAGAAGAATCCCATTTAAATATAAACTGTATAAAAACACGATTATTTGCTAGATTAGGAACAAAAGGGAGTTTTTGCTAGGCTGACCACGTCTTCTAACACATTGTCAATGACGCTCCGGCCGGACCCGGAAGCTCAGTTGCCAGCAATCACATGCCCAAAAATTAGAGCGCCGCATGCGTTCGGATTCGGAGAGCTATATGCGATACGGAGAATTCAACATCGCTAGTGCCGGCGAGAGGGGGGGGGGGGGGGGGGCTGTCATTTATTCTCCTAGAAATATGAATATGCTATTTCGTTTTAATCTTAAAAATTTTTGGAGCGTGGGAAATATGAGTCTATTTTCTTCTTTTACTTTTATGACGACCACCGGTGTTGCTTTACGTATTTATTACAATTTTAAGGTATTTAAAAAAAAATGTAATCAAAGAATTATGGAGGTAGAGACGGGCCTTCCGCTAAATATCAAACACCTCATCTGACTTCTAGTGGCAGAAAAAGTGTCAATACTTTAAGAGAGCTAAACGTATGGGGGGGGGGGGGGGGAAGAGGTTATGCAGGAACATTATCCGAAATCTGGCAGGGACTAGTTGGGGCTCATTTGCAAGTACTCTCCGGACATCAGGGCCTGCCCTTGTTTATACGACAGAACAGTATTGATAGCCTGAGTGGTCTGAGAGCAGCCATACCAAGATTATCGACCCCATCCTAAACTCACCAATGCGGATAATCAGCAGAACCTTGAAATCTACCCCTGCCCCCAGTAATATAAAGCATCTTACCTCCTCCTCCCCCCCCCCCCCCATAATTTTGACGGACGGACATCCACCATACCAACCTTTTTTTTTTTTTTTTTTTTTACCTAGGCCACAGACAAAGGCCTTGCCTTAACTGAATTCGTACTGCACATGCCAGGACCGGGCACAACCTCTAAAAAAGGCACCATTAATGACTCATACTGACAAGATTTCCGGGAGACATCAAGAAACTCCATCTCCTGACAGATGATGCCCTTGTCTGGTTGTCCAACCTGGATTTGGCACTTAAATACATGTAGCTGCAACCATTATGCGAAGTAATTAACCCATACAATGACAAAACTTTGTGTACTGATCTGCCTAGCAGTGCCACGTACATGTGCACTAGCTCGTGTTCGCGTGCCACAGCCTTGTATAGTAGCCTCCGTAGCTGTGCCACGTACATGTTTAGTCGCATTGTTTGTTCACGATTAAGCACCCAAAAACTAAACCTGGCCCAGGAGGGATTAGTGGCTGGCACAATAGGGATTAGCACTGTGGCACTGGGGTTGGTACATGGGGGCAGATTAATAGTTAATAAGGGCCACCGAACTGCTCGCTGCAACCACTCGGCAATACAAGCCTATATTATTTGCCCGTTCCAGTGATTTGGGCGGTACTTTACCTTTCATATACACTATTTTATTCAAACACCTCACCTGGTTTGTGATATCCGACGAAGAGCTGTTAATTTCAGCTTAGTTCAGTAGGTATCAAAATCGTAAGAACAAACGAACACTTCTGTCATGTCGACCGCGCTGGTATGCCCAAATACATCTCACCTGTAATGTTCGCCGTATCAGCTTTGATGATATATGTTTGGATGCTAAGGGCTAACCTAATATAAAGCTGTAGGCCAGTCCAACTGCCGTTTGCCAGTTCTACTTATTTCCCCTTTTCAAACCATCTTTTCGATGGTCAGTGGGATTATATCTATTCATCCGAGATCTTCTAAATAATGGCTATCAATAAACTTTAATGTCCCGTATTTTCACATGTCCATTCACAGGTACATTTATTAAATCATAGCATATGCAATGGTCATGCAAATCCATACCCGAAGCCACAAAACTACCAGAAAGTCGCCAAATGTGATTTTTTTTTTTTTTTTTTTTTTTTTTTATAGTTTAGGTGAGATTCTAAGACCGGATATTCTTAGTTTTAAAAGTGTATATAACTTATTAGAATTGGAGTATCTTATCACGCTGAAAAGGGGGAGATGAATGTCCAGTATCAAATAATGTTAGTTTTAAGAAAAATATGCTATATATTAAAGCAATCACGCTCACAATATATTAAGGAAGTTAAAAAGGAGAGGATTGCAACTCAATAAAAAGTTTTGTGAAGATAGCCCCCCCCCCCCCCCTTCAATGCTAAAAGGCACGCTCTGTCATATTTTTAGGTGTTCACTTTCGGACCTATATCGTTTTAAATAGACTAACGCAACACCTTCTTCTTCATCAGCAAAACGTTTCATCTGCTTTTTGGTATCCCATAAATTGTTATTTTTTACACTGGAGTAAAGATGCAGCGTTGGTGGTGTAAAATTCCTTAAGTGCACTTTGTGTTAGTCATGGTCCCAGCGCTACCGTATTGATAAATTGTTCCTTCCATATGAAAAATCTTGATGAACGATTCAATTATTGTAACATTTATATTCATACAGTTGAGCCCAAACACCATAACCGTGCTCGATGTATACAAAATTTAACATTGATGTGCTAAAATGGGGATTCTATTCCTTAGACCAGTTTAACTCACTGTTTAGTCATTAAGTGACTGCTCCAGACCCTTTTCGTTTTGGGAGGAAGTCAATTCTTGGATTCCCCCCCCCCCCCCACCCCAATAAAATGAAATGCATTTTCATTTTCAGACAACTGGTAGACAAATAGCCTTTTAAAGTGAAACATGATTTCGTGTATGCCAAGATCCTACACTCAAAGAGAATCAAAAAAGGAAAAAGACAAGGTTTACGTAATCTTTTTTTTTTCAATATTTATGGAGATCCTACTAGATATGCTCCCCGTATAATCTTGAGCAATTTAACGTCCCAGCATCTACAAAGACAAAATATAAAAGACTAGTGCACTACAACTGCTATTTGCTATCTTGTTCCGTAACCGCGTTTTTTCAGAAATATATATTGCTTTATGAATTTAAGGCATTTTACGATTTTGGAGATAGGCAGGCCATTCCGACTAAAGATCAAACGCCTCGCTTGGCTTGTAGTGGCCGAGAAAGAATTACTACATCGTGTTAGCTATTTTTTAAATTTATTTTGTTTTTGTTTTTGTTTTTTTATTTTTATTTTTATTTATTTATTTATTAATTTTTTTTTTTTTGGGGGGGGGAGGGGAGGCGTGGGGTATGCAAGAACATAACACCGTTATTATACTAATCCCGCTTTCTCTAACTTTAACTCCCGTCAGACAAATTGGTTGCATATGGATGTAATACTACTTTAAAATGTAAGTTCATTATCCGACATTATCCTACATTATCCTATCAGATCAGTGGTGTATCTAGACCTCTGTCGGGGGCGGGGGGAACTTCTTAACCCATGGTGACCCATGTCCTTCAGCAAAAATCGCTCTTCCGGGCGCGTGTGTGTTTGTAGGGGAAAGCGTGCAGGGACATCGACGTCCCTGATTCAGGTGTTATTCATTGTTATTTCTTGTTAAAATGAATATCATTTTACAAATATTACTTGGCTTTGAGCGGAATGTACTTGTAGATTTTTTATCGCGAGCAATGGGAATGAATTGTCGCATTTTCCATTTAATGGGTAGGTCCAATAGTTTCTAGACGTGCATTTAGACAAAAAAAAAATATTACGCACATCCGGCTGTTATTGTGCCAAATATCAATGCAAGGAAATAAAAATGAAACATTGTCATACAGGAATGAAGAATAACACGGATCAGACATACACATACATACTCATATGTACAGTCATTGCGCACAAACACTGTTGGCGAGCTTGCCCTATACAGAACAAAACAAAACAACACACACACAACAACATCCCATCATTATTTCCTTTGCCATGACCATTTATTTGGTCTTCCTTTTAAGGATATTTTTTTTAAGGGCTAGAGCTTGGTGATAAGCGACTTGCATGACGGGGAAATAATTAAAATACTAAAACAAAGGGGATTTATGTACACTGCACACAAACAAACTTCAAGTATTCGTCAAGGGTTTACACCTTACAATTTTACCGACAGAATAATGAAGCTCCTAATGTATATATATATATATATATATATATATATATTGTTTTCTTCAGAAAATCGCCTCACCTGGTTTGTGCCATCCTTTGAATGCTTGGTATATTATCTACCAATGTAGAAAATCCACAGCTTCAGTGGTGCAGAACTCGGTAAGCGCAATCGTACACTTTTGCCATGGTGTACGTGGCGGTGTATTCAAATTGATATCAAACAAATTTAAGCAGCGTCTTATTTCACTAAATCTTTTTTGAAAAATCAAACCAACAGTCCTTTTTCTACACTCTTAAAAGAACTGGGTGAAAAAATAACACATTTTTAACAAACACTGTGCAACATACTGACCGGTAAACTGTTGGTTAAAATTTACCTGACTGATTTTGGGTAATGTTAATGCTATGTGGTTGGGAAAATTAAATTGCCCAACGCTGTTCACCAGTCACATTTCACCCAACTCTCAGTTTGCTCAATTACTGGTAGTATTTTCAGTGGGTTAATTAATCACCAAATTTATCGTACCAAATAAGATCTGACCCAACTGGAATTTAACGAGCCTATGCAATAAACGTCGAACTCCTCTAGATTTAGCCAACTGGTTGGGTAGTAAATACTTTGTGGTCTGGCAAATTCAGTTTCCCATGTTTTTCCTTTTTCCTCCCTAGGTAAAAGTAAATAAAATACAGAGGTATCCCGAATATCCATCCAAACATGTTTAGTAAATGACCTTGTGGTCTTAACCTAACCTAACCTATCCTAACCTATCGTATTTTATCCTATCCTAACCTATCCTATTTCATCCTATCCTAACCTATCCTAGTTTATCCTATCCTAACCTATCCTATACCTATTCTATCCACTTAGTCAAATCATAAGCAAGCTCTCAGAAAGTTTTGGGGTTGTTTAAAATATGAACCTACCAAAAAAAAAAAAAAAATGAAAAGAAAAGAAAAAAAAAAAACCGTATGTTTTACATACAATTTTTTTTTTTCAACCAGCAGTTGGTAGATTCATATGTTAAACAACCTAATGATTTTTAACCAACATTTCTGAGAGTGCATAGATGCCTTTTGGTGACAGTTTGTAAATCGGGCCACGCGACACAATACGCAACTAACAATTCATGAATATTCATATTTTACATTACCAACCCTTTGGTAAATTTTTCCCATCTACTGGTTTATTACATCAGATATTCATTTGCCCTTTGTTTTTTACCCAGTTCTTAGACAAAACGCTAATTGTTGGAAAAAATGATAAATATGTTATGGCATATCTACATGGGTTGGAAGATGAATAACCGAATTTGTCCAACACTGATTAACCCAATAAAGTATTTGATAATATGCCGTTATAATGACACACCATACAATTCCAAATAACTAAGTTTGTTCAACGTTAAGTGTTTTAAAATCATATCAAAAACACAAAAACAAAAACAACAAATAAACTTTGGCAACATTAATATGACCAGCCACTAAATGCCCGACTAATTTTACAAAATTTATAAAGGAGAATCGAACGAAAATGTACAACTGGTAGGTAATAACATAACGCTATTCTTACAAGTACTGATTTACCAAATATTTCAAGGGTGTGATTATTTGTTGAAATAGGCCAGAATTAGATAATTCTTTAACCAACTAGCAAATTTAATACCCAACTTAATTTGCCCCATACTTCAGAGTGTTAATATTGTTATTTAATGTCCGACCGACGACAGGCGACCGACTTATCTTTATGCAATGTTAGGGTGTTTATTTTTTACTTTATTATTTTTTTTTACGCTATATCAGATTTGGTAAAATTTCTCCTTCATCGTTTGGTGAATTTTTAGACCATTATAAAAAAAGTTTAAAAATTGGGAAAACTTGTCCCAACCCTAATTTATCAAGGAATGTTGGTATATGTTTGTCTAATCAATATGTAGGGAAAAAATGCCACGAATTGGTAAAACCCTTTTTTGCTGAATTGGTTAAAAATAGCTCAGAAATTTGTACACGTTTAACCAATTAGTGGTCTCCCAACTTAATTAGCCCAACATTTTAAGAGTGTCAACTAAATTCCACCCTTTTTTCATTAAAACGCCTCACCTGGTTTGTGGTATCCCACGTATTTTGAATGTTGAATGTTGAGAAGTGCTGTGTATCAAACGTGTAGATTAGGATGTATTGAAGACCTTAAGAACAATTGACCACTCTTGTCATATTAATCGTGCTGAGATGATTAAAGAGATCCTACTAGTTGTTCTCTCAATATAATAATATCTTAAGGCGTGTTGATATTTTAGCAAGTACCAACATATAATACAAAAGGGCAGTTCACGCCAACTGCTATATTTTCTATCTTGATCTTGGTTTTTTTTAATCTTGGGATCATGCCATTTTTTTATACTAAAGACTCATTTTTACGTATGGAACAAAGAATGTACGTCATCTTTTAATTTTGATAGGTATTCACATTTTTAGTAAACAATTAAGCCAATCGTTGATTTTCTTTTATTATACTCTATTCTTATTCTATTTTATTTTATTTCATTTTGTAATAACCAGTAGTGAAAATAAAAGAAATATCTAAGCTTACCCAGTAGGTGAAGTATTTCAAACATATCCATGCTTTTATAAGGTCCACCCTGAACGCAAAGCATGATATACCCAGATTTTGTATGTGTGTCCACTGTAAAAAAAATTTCAGTATTTTACAGCAAATCTGGCGTCAGCAGAGTCGCCATAACTTCTAATGTAAAAATACAGATTAGATGTTACTTTTTCCTATGACACTGATGTACAAATAACATCAGATAAGCTGTTATGAGTAAATACAGAACTAATCTGTATTTTTTTTCTGTAAAAATACAGATACTTTTTACAATGTGTGTGTGTGTGTGGGGGGGGGGGGGGTCGTCTCCTACGAAAATATATCCACTTCCGCTTTCCTTTAAAGTGAGCGGAAAATTTGATAATTTTTAAAGAGACAGAAGCTGATGTTTTACTTTTATATACGTTACGCATTTTCTCGATGAAATTTCTTGAGCAAAACTAATTCTACTCATTACAGAGTGCTATATGTACTAAAACAATATTCCTGCTCCCCCCCCCCCCACCCTCTCTCTTAGGCTTGTGAGGGCAGGTTACATTCACCTAAGCCGAACATTGAAATGAATCTCTCTATTTATCTAATTTGCATATGCAATGTTTAATGAATTTTAAAAGTCATGTAAAGTTGTGGTAAGCCCTCAAAAACTGTTCCTCAGATTTCTTCAATTTTTGTTGATAAGTAGCAAGATACTAGCAATGCTAAGACACTGTGAAGATTTCGCCTCCTAAAGTTTAATATTAAACAAATAAGAGGCAAAAACTAATTTATGTGCCAGGACAGGCACGTAAAATCCCAACAAAGGCATCATGTGCTAGGCACACTGCACACACACACACGCGTAAAACCAATGATGGGTAGCTACACACAGTGCACACACGCTGTCTCTATGCGAAGCCCCAAATTTGCTGTGCGGGGAGCCGTCGGCGTGGAAGGGCCCTAGCATAATGGCAGTGATCAAGCATTCCTTACAGATATTTACACTGAAATTCACCAGAAATCATGGATGGAATACCCAATGATCTCTTACAGACATCTTTTGATACAAGGACAACAACATGAGACTATATTTAACATGTTTCTTTCCAATTTCCTTTTTGAAACCAATACTGTACATGAGCTTTAAGAGTGACCACATGATTAAACCTAGCATAGAGGGATTAGCGGCTGGCACAATAGGGATTAGCACTTTGGCACTGGGCTCGGCAAATGGGGGGGGGGGGGGGGGGGGGGTTATATGCTATTTTAACATCCATGAATGTACAAAAGGATCTTACCAATGTCTTGGTACAATCAACCCTACTACATGGGGTTCGCACATTTCCATGTATCTGTTCATTGTAACGGTTCATTTGAACTCCTCACCTGGTTTGTGGTATCCAACAAAGAGTTGCTATTTTCTATGTACAGTAGTAAACGTGTAGATTGGTAGGTATCAAAACCGTAAGAATAATCGGACACTTGTGTTATGTCGTACGCGATGGCATATTCAAATGTATCTCACCAATAGTGTTTCCCGTATTCAGTCTGATGACATATGTCTGGTTTTAGTCCCAAAGCTATAACACTGTATTTCACAAACTTCACTTCAACCCCTTTTCACAAAAATAACTCATTACTGATTATTCTGTCTGTCCAAGTAACCATCTTTTAGAAGATCATGCTGAATAACAGTTTACTAAAATAAATAAGAAAAAAAAATCACGTTTCCGTGATTCTGCAGGAGCATACACTTTGATATATGAGACAAAAGTTCATGGATCTGTCATGAATAAATGATTGCGACCGGACTGCAAAATGGAACGGTCGATAGGAAATGAAGCAAGTAACATATTTTTATCTATTAAGGGACAGAATTAACGCGAGAATCACGCGTTTTGTAACCACGCTGATATTGAAACGTTTAATCTGGTTTGTGGTATCTGAGAAAGAGTTACTATTTTGTCTGCAGTAAACGAGTGGATTAGGAGGCATCAAAACCGTAGGAACAATCGAACACTTGTGTCATGTCGTACGCGATGGCATATTCAAAGGAATCTCACCAATAATGATCTGTATCCAATCTGATGACACATGTTTGGCTTTACTCCTTAATCTATAACACTAGATTTCAGATGCTTCACTTCCAGTTCTTTTCATAAACATATTTCAGTATTGATTGTTCTGTCTGTCAAACATTCTTTGAATGACCATGCGGAATAACAGTTTACTGAAAAATTATGATAATGATAATAATATTAAATTTCAGGTATCCGTGACTCTGCACGAGCATACATGTATGACACAAAGAAATCATTAATTGCTTCACTAGATTGATAAACGGAACTGTGGATGTGAAAAGAAACAACTAACATAATTTTTATCTACTAGATAATGGACTTAATGGGTCAATCAAGCGTGTGGTCACGATGCTTATAATAATATTCAAACGTCTCACCTGGTTTGTGGTATCTGACGAAGAGTTATTTTTTCTGTTTAAAAGTGTCATTCGCAGGCATCAAGGCCGTAACAACAATCGATCACTTATGTCATATCAATCTCGCTGGTATATTCATAGACATCTCACCAATAAATGTTCACCGTATTCAAGCTGATGATAGTCCTATATGTTTGGCTTATAGGGGTGTGTATATTGAATGTGTATACTGAAAGTGCAGGTCATTCCAACTGCCGTCTGCTAGCTTTTCCCTTAACTATTTTCCCTTATAAATACTCCACTCTACTGATTCGTTTAGGAAGCTGTAAAACGCCAAACTAAATAAATGAAGAAGAAAACATACATAAAGAATAAATATCATAGAAATAAAAATAATTAATTATCCATTTTCAAATACCATCCTGTATAATACTGAAAATATAACTCGCATATACCCGTATTAGGACATGGCTAGTTCGTATATGTCATGTAGTTTAGACTAAATTCAATGTTTGTGTTATGCAAAATGTTATTAATTGAATAAATCACTATAACTACTAACCGTAGCAGCTACCTACAAGGCAACCCTATGTTCACATTACCATATTGGTTATTATGACCTATCTGGGGAATCTATGCTCGTATAGTACTGTTGTAGATTCTGAGTAATTTGCAGAGCTATTTATCTAACCATTGGTGATTAGCATTGATGATTGTCTTGTCAAATTTCCTAAAACTATATATTTTACTCTATATATATATGTATTCCATAAACGTTCTGAATTCATTTTGCTATATATTTCTTGACGGAATTAGTACTCTATCCCGATAAACGGAAGGAAGTAACATTAAAGGGCAATCCAACCTTGGAAATGAGATGATTTGTGTGAAAGGAGAAAAAATAAGAAAAACAGGATGGTGAAAGTTTGAAAGAAATAAGAAAGTTATGGATGTTTGAAAAATGAGATCACTACATCTATGGGAATCTCAAATTGGCAATTTGGTGATTCGATTGTGACATTTTTGTGGACAACCCTCCCATTCGTCGTACACAAAAATATCATTAATTTGCGGTTTTCTTCGAGGCGCTTTTATCCTCGCGGCAGTACTCAAAATATATTAGAGAGAGCATATTGTTATAGGTCCTCATGAAAGAAAAAAATCCTATAAGTAATACATTTTGAAAAAAAGTGACATTTTAGTCATTTTGTGCGTTGGAGCGAATGGGGGAGTTGTCCACAGATACATCACAGTGACATTACCTATTCGGCCAATTTGAAATTCCCATATGTATAATGATTACAACTTTCAAAAATTCATAACTTTCTTATTGCTTGTCCGATTTCGTTCAAACTTTCGCTAATCTGCTTCTCTGATTTTTCCTCTTTCTTTCAGAGCAACTTGCTATTAAGGTTGGATTTCCCTTTAATGATAAATGGCGTAATAAATATAGGTTTGTTTACCGACAAATATGTAACCCGGATAATTCTATTAAGGCAACACACTTTTCGAAATTGATAACTTAACACACTTTAATTGACCACGACAAATCTGGTTGTTAGATCTTTCTACCCTTTTTTCGGGGGGGGGGGGGGGGTGGGAGATTTCTGGTTACAGTCTTATGTTTACGTCCTGAAGTGTTGAAGCATATGGGCCACATTCCTGAACGAAAGAAACAAGTCCATTATTTGCTTTTTATCCACTTGCTTGCATCTTTACGAATTGTATCGTGAAAAAAAAGACAAATATGAAAAAAACAAAACAAAAAACGTACCCTCGCTTCGTTCAGAACATGTTATATCCGGTGCACTCCAATATCCTTTGTTGTTACAGTGAAGGGTAAACGAGCGTTGCTTTTATCACAGGTAACTAAAACGTTGTCACCATAGTTGTAAGTCATTCGGAAACTACAATGGAATATCTGGGTAAGGAGCATTGCATTGGGGTGGAGCTGCTTGAAAAAAAATGCATTTTTACCCAATATATTCTGTTAACACTGTTCTAGCATGGAATTTCTTAAAGTACAATCCTTTGTAAAAAAAAAAACATTGGGGAGGGGGATATCACGTTATAAATCTTGTTATTGATATCTTTATCACGGATCTTCTATCTCGACATAAACACACACTAAATTACATCAAGGAACATCCGTCATGGAATAATAAATCGAAACGGAATTGAGAACAGTTGAGAAATCGCAATTCTAAAATTAATGCTACTAGTGCCATTGAAATGGAAGTCCGACGTAATCATATTGGTTTATATAAAAGAGGAGACATAAGAGAAACAGATCCTTCAAAATTTTAACAGAGTTATAATGGAAAGTCATGTTTTATTGAAGTGGTAATCGATTCACATACAAATTGGCAACCCAGTAACGTATCTTTAGAGGTTCTCTCCCATTTGCTGTCTAGGAAAACAAAAAAATAGCAAATTTCTATTTCCTCCAAAGAAAGCTTCCAGTCAGACATTCACCCTGTGTATAATCATTGCACACTATGTTTTACTAAACTCCTATATGAAACAAACCCTTCCTTCACTGATAACTAAGAACATGGAAATGAAATTTTCAGTACAGAGCAAATAGGAGAGGACCTCAAAAGATACCTCACTTAGTTGTCAATTCATGTTTCATCGATTAAAACACCAGGAATCCACACCGTTCTTATTTTTATCCGAAGTGCTTACTTAATATCAGAGTAGACTTCTGCTTGATATCAGTGAAAGTGAGCAGGGTCTCAGGCTTAGAAGGCCATTGCCTGATTTAGTTATCGTCATGATACTATTCTTGAATGAGCAAAATAAATAATATAACATAGATTAATATATTTTGGGACGCCACTGATGTAATTCTAGGTAGGATGGCACGTACAGGATGAATGATGAGTAGCACAAATATGTTATTTTCCATTGAGAAAAAAAAAAGAAAAAAGAAAACAAAAATCATCACTACACACTCAAGCATCATGTATAATAAAAAAATCTCTGATTAAAAATATAATTAGTATATATATTCCTGTAGAGGTGAATGAAAAACAATTAAAGTATAGAATGGTTGAGTGATACATAAGACTTTGAAAAATAATAAGTTGTGGCATTATTTTTTTTTCTTCAATTAATTATAGACATGAAAGACTAGTACTTTCACATTTTCGGGGTAAAAAAATATCGCCGACCTTCTATCCGTTGTGGACAAGATAGAACTCTCCCCGTCCATAAACTTCTGAGTCACAAGTTATACGACCGGATCTGTTCTGCTATCACATGACACAGTGACGCTTTCGCCGATGTTGTACGCCAGACGTACATTATCATTTGATGTACGTCTTGGAACATACGGAGCACTGCATTGCGCAGGATCTGTAACGGGCAATACAACATATTTAATTGTTGAGATGACACTTATTATGTTATTAGGTTGATATCTTAATTTCCATTAAATATGCCTGTGATATAATCTACCATGTTTTTGACAAAATTCTACTGATTGAAGAACATGTGCTCTAAGGATTTAATGCTAATGCTGTTTAAACTCAGCCTATTTCAACTTTTAGGTCCTAAATCAAAGCTACATCGAGTAGAGTTTAAGAGTATTATTGGAACATAATTGTGTATAGTCATATATAATCATTCGATTCCTGGCAAATTCTTTAGAAGTAATCATACGTAATATACACCAATACGAATGGGATACATACTTAAGGATGGTGGCGGACATGACTGGATTGGTCCAGTCCGTAATCCAGTGGTTCGACAACGAAAGCTGAATGGTTGAACAGTGTTATTGTCACATCTGACTGTGACCCATCACCATGGTTATAGTTCAGTTGTAGGTTATCAATGGTTGAGTATCTCGGGATAGAAGGAGCACTGCATTTCGTCGGACCAGCTATAGACATAGAAAGAGAGAGATCGAGAAAGCTTAGTTCAAGCTGGTTTTGCAGTTAGATATATTCGTATGAAATTATTCATATGACTTCGAATATCATAAGAACATAACCTACTATCAAACAGTGTTCACACATTTGGGGGACAGCTAAAATGACTTTGAATTCAACAAAATATGTTGCTATACGGACTGGGCAGAAATAAAAATAATCCTCGCTTACCTACTGCAGTTGGTTTCTGGCAAGTTACAACTGGTCCACTCCACAGCCCTTTGTTATGACATTAAAGGGTAACTGTATCTGATCTGGTATTACATGTCACCACAACCCTGTCACGGAAGTTGTTGTTAAGACGAGGGTTGGAAATGAATGCGTGTGCAGAAATGTATGGGGCACTACAAGATATTGAACCTGTAAAGAGATAAATATAGTACAACATGATTTCTACAATGAAAATTTTCTAACCTTTATTTTTATTTGTTATTTATTCATTATTCTTATGTGTCATAATATATATATATATATATATACATATGTCATAATATATATATATACATGATGAGATATTCTGCTTTCACTTTCACAGCTTGCACTGCGGTACAATAAACTGCACGGTTAAATATTGGTTGCTTGCCGCTCCATACTGAGAAACTGCAACAATTTGAAGGCTTCAGGGTAGAGTTCATTCTCTCTTTAGATGGAGCATTAGCTTACTCATGACAATAATTCTTTTTTCTTGAAATTTGAATTTACTCTCCTTTTCCTATCAACAATAAGATTTCGACCATCTTGTGGACGTAAAGTCAGTCTTTTGTGACAATGCTCGAATGTCCTCCCCCCTTCCCCCCCCCCCTCTCTCTCTCTGTTAAAAACTTTTTAAAGGGTATATTCAGAGAAAAACAACATTGTTTTGCCATGAGTTTATGCAAGGACAAGAAGTCTTGAAATACTTATGAAATGATTACTTCACTTGTATTAAAATATCGGGGCTTTGAAAATAAATCTGTGAAAGGATTTTTCTCTTTGTAAAAAATCATAACGCGTTTTGCTCCGAAACGGGAGTAGCATTTATTGCGTTTTGCAAAAAAAAAAAAAAAAGAAAAAGAAAAGAGAGAGAGAGAGAGAGAGAAAAAAAAAAAAGATTTAAAGCGATTTTCTGGAAACTGATTATGGATCCAGATAAAGCTCTCTTTCTTCGATCTTTAGATACATTTAATAATAAAAAAAAAAAAATGGAGTAGCCGTTTGCTGCCTTTTGCAACAAAACTCGTCATGTTCGTATCTTATCATTCAAAATAAGTATAGAGTATATCGACTTCTGACGTACCTTAAGTTCCCACCCTTACTATCTATTTACATACTGTAATAAAACAATGTTTTTGTTCTGTCTAATTTTCTGTAAGTTTCAGAATAGATCAAAAGGATAAACAAAATAGAGTCGAGCATTGTTTAAAAAAAAAATGATTGCATGCAGTATTTATATATTTATTATCTAATTTATCATTGAATAGATAACTTTCAACTCAAACCTAAACCAAATTTAAGATCGCTTCAATGTGTTTAACGCCCTGCTTTTACAAACACATAATCTAATGAAGAGATATATTACTAACATTTTTCGTTTATTTTGTGTCTGTTTCCAATTTGAAATGATTTTTTTTTTTTTTTTGCTGCTAAAATATAAGAGTAAACTTGCAGGCGATACAATGTGTGTGTGTGTGTGTGTGTGTAGGCGAGTGCGTAGGCGAGTGCGTGCGTATGTATTACACCATCGGCGACTCCTGGACCAGTGCTCTCTGTTCTACAAGATTCATTATGGACTAGTCCACATGCCAATGCCAGCCGCAGTCACCCCGGCAACATATCATGCAAGGAAAGACCACACACTGAAGTTTGCTGTACCAAAGTCATCAATAGACTCATACAAATATTCCTTCTTCCCAAGAACAATCTGGATATGGAACCACCTTCCTGGTAAAGTTGTACATACCATTGGACTCATTGCTTTCAAAGAGGCTGCGCTTCCCATTATTAGAAATCTGCAGCCTCCACCTGGATCTCTTGTTCTCTAAGATGTATCCTGATTTTTACTTGCACAGCGCACTCTCTTTTTATTGTAAAATAGAGATCTTCACTATGACACCTCTTCACGACACATTGCTTAGTTCATCCCAGTTTAGCTTTAGCTGCAAGAGGGATTATTTCATCAAGTATCAAGTATCAAGTATCTCTCTCTCTATATATGTATAATATACACCCACACTTACCCACTCACAAACATATATTATACTCATAACGCAATTTTTATCTACTTATAAAAGCAACCCCCAAAAACAAACAAACAAATAACAAACCAACAACAACAACAAACAACAACAACAACTAAGAATATAAAAGGTCACTCGTAAATCATGCACATGCATAATAGTCTACATGAGATAGAGTTATTCCGACGTTACATAGGTTTAAAAAAAAAGACAACTTTGTACAACAGCAACATAAATGTTTTTATTTAAAAAAAAAACAACAACAAAAAAAAGCAAAAAACAAAACAAACAAATCAAATGATCTTATAGTTCATTTAACCTTTCATTTACCATAAGTGTAAATTTGCACAATTGCGAAGTGACAGAAACCAATTAACTAAAGGATTCCCACAGAACATGTGCATAATAACCCACAACCGGTCTTAATTAGCTGTCTGATAATCTCTGTGTGGTTTTTGTGTGTGGTATTTTTTTTTTTTTAACAGTCTATATTTCTTAACTGACTAACCTAATTGGATTCCAGTAATTCAAACCCACTACTGTGATGACATGCTTTGGCATTTACTACAATATATTCTGTCAAACGCCTCATCTATTTTTGAGGCATCCGATAAATGCTTGGAATTTGGATGAATATGGAGAAAACGTGCAGCTTTTGTGGTCTCATAGATGGCAAGCACATCTTCTCAGTAGCGTCATAGGATCGTGGGGCTCCATTTTACCAGTTTTCTGGCCCCAAACGCTAATTGGAAGACGTATGAACGGGATATGCTGAACTATAGCATTGTAGCTGGAACCAATAAAGTTTCAGCGTACTACAATTGCCTCCAAGAATTCCAGTGTATATCGCACCAATCTTTGGTAAACAAGTCAGTGTTGATTGTCATGGGTCCGTGATCACTTTTTTTCTTTTTCTGATGATGATTTTTTTTAATGTTTTTGTTTGTTTAATATGGATAACCATGGCCCGAAATGAAGGAGCTAGTGCTTATATATATATATTAAAAAAAAAAAAAAAACCAAAAAAAAAAAATGTATATACATATATAAATATATATATATATATATATATATATATATATATATATATATAACTTTTGTCTTTAAAACATTGTCAGCTAGAGATTCAGTGTTTACAGTTTGAATATTATGCCATTCTTCTCTCGACATGCATTAGAATTAAACGATGCCTTGCATTCAGCGTTATTATATGAAATTATTTGTGATCTCGTGCCTCGCTTGTTTCTTAAATCTCGAGTCATTCCTATAAATTTAGCTCTCCTGTGTCAAATGCGCGAGGCTAGACAATGCAACAATCATCGATACGCGCACGGCCACTTGGAATTGCAGTAGGCACACTTTTGTATGGAATATATCGTGCAAAAAAAAAGAAAGAAAAATGTTGTGGTTTGTATTGGCCACTGGACAGGAAGAGAGAGAGAGAGAGAGACAGACAGAGACAGAGAGAGAGAGGGCCTAATATACACCTATCCTCTCCCTTATGTCTCGATGTTGTTGTTGTTGTAACGCATGACACGGCATTTCTTCAACTGTTAATAGAAGATAAAATCCATGTCTATTCTAACATGTGAAAAGTCTATTAAACACTTCATAGGATGCATATTTATATTTATCAAACGCCTCACCTGGTTTGTGGCATCTGACACTACATTGATTTTGATTCAGAATAGCAGCTCCCTGTGTACGTAAATCGTAAGCGCAACTCTCTACTTTTGTCATACTGAGCGCGCTGCCAAAAGTACATAGTAGACCAAGTTTTTTATTTTACCTTATCACCGTTAACGAACCGTAATAATAAAACTCATCGAAGACTATATATCAATCCACTACGACAACTGATATTTGCCAATTTGACGTTTACCTAACCTCATACTGATCGAGGCTGTTTGTGAGCCGCAAATCTACTCATCTTATCCATAAGGTAATGACGAAAATTTACTCGGCTGTCAATCTTCTTCGACGCATTGGCATTTTTTTTTTGTTGCTTTTTTTAACCTGAAGGCTCAAATGTTTGAATAACGACTTTATTGTAAAAAGTCTGCGCCTTGAACTGTTGGTAACAAAAATATAGCGCCACATAAATGCCTCGAATAATAATAACCATCATCATAATGATAAATTATGCATAGCGACACCAAGTCAGTCCGTGCTTTTAACTATCGACTTTTCCCATTTGTAATTCAACGGGATTTTATTCTCCTTTTTTAGACTATGAGTCTGTGAGAATATATTTACAGATTGTACCCAGACCTTGAGGATAAAAATAGAATAAAAATAAATTAACGAAATTAGCTGCGGTACTTCGGAATGCATTTTTTCTTATTCTGATCATGTTTCTCCATTTTTAATGCATTTACCCAATTTTCGAGAATTACAGATTACTTAAAAAACAAAAAACAACAACAACAACAAAAAAGAACATGTTTATTTGGGGACCATCCACTTAACTGTAATTTCTCCTCAGTTTACAGATTGAAGTCCATTAGGGGAGAAAACTTTAAATATTTCAATCTATTTTAAAGCCAAACGGTCTATTACTACTTTGACCTATGAGCTGTAAGCTGGCTTCTTGTTTAACCCTTGTGCTGCTGGGCCAGCTTTCCTAAATGACATTTGCCACTTTGACCTCTACCTTGCCTGTGTACTGATCAGGTCCGCGGACGAGACGAAAAGAAGGTTCATTTTGAAAATGGAGCCCATCTACGTGATTGTTCGCACGCATTCATGTGTGATTTATTAAATTTGGACTATTAAAAAGGTAGTGCGCTCGTACCTTGTAGAGGTATGTGGGCCTCTACTTTATGTAACTATATACATTTTGCCTATGCTCAACTCAAAATTTATTTGATATTGACCAATAAAAAAAAAAAAAATCTTTTTTTTTTGTTTCGTTAAATTACAATGATCTTCTAGTATCATTGTGAAGGACGAATGATGCAGGCCTTCGTTCGTCCAGCATACATCTATCAGCTCTCGATTAACAGGTTTGTACCTATTGTAAGAAACCTAACGGTTTCCCAAGACAGATTGTTAAAACAAACTTATCCCCATGCATAATCTATAATGAGAGAGAAGGAGAGAAGGAGAGAGAGAGAGAGAGAGAGAGAGCAAGGGGGGGGGGGGGGGGGGGAGCATTGCATGCCGGATATCTATTTTCAGGTTTTCTAATTTTCATTTTAAAATTGATTAATTAATTTATCCGTTTATTCATCTCCAAGATTAGATATAATGCACTCATATATATAGAAACGAGGA